>CM068386.1:37695271-38295271 GCA_034770075.1 Aralia elata | reverse complement strand
GTTTGAGCCATAGGTAGCACAATTAGTTTAGTTGATGTATCACAGTCCCTAGTGATATATCAACCTCCTGCAAATTATTTCAAGCCAACTACAACATTTATTTCAACATTTGTGGCCAGCCCAAACATTATAACAATAATACGAATGCTTGATTTTATTATAACCCATGTTGCTGACAGAATAGTTGATACCAAAAATGAAAACAAAATTTTGGTTTAGGCATTTCAGCAAACACACACTGGGTATCCTAAAATTTGGTATTGGCTGACTCACAGAACCAAAAGTGAAGCGACCAGAACCTCTTAGGGTTCCTTCATATCAGAGTTCCTATCAAAAAAATAATACAACCCAAGCAATACCAAGGAACAATTCAATACATCCCAACAAGAACAAAACCATACGGATTTCCCAGATTAAAACCAAACAATAACAAACATAATTCAATATCAGAATCCTCAACCAGGATAAACCAACACAACCCAGTATGGTGAAAACAACCCAAGAACAAATTCTAATACTCATGTAATTCAACAATCACAAAAAAAAAAATACTAATCATTTCATAGGTACAATCCGAATACATCCCCAATCACAATTTGGGAACTAGAAACTTAATTCAGTTGCTTGAACTACTCTGTACCTTGAAATTGACCGACTTGCCGTTCTTCTCCTTCTTCCACAGTACAAAACCCAGCTGGACATCCACCACCGGCGATTGACTCCCCTGGCTCTCTCGCTCTCTCTGATTTCCCTTTTTTTTTCCCTCTAATTTGGATTCGTAGAAATTGGCAGCTAGGTTTAGGGTTTGGGACCTTCAATTTATAGGCAAAATTTTACCCAAATACTGGGCAATACCCTACTTGCTTGGTCAATAACCCACGGTAGAAGAAGAGTGGCCGTCGATTGCACCCATCCAGCCCGCTGACGACACCGGCCGTCCTCGAGCCATGCGCACTGTCACCGGTCGTGTCGCCGGATTTCTGGGACCGTTGGTCCTAGCCGCTTGTTGCTCGGTCAATCATGGCTCCACTCTTTTCTCCGCTGGTATACCCAGGGTGTCGCCGGCGCCTTCTTCTTCCCGTCCTTTACCGGTTGATGGAGGGTCTTGGTTCGATTGATTGAGGGCTAAGTCTAGGACTTGGGTTTTCCTTTCGTTGCTCAGTTGTTGATCTTGCTTGGCTCTGTCACAGCTGGTCTAAGGGTTTAGGATTTCTCGGCTCTTGATTATCCCAATTTGGTTTCACCGGTCAAAGCATTTCCCCAATTTGGCTACAGATATATGACCCTAAGAGAAACGGACCCAACCCGACAAGAATAGGAAAATGGGTCGACCCGGAAGGAAAGGGAATTGGGCTCGCCAAATTCGGAGTTGGGCCGGCTGAAGTTAAATAAAAGTGGCCCAATAGGAAATAAAAGGAAATTTGGCCCAAATAAAATAAAAAGGAAAATGGGTCCAGCCCAAATGAAGGAAATGTGGTCTATTAAATTGATACCCTTATGTTCTAATATTTAAATTAATAACTAATTCGATTAATTAATTAAAGTTTTCATTTCAACAATAATTCCCTGTTTGAATTATTTAAATCCGATAATAGTGAAATGAATTCATTTAATAAATTTTCTTCTTCCAATTTTCTTGAATTTAAATCCTTAGGGTTAACTTACTAATTTATCCCGACTATTAGTGAACCCCTTTTTATGAAAGAAAATTATTGGACCTATAATTAAAAATTCTTACAGGAGTCCAATTAAATTCATAAAATTATATAAAATGAATTTTATCTATCAAAATAGTTTGATACAATGTTTTGAAAATTCCTGGACTTTACATCCTCTCCCCCTTATAAAAATTCCGTCCTCGGAATTTCAATCTAAGGTTACTCAAACAATCGCGGATAGTTTGCTCTCATCTTCTCTTCAAGTTCCCACGTGGCCTCTTCTACCATGTGATTTCTCCAGAGAACTTTCACCGAGTGAATGATTTTATTCCTCAGCTTCTGCTCTTTTCTATCCAGTATTTGAACAGGAATCTCCTCGTACGATAAATCTCTTTCGACTTGAATTGGTTCATAGGAGATAACATGTTTGTAATCTGGCTTATACGGACGCAACACTGATACGTGGAACACGTTGTGGATGTGCTCAAGTTCAGGAGGTAATGCTACCTCGTACGCCACTTCGCCTATTCTCCTCAGAATCTCGAACGGTCCTATGAATCTAGGGCTCAACTTGCCCTTTTTCCCAAAACGGATCTTCCCTTTCCAGGGAGATACCTTCAGAAACACAAAGCTACCAACTTCAAAGTCTCGTTTCTGACGATGTAAGTCGGCATACTTCTTCTGGCGATCCTGAGCTGCTACTAACCGCTGTCTTATTACCTTAATAATTTCCACGGTTTGTTGTACCAATTCTGGTCCCAACAATCTCCGTTCACCAACTTCATCCCAACACAACGGTGTTCGACACTTCCTTCCATACAATGCTTCGTACGGTGGCATACCAATGCTAGCATGGTAGCTGTTGTTGTAAGCGAACTCTACTAATGGCAAGTGATCGTCCCAACTGCCACTTAGGTCCATCACCACTGCCCGGAGCATATCCTCTAGAGTCTGAATTGTTCGCTCACTCTGACCATCAGTCTGAGGATGATATGCCGTACTCATTCTTAACTGTGTTCCCAGTCTTTCCTGTAGACTTCTCCAAAAATTTGACGTGAAGCGCGGATCTCTGTCAGACACGATAGATACCGGCACTCCATGTCGTGATACTATTTCCTTCACGTAAAGTTTTGCCAACTGTTCCAATTTGTACCTGATCTTGATCGGTAGAAAGTGGGCAGACTTGGTCAACCGATCTACGATCACCCAGATGGCGTCTAGACCCTTTTGAGTTGTCGGGAGTCCTACCACAAAATCCATAGTAATGTGCTCCCACTTCCATTCTGGAATCTCCAAGGGTTGCAACAATCCGCTCGGCCGTTGGTGCTCAGCCTTGATCCGTTGACAGGTCAAACACCGGCTAACGAACTCTGCAACTTCCCCTTTCAAATGCGGCCACCAATAATGTTGACGAAGATCTTGATACATCTTGGTGCTTCCTGGATGTACCGAAAACCTTGTATTATGGGCCTCCTGCAAAATCTCTTCCCTTAAGTCTGGTACGTAGGGTATCCAGACCCTCCCCTCGAATCTCAGCAATCCTGTGCTGTCAACCTTATACTTCGAGGCTTTTCCCTCCGATAACTGTTTCTTAATGTCAATGCATTCCTCGTCAAATTCTTGAGCCTCCTGTATCTTATCCAGTAGAGTTGGACCTACCGTCACGGCGAACACCTTTTCGTCCACCTCCATTGAATACCTAACTTCCAGCTCCAGACGTTCAAAGTCCCGTATCAACTCCTCCTGGACTGTCAGCTGCATCAATTTCACCTTCCCTTTCCTACTTAAGGCATCAGCCACTACATTTGCTTTGCCCAGATGGTACAAAATTTCACAGTCGTAGTCCTTGATCAATTCTAACCATCGGCGTTGCCTCATGTTCAGCTCCTTTTGAGTGAAGATATATTTCAGACTTTTGTGATCTGTATATATCTCACACTTCTCCCCGTATAGGTAGTGCCTCCAAATCTTCAAGGCGAAAACTACCGCTGCTAACTCCAAGTCATGAGTCGGATAACCCTTCTCATAATCCTTCAGCTGACGCGATGCGTACGCCACGACCTTGCCATGTTGCATCAGTACACAGCCAAGACCCTTGTGTGATGCATCGCTATACACTACGAAACCCCCAGTGTTGTCTGGTAAGGTCAACACCGATGCTTGGCTAAGTCTCTTCTTCAATTCCATGAAACTTTCCTCACACTTCTCCGACCAAACAAACTTGACTGTTTTCCTGGTGAGATTGGTCAACGGCGATGCTATCTTTGAAAAATCCTGTATGAACCTCCGATAGTATCCTGCTAATCCCAAGAAACTCCTGATCTCTGTTGGGGTTTTCGGTTGCTCCCAATTGATAACTGCTTCTACTTTTGCTGGGTCCACCGAAACACCGTTTTTGTCAATGACGTGACCCAGAAACTGTACCCTCTGCAACCAAAATTCACACTTTGAAATTTTCGCATATAACTTCTCCTTCCTGAGAGCTTCTAATACAATCTTTAAATGTTCAGCATGCTCCTCCTCTGTTTCTGAATACACCAGAATGTCAATAATGAATACGACTACGAACTTGTCCAAGTACTGCTTGAACACTCTGTTCATCATATCCATGAATGCTGCTGGTGCATTCGTCAATCCAAAAGACATTACCAGAAACTCGAAGTGCCCGTAACGAGTTCTGAATGCAGTCTTCGGGATATCTTCCTGCCTCACCTTCAGCTGATGATAGCCTGTTCTTAAGTCGATTTTTGAAAAGTATTTCGCTCCCTTAAGTTGATCAAACAGATCGTCGATTCTAGGAAGCGGATACCTATTCTTAATCGTAACTTTGTTCAACTCCCGGTAGTCGATACAAAGTCACATAGAACCATCTTTCTTCTTTACAAACAGAACTGGCGCTCCCCAAGGGGACACGCTTGGTCTGATGTAACCTTTATCTAACAGTTCCTGCAGTTGCACCATCAACTCTTTCATTTCTACCGGTGCCATTCGATACGGCGGCTTCGATATTGGTGCGGTTCCCAGTGCCAAATCGATAACGAACTCGGTTTCCCTATCCGGCGGCAGTCCCGGAAGTTCATCGGGAAAGACATCGGCGAAATCTCTCACGACTGGTATTTTACTCATCTCATCCCCGACCTGACGAGTATCGACCACATGGGCCAAATAACACTCGCATCCTTTCTTCAGTAATCTCCTTGTTTGCATCATAGTAAGACAACAAGATGGTTTTGGTGATTTGCTGCCATAAAATACCACCTTCGACTTATTAGAAGTCTTTAGGTGTATACATTTCTTTTTACAGTCAATAACTGCTCCGTGGGTTGATAGCCAATCCATTCCCAAGATTACATCGAACTCTCCCAGTCGAATCGGTATCAAATCCACATTGAGCTTAAATCCTCGCAATTCAGCACAACAATTCCTATGAATGCATTCTACGGGGATAATTTCCTTGTTGGCTACTTCTACGTTCATAGGGTGTTCTAACTTTTCACAAGGTACATTTAATTGTCTAGCAAATTCTTCGAAAACAAAAGAGCAAGTAGCACCCGAATCAAATAGCACATATGCATTTATATCATTGATTGGGATGATACCTGACACCACGTCCTTGGATTCCATGGCATCCTGCACAGTCATGTTGAACGTGCGGGCTGTTGGTCTGTTGGCTTGACTGGATGGTGGCCCGTAGTTCAATCGGTTGTTGTTTCCACTGTTGTTGTTGTTTCGGTTGCCACTCCCGGCGTCGCTTTTCTTCTTCGGACAATCCCTCATTTGGTGGTCGGGTGCTCCACATGAAAAACATCCCCCCTTTGGCTTATTCTGACATTGGGGAGCCATGTGCCCCGGTTGCCCACACCGGTAACAAACACTCTTTCCCTTCATACATTCCCCGGTGTGGTTCTTGCCGCAATTATTGCACCTGCCTGGTTTCTTTGCCTCCCCTCCAGACTGGTTTCCTCCAGGTTTATTGCTCCCGAAAGATTGGCTCTCACTCCATTTGCGCTTATTGGGGTTGCTGCCCCCGCTGCTCCCTGCCTTCGGGCCCTCATGTCCTTTCTTCTTCTCTTGGTTGTATTTGGCCAAAGCCTCACTGCCACCCTCTGCAATGATTGCCCTCTCCATCAATTCTGCAAATGTTCTGATTTTTAATACCGCCACAGATCGGTATAACCATGGTTTCAACCCTTGCTCAAACCTACGAGCTTTCCTTTCCTCGGTGCTGACTTGGTGAGCTGCAAACCGTGCCAACTTATTAAACTTAGCTGCGTACTCAGCCACAGACATGTTCCCTTGTTTTAGTTCCAGGAACTTTATCTCCATCTCCTGCTTCATGCTCTCTGGAAAGTAATTTTCCAAGAACATTTCTTTAAAACGATCCCAAGCGACAGTGCCTTCTTCCACTCGGCCTCTGTTGGCCTTCCACCAGTAGTTTGCCTCGCCTTTTAACATGAAGGTAGCAAAGCTTGTTTTCTGTTCCTCTGCCACCCTTGCCACTTCAAAGACCTTCTCTATTTCTTCTATCCAGGTCTGCGCTTCGATTGGGTTAAGAGTTCCCTTGAACTCAGGTGGTCCGACCAATTTGAAATCTTTAAAGTTTGCCAGATGATGCGCTGGCTCGGCTGCGGCTTGGGTTCTTCCAGGTGGCGGTCTTGATTGCATGGCCTCTGCCAGCATTTCCGCAAACATTCTCATGGGGTTGGTTTGGTCTCCAACCTCACTTTCTGATTCCTCAACTCGCTGGTTACGTGGCCTTCCTCTCGGCATGGTTTGAATAAGGAAACTGATGACTTTTACCTATAGATTTACATTTTACACGTCATGTTATTAAAATAAGCAATCAAAGGTAAAATATCTATCAACACATTTGATTTAAGTGAAACATCTGCATTTATATTCATATACCACCGTTTGTTACAAGACAAAACCTGTGGCATACTGCTATAAATGCGCCACTGTGCCCTACCAAACATCCCCTAAAACAAAAAGTGGGGAATGATACTGCCCATCCTCTTAAGGCAACAAAAGTTGGGGTTTGACTACTACCCCAACAAGAAAGCAAATAAAATGTTTCACAATACAATTTGCATACGTCCCTAATATAACAAAAGTGGGACTGACTGTACTAAAAACAAATCAACTGCTCCATCCAATCACTGCTCATCACGACGGATCCGAGCCTGCTGACCAGAGAATGCTCCATCCCCGACCCTGCGACGAATAGAGCGACTGGACTCCCCTACCTCAGTCCGGGGTCTCCTGTAGGCTGCATCTAGGGCATGGCCTAGGGTCTCTATCCTCACCGCCCCAGCCTCTAACCGGTCCTCCAATAGGTCAACTCTACTTGCTGCTCTGACCCAGGCGTCCCTTACTCGGACATTCTCAGCAACCTCTAGCCCAATCTCGAACCTCATAGCCTCCTGTTTCGCCCTCAGGTGGGCGATCTGTAAATCCCTCTGCTCCAGTCTCTCCCTCAACTCAGCGTTTCGGGCCACTAACTGATGTAGCAGTGGTCCGACCTGCTGTGCTGAGGACTCGTAGCCCTGCAGCTGTACCTTAGCCACCCCTAAGTCATGCTCGAGCTGGTAGGCCAGGTCTCTGTACTGGTCCTCCATGAACTGATGAGTCTGGTTTTGCTCCTCCAAATGAGCAATCCGGGCCTCCAGCTACTCATTTCTGTCAGTCAACCCCTCGATGATGTCATCAGCAGTGGACCCCATGCCATCAATATCAGCAGGTGGCTCCTCCCCCTCGGCCTCGGGATCCTCCTCCTCAGTATCAGGGTCCTGACTACCGGACCTCATCACCCCACCTACTACTGGCTCTGGTAGCTCCCTATGGTAGTCCTCCTCCGGCTCGGACTCCTCCTGTAACAATCCCGGGGCAATAGGAGCATAGCCCACCAGCTGCTCCGCCACTACCGGTATGTCTATAAATACCTCCTCCTCACGGGCTCCACTGGTCTCCCCTACAGCAGCCATCCTATAAACACACAAAAACTAACATTAGTACAACAATAAAATATATTCATTGAAGAAATGAAGTTATATTTCATTGGGTACTACTCGACTCGATGAATTCCCCAATTCATCAAAACCACATATGATAAATCTCCTCGATTTATCTCCTAACACTCGATACGAGTTTACTATGAAGGTTATATCCTAGGTTTCGCGATCCTAAAGTTTATAACCTACAGGTTTGATACCAACCTGTGACGCCCCCAAATTCGGGTCTCCAAATACCCGGATCCGGTCATCACGATCCAACATAAACATCCACCTATAACAACATATGGTATCTAAAATGCGGAATAAAATAAACATACGTTGTTCATTACAAGGTGTTACTAATCCCAGAATACGATTAACCTTAACAATTACACAATCCATACCCTAAACAACTATCAGGGTTTAAATTACATTAACAGTAATTAACTAACACATGAATCTAAAGTCTGCTACGAGAAGTCTATCATTTCATCTTTTCTTTTCCTTTGTTCTTCCCTGACGTCTCGGGTTTTAGCTGCAATGAAGTCATGATATAGCAAGAATGAGCAACGAGTTTGCCCAGCAAGTTTAAAGTGCAGCAATAAAGATATATCATGATGAAGGAATATAAAAGGGATTTCAACAATAGAATAATCAGAAACAAGAACATTAAATGCTTTTAGAACAATTGATAGTCAAATAGACTTTGAAAGATAACTTCCAGAGGAGTCAATAGCTGGTTGACCCTCTGGTTACTGGCTACAGAATAACGTACTTGAGGGGATCAGCCTCGCGTACCCTATGTATATGCATAACATTTAATTCTGCTATTTGTACCTTATATACGGTACGTGGGGTACTCCCCTATAAATAAAGGGGTGTTCATACAGTCTAAGAATCCTTACCATTAATTGGTTCGGATAGCTTTTATAAATTCTCACGTAATTGTCTGACCGAACAAGGGTTCAGACTTAACCATGAATGGTTGATAGATTTCTGAATTTAAATATACGAATTCAAATGCACGAATGTCAATGATTATACAGATGTGGAAAAATCTTGAAAGAATTAGACCACTTAAAGCATGCTTGGAGATAAGGTACAAGCTTACAGAATAACTTGCAGTAATATATACCTTTTGCATGAATTAAAATACTGCATAAGGTTTTAGAAGTATTGCTCAATGTAAAAGTTGGGTAAGGAAGAACTTGCAATAATGTAAGGAGTTTAGGGTTAGGAACTTGCCTGTTTGCTCAGCTACAATTTAAATCTTAGCTTTAATTAATTGATCTCGAGTGACCTATCATCGGGTAAAGTCGATTTATCAATTAACAGCTGTATATTGGCACCTCTTACTATACCTTTTACTCAACAGGTAAAATTCACCATCTATATTTAATTACTAATTAACATTAGCTAAACAGAAATTTATTGATGATCTTTAGCTATTAAAAATAATTGTTAGCTAATCATGATTACTATTCTCGAGGGTTCAGATTATTACCCTTATTGTCCCTAAATATGGGTCAGCAATCTTTATTTATTATTAGAATAATAAATTCATCATGGTTTAATGACAACTAACTAATAGTTGGTTACTTATTTAATTACACTTAATTACTATATACTATTAATAAAATAATCTTTAAGTGTTTATCCTCATTATTTAATAAGGACCAAAATAAAATCAGCTTATTAATCCCCCTTATACTTAATCATTATTTCAGCAACGATTAAGTAATTCTCATCCTTATTATTCAACAACTTTATTCATACTTAATTATTATTATTATTAAATAATAATTAAATATTTAGTACCTTTATTTACTAATTATTAATAAATAATTATTTTATTAACTTTATTCATATTTAATTATTATTATTACTAAATAATAATTAAATATTTATTACCTTTATTTATTATTCATTGGAACAATAATAAATAATTATTTATTAACTTTATTTATAATTAATTATAAAAAAATTATTAAATGCTGATTATCTTTATTTATTATTTAATAAATAATAAATAATTATTTTATTAACCTTATTCATAATTATTATTATTATTAAATAATAATTAAATATTTATTATTTATTATTAAATAATAAATAATTATTTTATTAACTTTATTCATATTTAATTATTATTATTATTAAATAATAATTAAATATTTATTATCTTTATTATTTATTATTACATAATAAATAATTATTTTATTAACTTTATTATTTAATATTAATAATAAAAATTAAATATTTTATTTATTGAAAATAATTAATTACTTTATTAATTGTATTTATTAGTATATTAACTAATCAATTTATAAGTGCAGGATTAGTTTCGATGTAATAACCAAAGTTTGAGCCATAGGTAGCACAATTAGTTTAGTTGATGTATCACAGTCCCTAGTGATATATCAACCTCCTGCAAATTATTTCAAGCCAACTACAACATTTATTTCAACATTTGTGGCCAGCCCAAACATTATAACAATAATACGAATGCTTGATTTTATTATAACCCATGTTGCTGACAGAATAGTTGATACCAAAAATGAAAACAAAATTTTGGTTTAGGCATTTCAGCAAACACACACTGGGTATCCTAAAATTTGGTATTGGCTGACTCACAGAACCAAAAGTGAAGCGACCAGAACCTCTTAGGGTTCCTTCATATCAGAGTTCCTATCAAAAAAATAATACAACCCAAGCAATACCAAGGAACAATTCAATACATCCCAACAAGAACAAAACCATACGGATTTCCCAGATTAAAACCAAACAATAACAAACATAATTCAATATCAGAATCCTCAACCAGGATAAACCAACACAACCCAGTATGGTGAAAACAACCCAAGAACAAATTCTAATACTCATGTAATTCAACAATCACAAAAAAAAAAAATACTAATCATTTTGTAGGTACAATCCGAATACATCCCCAATCACAATTTGGGAACTAGAAACTTAATTCAGTTGCTTGAACTACTCTGTACCTTAAAATTGACCGACTTGCCGTTCTTCTCCTTCTTCCACAGTACAAAACCCAGCTGGACATCCACCACCGGCGATTGACTCCCCTGGCTCTCTCGCTCTCTCTGATTTCCCTTTTTTTTTCCCTCTAATTTGGATTCGTAGAAATTGGCAGCTAGGTTTAGGGTTTGGGACCTTCAATTTATAGGCAAAATTTTACCCAAATACTGGGCAATACCCTACCTGCTTGGTCAATAACCCACGGTAGAAGAAGAGTGGCCGTCGATTGCACCCATCCAGCCCGCTGACGACACCGGCCGTCCTCGAGCCATGCGCACTGTCACCGGTTGCGTCGCCGGATTTCTGGGACCGTTGGTCCTAGCCGCTTGTTGCTCGGTCAATCATGGCTCCACTCTTTTCTCCGCTGGTATACCCAGGGTGTCGCCGGCGCCTTCTTCTTCCCGTCCCTTACCGGTTGATGGAGGGTCTTGGTTCGATTGATTGAGGGCTAAGTCTAGGACTTGGGTTTTCCTTTCGTTGCTCAGTTGTTGATCTTGCTTGGCTCTGTCACAGCTGGTCTAAGGGTTTAGGATTTCTCGGCTCTTGATTATCCCAATTTGGTTTCACCGGTCAAAGCATTTCCCCAATTTGGCTACAGATATATGACCCTAAGAGAAACGGACCCAACCCGGCAAGAATAGGAAAATGGGTCGACCCGAAAGGAAAGGGAATTGGGCTCGCCAAATTCGGAGTTGGGCCGGCTGAAGTTAAATAAAAGTGGCCCAATAGGAAATAAAAGGAAATTTGGCCCAAATAAAATAAAAAGGAAAATGGGCCCAGCCCAAATGAAGGAAATGTGGTCTATTAAATTGATACCCTTATGTTCTAATATTTAAATTAATAACTAATTCGATTAATTAATTAAAGTTTTCATTTCAACAATAATTCCCTGTTTGAATTATTTAAATCCGATAATAGTGAAATGAATTCATTTATAAATTTTCTTCCCAATTTTCTTGAATTTAAATCCTTAGGGTTAACTTACTAATTTATCCCGACTATTAGTGAACCCCTTTTTATGAAAGAAAATTATTGGACCTATAATTAAAAATTCTTACAGGAGTCCAATTAAATTCATAAAATTATATAAAATGAATTTTATCTATCAAAATAGTTTGATACAATGTTTTGAAAATTCCTGGACTTTACAGAGCTTGGAAGATATTTTTATTGAGGAGCTTAGATTGCAAGCTGCATTAATTGTCGAGCTTAAATATTTTCATTGAGGAGCTTAGAAGATAGGTTCAATTGCAAGTTGCAATGTCGAGCTTGGAAGATATTTTCATTGAGGAGCTTAGAAGAATATTCTAAGAATATGCTAGGGTGCAAAGTGTAATAAGTCGAGCCCCTAATGTGCAATTAGTGAAACTTGGTTTTTCTATAAATAGCAAGCTTAGTTCATTCATTCCTTACTATTTTTCAAGAGCAGTTCAAGAGCAAAAACACTCTATATTTATATTCTGAGAGATATTGTGAGATAAAAATTACTTTCTAAGCATCGAAGCGCTACGCGATTAGAAGTAAAGCTAGCAACTACAAGAGGTATTACTCTAGTGGTTATTATTTTCATTTTTCTTTATATATATATATATATATATATATATATATATATATATTTAGTAAGAATATACTTTTATAAGCAGTTATAATGCCTAAATTATTTTAAGTATATAGTACAAAAGTCCTATTTACAAGCAGTTATAATGCCCAAATTATTTTAAGTATATAGTACAAAAGTCCTATTTACAAGCAGTTATAATGTCCGATTTATTTCTCTTATATGTTAGAAAATATACTTTTATAGGCAGTTACTATGTCCGATTTTCTTCAAGTATTTAGTAAGAATATTCATTTTATAAGCAGTTATAATTTATAACTAAAATTATTTCAAACATAGTAAACGAATATTCATTTTGCAAGCAGTTATAATGCTCAATTTATTTTAAATATAGTTGAAAAATATTCATTCTATAAGCAGTTATAATGCTGAAAATTATTTCATGTATAGTAGAAGAAGTCTTAATTATAAACGTTAATTGTTAATTATTAAACGTTTAACTAGTTAGGTACACCGATAATCGTATAGGATTTACGATGAACGTTTATACCGTTATATTAACTGTAAAAGATATACGAGGTAAGTCTTCTAACCTTGTTATATTTAAGCAAGTCTATTACATCTTGCTATTAATTATTGTGAAGTTATTGCTTCTTGTTCAGCACAACTTAAGAAATGAATCATTATTCATATATTGTTTATTCGAGCGTAAAATATTGTATCAAACCAAATTGTTTTGGTACGACATCTTATACTAGGAAATGGAACACCTTGATGTAAGGTGAACTGAAACACCTTGATATAAAGGTGGTGGTAAATATTAATTATATATCGACACAAAATTGTAGGATGATATGCATACTCCTAGGATATTGGTTAGGCTGATCCCCTACCAGATATCTGAAATCAAACTTTTCTAAGTCATTGAAGACTGATAGAACTGATTGAAACACATGGTTTATGTACATAACCCTCAGTTATACATCTTCGAAATCTTTCAACTCAAACACATTGTGTTTACGTTTTCAAATAAACTTGTTGAGCATTTATAGCTCATTCTTGCATATAATCTCTTTTGCAGTCTTAAATGGAAATCCCGAAACTTTAGGGACGAATACAAGAAAGGGACCGTGTTAATTAGTTTTACCTTATCGTTTGTATAAATTTAGGTCTTTTAAAGGCTTTGTTGTAATAACTTAGTACTTAGAACAATGTAACCGAACTTAACGATATGAAATATATTATCATCCATTACTATATCGAATGCATTATACTTTGATGTTTAAATTGTTTAGAATAGTTATACTAAGTTAATACAGTATCCATACGAACTATACATCTGAATGAGGGTTTTTGAATGATATTGAGAGTTCTATAAGCTCTGGAGATACACTTAATGAGCGCCGGTAAGGTGCCATCTTTACCGGAATGCGCCCCTCAGTTCTAGGGATAATTTTATCATTAATACTGTGAATTTCAAATAAATAGGAACTATTGATATGAAAGAGATATACATTAGATATAAATCTATATATCCAAGTGAGGGTATCCAAACACAGTTAACTTGAAAGTAGTATGCACGCAAGCCAATCATATTTGATATGATGTAGCATATACTTTGTAATCTTATTCGGTTGTTAAAGGCAGTTTACTTTATCTACATAGTGCAGTTATATTAAATATGATAAACCCATAATTTTGAGCAATGCTTTTAGAATAATGATGGTGATCATGCTAATGAGATCTAAATTCTAGATAGTTCACAAACTAAAATCGTTCCTAATCGATGGATTACTAAAAAGGGGATTAGTAATCCGGATAGATTAATACATACGTTGCTTGCTCTTATGAAGAAGATGATTGATCTCATAATTATTTGTGTGGAGACACTAAAGCAAGTATGTAGTTGCTTATTAGAGAATAAGTTCACTGAACATGGCTCGCTAAGGAATACCTAATGGAGTTTTACTCGCCTGTTAATAGGAATTCCTCTAGTGATAGTAGTACAAGTGATCCTTGGACTTGAGATCATCATAGTATCTTGTGTATGGTGAGTTATACTTTGACATGTCCCTTAAGACCCTTAGGATATATCAAAGGGTATAATTAGGTATAATAAGTTATACATGGAGATAGGTGAATGGTCAACAAAGAATCTACCACTTCTAGTAAAAGGAGTGAATGTCCTATGTGATTTGATAAATGACAACTCAGAAGTCTTTGGCCAAAGTATAATGAAATTAGAAAGGAGTTTCTAACTTGCATTAATCAGAGTTGTGCATTCGAGAATCAAAATACATATAATTAAATAAAATAAGACTTGACAATAATTCTATGTCTTATATTTAATTGGGACATTGTATGGTAGAAGGATTGAATTGTACGGTAACTATTCACTGAAAGGTTCTTTTGTGATTAATGTTGAAATTTATATTATCTAGAAAGTCGTTGATCGCTAAGGGGGCTTACCCTTATTGTAGAATAAATATTATTTATTTAAATAAATTAAATAGTTTAATTTATTTATTTAAATAAGATTAGAATTGTTCTAATTGATTTATTCACAACCGGTTTAATATGGAAAACCTAAAGGGTCACACCGCAAAAGGAAAATATTTATTTAAGAAGTAAATGACATAATTGTAATAATAAGTTAAGTGTATTTAATTTAATCTATGGAGATAGAATAAATTAAATAGCTTAATATTTATTATTAAATATTTTGGAAATATTAAATATAAATTAATAAGAAGAGTCTTATTATTATTATTATTATTTCAATTACTATTATTTAATTCCTAATAGGGATTTGGAATTAATTAATAGAAATACTCTCTCATAAATTCCTAATTAGATTAGGAGTTTAATTAATTAAAGGAGTTTAATTAAAATAAAAACCCTAATCCTAAATAGTTTAGGAGGGTTCCGTATATCTATAAATAAGAGGAGTCTTATCATGATTTAGGGTTAGACAGTTACACACTCTTCTATAAGAATTGGAGAGACAGAGTACTTGCAATTTCTATAGAGATAGAAACTAGAGTTTTGCTAACACCCATCTTCTTGAACAACTATTATTCCTTGGCGGATCACCTCTAGAGGCCAAACACTTGGGTGGCTAACGTTGATCAAAGGAAGGAATTTAATCGGTGGAATTCAAGGAGAACGCGAAGGATTTGGAGGTGAACTCGTATCTGTGGAAGCATGGTTTTACGAGGGTATAATTCTATATCTCTATCTCTTTCGTTTAATTGATAATTGATCACAAGGATGATCCTGGTGATGGTTTGTATGAAAAATTTTAAAATCCGTTTTATTGCGCTTCCGCACTATTTATGTAATTTGATTGCATGTTCGCGCTATATACAAACCTAACAGTGGCATCAGAGCCTAATCTTGTGCTAATTATCGATTATTATGATTCCATGTATGTATGGGTATACGATTGGATTGATTTTCTGGGCAACGGAAAAAATTTCGAAGTCTGCTACGCGGCGCGGCCACGTCGCTTCCAGTTCATTCTGGAGCGCGGTCGTGCCCGAACCCAGAAATCGTTTCTGGGGGTGCGGCGCGGCCGCGCCACTCCTAGTTCATTTTGGAGCGCGGTCGCGCCGGTCTGCAGAATTTGAAAAAATTTTATTTTGATTTTATTTATTTTCAATTAAGATAAAAGGTTTATTTTGAATTGAAATATAATTAAATTAAAAAGTTTTTATTTGAACTTGGAATTGGATTCTACGTTAACTAGAATAAAGGAGTTTATTCACATATGGAATAGGATTCCATGTTTACTAGAATAAAGGAGTTTATTCACATATGGAATAGAATTCCATGTTTCCTTAAAAATAAAGATGTTTATTTTGATAAGGAATAGGATTTAACATATTTTATTTTTCCAAGCAATTTTAAGTTAAAATAAAGGAGTTTATTTTGAACTTGAAATTGGTTTCCATGTTAATTAAAATAAAGGAGTTTATTTTGATTTGAAATTTGATTAAAAATAAAGGAGTTTATTTTTATTCAAAATTGGATAAAATAAAATAAATAAGTTTATTATGATTTAATTTTTGAATAAAATAAAAGAGTTTATTTTTGTTTCAAAATTGGATTTCTAGTAAACTTTTAATTGCCCATTAAATGATATCAATGCATATATGGAATGGTTTTATTATTCATGAGATGAATGTTATTTATTGATACATATGGAGATATGTATGATAATAAATAGGGATTGATTATGGATTACTGACCAATGTGTGATTGGATTTATTTTAGTGGATGCTTGAATGAATGGGTAAAATAAATGGGGTCTGCGTACCTCGTCTTCTCTAGTTTTTTCTTGATATAAATTCTATCTTCCTCCTATGTACCTCCCATTGACTGCTGATCAAGGTTTCTATTTATTGTAAATAGTTTATGTAATAGGTTTAGTTAGAATTACTTGAAGAATTGGAGATAAATGAGCAAGGAGCGCTTGAAGACCCGTTTGTAATGGAGCCCGGGTTTAAATGTAATAGTTATATTTAAATTTTGTTCTTGCACCCTAGGTTTGACCTTTTGGTTCACTTGGTGGCTCTAGTGAACCAAACTAGAATAAAAGTCCATAATCAATCCGGGTAGAATATAGTATTCTATATGTGCATGCTTACTATGTATATATTATATATTATACAACATGCTTCGCATGTTAAATAATATGACGCGTATTTTATATATATATATATATATATATATATGTGTGTGTGTGTGTGTGTGTGTGCACGCGCGCTAAACAAGATGAGACAAATTATAACAAACCCCTCAAATAAATTATATTAAGTTCTAAGCGTTCAAAGATATTTGGAATATCGAACGTCGCCTTCTAGCATGGTAAAGCAATAGAGTATTAAACATTTAATATGAGTTTGTTATGTCACACAAGGCAAGTATTAAATATTTAAGATGTTGTTTTATCACATTTGATGCTTATAAATAGACTGAACGATATTGTTTTGTTGTGTCACACAAGGACAGTGTTTTTCTTTCGAATATATGGAAGTGCTAGGTTGGACTTAACTTGGATAATTTTGATTCAGATGTGTCACACTTGATCAAAATAATCTAAGAGGCAAAATACAAGGAGTTACATAGTTATATAATTGACAATAGTTGTCTACCTATTTATTTATATATAGTTTGTCGTGTCACACAATACTATATACATTTGAAATGAGATCATTATTCTCACTAGCAAATCTTTAATTAGATATGTCGAATTATATAGGGAGGGTAATATAGTTTGATGAAAATAGTGGGAGATACCAATTTAAAATAAAGACCTAATTTATTTTGGTAATTAATTAAAATGAATGTATGCTAAAATGTTGTTAAATTATAAATTCATTTATAGAATTTTACGATGTCTAATTCACTATAACTGCATAGCATATTAGATGTTAGTTAATCGGACCGTATTAAACGGACTGGTTAAGAAATTTGAGAATAGTTCTCAAGGTTGAAAAGCTATCTTATGTATTTAATATATCTATCCCTGCAATGGTTGCAGACAATGCTTTGAGGAAGAGATTGCTACTTTTAGAAAGTAGTAAGATGATGCACAGTTGGCTCAATGCATCATACTAGCATCCATGAGTAACGAGCTTCAGCGTCAGCATGAAACTATGGATGCTCCTATTATACTCCTGCACCTTCAAGGAGTTGAAGGGTGAGGAAAGTAGGACTATTAGATATCAGATATCTAAGGAGCTTTTCCGATCTAAAATGACCGATGGCACTACAGTACATACATATATCCTAAAATGATCAATCTGATTGAACAATTGGGACAACTGGGTTTTAATGGATGGAGAGATGATCCAAGATTTGATCTTGTAATCACTTCCGGACTCTTTCTCACAAATTGTTGTGAATTTCCACATGAACAAGCTATATGTCAGCCTGCCTTAATTGCTTAAACATGTTGAAAACTGTAAATAGTCACTTTCTAACCAAGAAACACCAAGTCTTACTGGTAGATGATTTTTTCCAAAAGTGGAAGAGGGCCAAAGGATCTTCTTAAAAGAAGAACAATTCAAAAAAGGTAAATAAAAAGGCAAAAACAAAGGACAATAAGAATAAGACTGATGTTGATAGCAAAGGAATTTGCTTCCACTACAATAAGCCTGGATACTAGAAAGGAAACTGTAAGGAGAATCTAACAAAGGCTAACCAGAAGAAGCTTAGTGAAGCTTCGGTTACAGATACAGGTTTGTTCATACGTATGCAATCCAATGCAAAAACTAAGCAGAAGTAGAAAGCTAAACAAAGAGTAAGTAATCTTATGTGTGAGAATAGAGCAAAGGTTGCTGCATTAACCATAGGAACTTATAGTTTAGCATTGCCTACAGGCAAGTCTATTAAGTTAATAAGTTGTTATTATGTTCCAGTTCTCTTTAGAAATATTAGAACTTTCATTGTTGGACAAGGAAGGTTCTGTTATTATATTTAAGAACAATTATTGTTCTATTTATAATGATAATATTTTGTTTGAAACTGGAAGATTACTTGATAGACTTTGTATACTTGACTTGCATGAAAAACATTTTACAAATTGAATAAACTAATAAAAGAAAAGGAGATGGCCATTCAAAGAGTTGAATGTGTGTATTTGATAAAATACAAGTCTGAATCATTTGAAATGTTCAAAGAATTCAAAAGTGAAACATATTGACAAAGTATTATGATTCTTTGATCAGATCGAGGAAAGAATACTTATGCAATGAGTTTCTAGATCATCTCAAAATAGTATTTTCTCATAATGGACACCTCCTGATAAGCAATAATTGATTGGTGTATCTAAAAGGAGAAATTGTACCTTGTTGGACATGGTGTAGTCCATAATGATTTTTACCGACATTCTAGTATCCATCTAGGGTTATGCCCTAAAAACGGCTGCATATCTACAAAAATAAGGTAACCTCAAAAATCCCAGCCTAAGACTCCATAAAGGTTATGGATAGGAAGGATTCCTACTCTTAAGTATGTTAAGATAAGGGGTTGTCCAGCTTATGTGAAAAGGTTTCAAAGATAAGTTTGGGACAAAATCTGACAAGTGCAGATTTGTGGGTTATCCTAAAGAAAGTTTAGGGTATTATTTCTATAATCCTACACGCTGCCTTCTTAGATTAAGGTGTTTATCATTGAAGGAGCTAGTGGGAGGGTAATAGATCGTGAAGGAGTTCAAGAACCATAAAGCATTTTAAGTCGAACCGAGGAACCTGTAGATAGACCTATTGTACTACAACCAAATCGTAAATCTGGAAGAGTACCGAAGATACCTGGGAGGTATGGATTCATCATAGAGGATGATAATGAGGTACGCATCATAGAGGATGATGATCCAGTTAAATACGATGAGGCTATGAGTAGAAGACACTCATAGAAATGGCAGATGGCCATGAAATCTGAAATGGACTCCATGTATGAAAACCAAGTATAGACTCTGGTTACTCCACAAAAGGGCATAGTGCCTAGAGTGTGAATATGGGTCTTTAAGAGAAAGACTGAGGCAAATGGCAAGGTAGAGACCTATAAGACCAGACCTGTTTAAAAGGTTTTTCAAGTCAAGGAGTTGACTGTGATAAAACCTTATTACTGGGTAATGCTCAAGTCCATTTGGATTTTGCTTGTGATTGCAGCTTATTACGAAATCTGGCAAAATAGATGTGGAGACGCCCTTCCTCAATGAAGACTTAAGGAGAATGTATGTATGATACAACCAGAGGAATTTGTTTCAAAGGTTGAAGCAAATCGTATTTTAAGCTACAATGATCCATTGATGGATTGAAGAAAGCTTCTCAAAGATGGAACATTCGTTTTGATGAGACAATCAAAAGAGTTTGATTTTATCAAAAATGAGAATGAACCTAGTGTGTACAAAAGGGTCAGTGGGAGCGCTGTGACATTCTTGGTATTATACGTTGATATACTACTGATAAGGAATAACACACCAATTTTACAATCAGTAAAGATAAAATTATTTAAACATTCCTTCATGAATGACTTGGGAGGAGCATCCTATAAATTGGGGATATAAATCTATATACATAGATTTAAAAGGATGTTCGGCTTGACCCAAGGAACGTATATTCATTTGATGCTAAAGGCGTTTAGCATGGAAAACTCTAAGAGAGGTCTCATGATGATGAGCCATGGAGTGTATCTCTCTAAAATTGTCCCCAATTGAAAGAGAGATCGCATGAGTTAGTATCATGTATGCAATGAATATACAATGCCTGATGTTAATCAGTCATATTCTGGAGATGTGACACCCCCAAATCCAGGTACTTAATTCCCACTGATTTGATGTTCACTATATCAATCATTCACAATTATTTACCCATAATAAGAACAATTAAAATAAACTTAAAGAAATATCTCCCCTCAAATGGGGTTACATCACCAATCTCTAAATGAAACAAATCCCAGGTTATCTAACCTTAATTACATATGTGCGGAATAAAACATAATATTAAACAAGTCTTTAATACAAATAAACATCAAGTGGGTAATAAATCTCTTGCTACTTTGGCATCTTGCCCTTGCCTTTACTCGTGGACGGCTCGTCCTGCTTTTCTAGCTTAGCTGCAATGTTTAGTGCAAGAGTGAGCAAACAATTGCTCACAAGTATGATAACAATAATATTTAAATGAAATGGATTTCAACTGAGGAATAATAGTTTTCTGAATCTCAGTCAATAAATGATCAAAGTCTAAAAGCTCATTAGAATGCTCGATTCAAGGAAAAATAGATTTCAAGATTTAGAAATTATATCTGAGGGTCACAAGACCTCGAACTATGTCCTAGGTTAACAAGTATTTCTACTGTAACCCTTAACAGTCATATAGACTATGGACCATCATCTTGTACTCAGGGGGATCAGCCCTTTGTACAATGTATTGTGCACAAACATTTTAACGCTGTCGCGTAAGTAGTCCCCTATATTAAGGTTGTTCATCTCAGTTTATCGTCTGAATCCGTACCAAAAGGAACTTGGCTTGGAACAAGTATAGAAAATATTCTAAGTCTTTGAAATCGCTCATCAACTAAGGACTAGCTGAATCAATAAGGGTTTGCTAGTCTAATTCATCAATAAAGTCAAACAACCAAGTGTATATTCGGAATTTAAATGACAATCAATGATCGAATATATAATAACTAAAAAAAAAATATAAGTACTCAACATGATATCAACCTTTCTTGAATAACAATAAGCTAAGGTTAATTAACTTGCTCAAGGAAATAAACTTGCTGAAATAAAAGTAACAAGTTTAAGGAAGAAATATCTTGCTATATAAAATTTTCAAGTTTAAGGGAGGAAAACTTGCCTCAAGCGTAGATTACAAATTTAAGTAATTCACGATCCTTAAACAACCTATACATTTAATTATAAAATGGTAACATAATTAGTCACAAGATTAAAAGCATTTTAGGCTTGCTCTTTATTTTATTATAATATCTCATTTAGCATACCATAATCAACAAGTATCAACCATCTTGGAATTTCATTAATTTACTTAATACTTTATTATAGGTCTTAACACATAGCAAAAACCATAAAATAAATTAATACAATATATATATATATATATATATATATATATATTTATACTGTTCCACCGCCGGGGCGAAAAAATGCTAAAACTCTCGCCGAGGCGAAGATTTTCTTAACAAAACTCTTGCCGAGGCGAAGAAAGTCAGTGCATTTCTCTCGCCGGGGCGAGAGACTCGGCAGACTTCTTCTTCTTCCTCGGCTAATTCGTGAACAGTGAAGGCATAGGCCTAAATTTTACGAATTCTACCATTCAACTCATAAATTAAACATACCCAGACATCATATATGATACAAAACATTTACCCAACATGTTTTCTAAACATTTTAATCATTCTAACACATAAACAACCAATTTAAACCCAAGAATTTCACTGTTAAACAATTTATTTAAGTTTTGGCCATTTTCATGAAATTAAGCTCTGTAAATTCATTTTTCAACCAATTAAAACCATTCTTCTTGCATTATTCTTGTTTTTCATCATATAATCATAAATAATTATCAATTAACCAATTAATAATCAAATTAAACATCAATTTTTTATATATATACCATACATGAAATAAAACTCTGTGAAAACCAAAACTCAATTCTAAACATACATTCATAAATTAACACCTTCAATTTAACTTATAATCATCATATAATCATCATATAATCATCTAAAACATATTTACTACCAAGAAATTCATATTTTAAACCAATAGATTTTATACAGAGAACTAAAATACAGTGAAAAATTATACCTTCTATTACTAAAGAAAACTTGGTTAATACTCCTTTGGTTTTGGAATTCTCCTCTCCAATCTCCAAGTTCTTCTCCTCAACTTCTCTCTTTTCTCTCAACTCTCAAAGCTCTGCTCTCTCTTTTCTAATTCACAGAGCTCTCAAATCCATCTCTCTCAATACTCTGTTCTTCTTCTTCTTTTTTAACTGATAAAGCTTTAACAAACAAATAAAAACTGATAACTTAAAAAAAATAATAACGTATTCCTTATTAACTCATCAGTTACAAAATTCAAAAAGCCATAAGGCTTGTTTGGCAAATACTAATTAAAATAATCTATTATTCTAACTAAAGGTCTTAAGGCCTTGTTTGGTAAAACAAAATTAAAATAACCCATTATTTCCAAACAAAGGTCATAGGGCCTTGTTTGGTAAAACTGAATTAAACACTTTCTCATTTATTTTAATAAATCATTATAACATATAGTTTTAAAGGTCACACTTCTAATTTAATTGAACTTATTATTAAATAAATTCAATTAAACCTTACTAACTTAAATAATAAATTTATTTAACCAATAACAATAACACCAAATGAATTATATTATTCAAATAAATCATTTATTCAAATAAACTTTTTAATCATATAATTTAATTATTAAATTAAATTAGAATAATCACATCAAATCACATCAAATAACATTTAACAAAAATTCTTTCACCATAACTTATAAATTATTTATTTACTCAATAAATAAATTAATAAAAATATTTATATAACTCAATAAATATTTTTATTTAATCACAAAAATTGCATTCGTTACATGAGAAGATCATTGTAAGATAATGATAAACTTCTTTAAGTACTTAACCAGTACTGAAGATGTGATCATGATACATGGTGGGTCTGAATTAAAACTAGAGGGCTAAACAGACTCAAGTTTTTCAGACTGACCAAGACGATAACAAATTCATTTTAGGGTAAATAGTTACCTCAAAAGGTAGTGCAGTGATTGAAAAAGTTCCAAACAGCAAATAGTTGCTGGTTTAGTGACAAAGACAAAGTATATAGCTGTAAATGAAGCTGCAAGTTGATTCTTTGGATGAAAAGTTCATTACAGAAAAAGTTATAGTTCCTAAGTCTCATCTTGGATTCAAACAAGTGTTGCGGCACTTTCATTTGATTAGTGAAATCATTGAAAGAGGAAAAGTCACTATAGAGATAGTGGACTCTCGAGAACAATATTGCATATCCATCTGCTGAAGCTTTATCCAACCGCAGGATGATCGTCACTTAGAGAAGAAGGGTATTAGATACCACGGCGATTGGCTTTAGTGAAAGTGGGAGATTGAAAGTAGTTTGCACACAAGCCAATCATATTTGATATGATGTAGCATATACTTTGTAATCTTATTCGTTTGTTAAAGGCGTTTACTTTATCTATATGGTGCTGTTATATTAAATGTGATAAACCCATAGTTTTGAGCAATGCTTTTAGAATCATGATGGTGATCATGCTAATGAGATCTAAATTCTAGATAGCTCACAAACTAAAATCGTTCCTAATCATTGGATTACTAAAAAGGGGATTAGTGAATTCGGATAGATTAGTACATACGTTGCTTGCTCTTAAGAAGAGGATGATTGATCTCATAATCATTTGTATGGAGACACTAAAGCAAGTATGTAGGTGCTTATTAGAGAATAAGTTCACTGAACGTGGCTCGCTAAGGAATACCTAATGGAGTTTTACTCGCCTGTCAATAGGAATTCCTCTAGTGATAGTAGTACAAGTGATCCTTGGACTTGAGATCATCATAGTATCTTGTGTATGGTGAGTTATACTTTGACATGTCCCTTAAGACCCTTAGGGTATATCAAAGGGTATGATTGTGTATAATAAGTTGTACATGGAGATAGGTGAATGGTCAACAAAGAATCTACCACTTCTAGTAAAAGGAGTGAATGTTCTATGTGATTTGATAAATGACAACTCAGAAGTCTTTGGCCACAACATAATGAAATTAGAAAGGAGTTTTTAATTTGCATTAATCAGAGTTGTGCATTTGAGAATCGAAATACATATAATTAACTAAAATAAGACTTGACAGTAATTCCATGTCTTATATTTAATTGGGACATCGTATGGTAGAAGGATTGAATTGTACGGTAACTATTCACTGAAAGGTTCTTTTGTGATTAATGTTGAAATCTATATTATCTAGAAAGTCGTTGATCGCTAAGGGGCTTACCCTTATTGTAGAATAAATATTATTTATTTAAATAAATTAAATAGTTTAATTTATTTATTTAAATAAGATTAGAATTGTTCTAATTAATTTATTCATAATCGGTTTAATATGGAGAACCTAAAGGGTCACACCGCAAAAGGAAAATATTTATTTAAGAAGTAAATGACATAATTGTAATAATAAGTTAAGTGTATTTAATTTAATCTATGGAGATAGATTAAATTAAATAGCTTAATATTTATTATTTAATATTTTAGAAATATTAAATATAAATTAATAAGAAGAGTCTTATTATTATTATTACAATTACTATTATTTAATTCCTAATAGAGATTGGGAATTAATCAATAGAAGTACTCTCTCATAAATTCCTAATTAGATTAGGAGTTTAATTAATTAAAGGAGTTTAATTAAAATAAAAACCCTAATCCTAAATAGTTTAGGAGGGTTCCCTATATCTATAAATAAGAGGAGTCTTATCATGATTTGGGGTTAGACAGTTACACACTCTTCCATGAGAATTGGAGAGAGAGTACTTGCAATTTCTATAGAGATAGAAACTAGGGTTTTGCCAATACCCATCTTCTTGAACAACTATTATTCCTTGGTGGATCACCTCTAGAGGCCAAACATTTGGGTGACTAACGTTGATCAAAGGAAGGAATTTAAACGGTGGAATTCAAGGAGAACGCGAAGGAATTAGAGGTGAACTTGTACCTGAGAAAGTTTTGATTCACGAGACTATAATTCTATATCTCTATCTCTTTCGTTTAATTGATAATTAATCACAAGGATGATTATGGTGATGGTTTGTATGAAAATTTTTAAAATCTGTTTTATTGCGCTTCCGTACTATTTATGTAATTTGATTGCATGTTGCGCTATATATAAACCTAACAGTGTTTTGGCTTAAGTATGTAACCTTAACACTTGTTAAGATCAAGAAGTTAATTTAAGGTTAAAACTTAAATTGGAAACAAAGTTAAAATCTAAACCCTAAGGGTTAGGAAAAAAAACCTAAGCTCCCTAGAGATATGTGTACGTCGTAATAACATTTTGTTTCAAGATTTACCGGTAATACGATGTGAAAACATGTATTATCTAATAAAAGTTTTTTCGAGAAAAAGACGAAAACATGATTCCCAAGAAAACGCTTTTCGTCTTTTTGACAATTCCTTTCGTCGTTTTGACTTGTTATATTTCACGACATAGTAATTATACATGGTTTAAAGAACAATGAACTAATAATATTTTTCTTACGAAAAAGACGAAAAACACTATTCATTCAGGAATTGTCTTCCGAATTTTGAAATTTTAGATTCCTGAATAGTGTTAATACGAAGAATAGATACATTTCCACTAATAAAATTTCTACCTAAAATAATTTTCGAATATTATTAATTCACAAATACGGGGCGAATACGGATCGAATACATAATGCTAGGAATCACAAGGTTTAAATTTGATGTTGTGTTCTTAATGTATATTTGTTTAGGTAGTTAAATTGTAAAGTCCTTAAAAGATATGATGTACAAGGACTTATGTGATAAGCCAGGTTTTTAGAAATTATTAAATAAGAATTTAATAAATAAAATTCTTATTACGAGATGTTTTGGGTTTGAATATATGTATATATATGTTTTGTGACGCCCCCAAATTCGGGTCTCAAATGCCCGGATCCGGTCATCACGATCCATTACAAACATCTACCTCCAAACAACATACAATAACTAAATGCGGAATATAGTAAACATATGTTGTTCATTTCAAAGGTGTTACTAGTCCCAAGAATTCGATAACCTCAATACATAACATAAAACATACCCTAAATATTAATTAGGGTTCAAATTACATTAATAGCAAATTAAACTAAGCATAAAATAAGGCCAGCTACTTGAAGTCTAATACTTCATCTTTTCTTTGCCCTTGCCCTTCCCTGAAGTCTCGGGTTTAACTGCAATAAAATTCATGATATAGCAAGGATGAGCAACTAGTTTGCTCAGCAAGTGTAAGTACAACAATAAAGGATATATCATGAATGACAGTATATATATACAAGGGATTCAACAATATGAATATCGGAAGCAAGGATAGCAATTGCTTTTAGAATAAATGATAGTCAAGTAGACTTTGAATAATAAACTTCCAATGGAATCAATAGCTAATTGACCCTTTGGTTACTGGCTACAGAATAAGTACTGATGAGTAGGTTTTAACCTACGAGTTTGATATGTCTATGGCTTAGTTCTTTACTTGTTTTTAAGTGTTTTTGTTATCTTTTATTTTCTTTCATGGTGCTTTTGTAAGTCATGGCTGGCTGTGGATTGAAAAGAAGAAAATTGGCTGGGTGCAGGGCATTCTCGCCGGGGCAAGAACTCGTGTGTTATATTTCTCGTCGGGGCAGAAGCTGGCCGGGGCGAGGATTTTGTGTAGTAACTTCTCGCCGGGGCGAGAAAGCGCCTGATGGAAATTTTTAAGTTGCTGGCATTCAGTTATTTTGGAAAGGTTGAAGTGATCAAGGAGTCTTGCTATTAATCTGATTGAGGGACTAAAGGAAGACATAAATAGGAGATCAAGGCTTGGATTAAAATATACACAGACTTATTCAGAGAAAAAACTTTCAGAGCTGAGCAAGGAGATTGGAGAACAAGTCAAGCATCGTGAGGAATTCAGATTGGAGAACTAGAGATTATATTGAGTTTTCTTTTGATATTTATTCTCTGATTTGTAATTAATTATGATGACTTATTTTGGTATTCTAGTTTTTGTTGCCAGTATGAACTAAATTCTTAGTTAAGGCTACGATTGAACCAGTTATATTTATGAACTAACTATTTATTGGATTCTAGTTATTCAATTGACGGGAGTTGTCTATTTTATTCTGTGCTTATTGATTAATTGTTTGCCAACAATTAGCGGATTACTTTAGATGAATTCGGGAGATGCAATCTAGGGTTAGAACTGGATAAGATAGCGTGTATTCTTAATTATTTGCATGTGATGAATAATTAGATTGGTGAAGTGAATAGGGATATCTCTTTGCTGCATGTAACAATTAGAAATTGGAACTTAATGAATTTAATCCTTTAACTTTGCATAGGAATATCGTAGAGTAATTGGATTAGATAGATTTATTTGATCACTTGGAAAAGGGCTTATAAATACAATTGAATTTCTGTTAACAACTCCATTAAAGTGAATAATTGGAAGACATAGATAAATTGGTTTATGATAAATAATTGGGTTGTTGGTATTAGTATTTAATTTAATTAGTTTCAATCAATACTCAATTTGCGAATGTTTAATAGAATAGGCATAATTTCGATTGACAGTTGGAAATATTAAGCATAATAATCTCTGTGGGTTCGACATTCTTTCTTATCACTTTATTACTTGTTGATCGTGTATACTTGCACGTAATTGTTGATTGTGAAATCGGACAACAAGTTTTTGGCGCCGTTGCCGGGGATTATTTGTGTTTATAATTTTCAATATCGGTTTAATTAAGTCTGTTCTAATTAGGCAAACTTATTTTTCTTTTGTTTTTCTTGTTTCAGGTGTCTTTTGATTCGTTTATGCAAACGCGATCAAAACATCCGGAACTCGTGCAGTGTGAGGATAATCTTGAGAATAAGCTTCGTAAGTTGAGAAAATTCTGTCAGGAGACACTTGAGAAAGAGAAAATGGCTAACGAAGAACAGAAATCATTGAGGGAATATGCTATGCCTAAGATAGACGAGAACAAATCGAGCATCACGAGACCAGTCATCACCGCTAATTCCTTCGAAATCAAGTCGAGAATAATTCATATGCTTCAGAATGCGGTACAGTTTGGGGGTTTAGCTAACGATGATCCAAATGAACACTTGGTTAGTTTTTTGGAGATTTGTGATACCTTCAAATATCCCAATGTGACAGATGATGTAGTGAGATCACGTCTATTTCCGTTCACACTGAGAGATAAAGCAAAGAGCTGGTTGCACTCACTTCCGCCAGGGTCCATCACAACTTGGGATGATCTAGCTCAGAAATTCCTAGCGAAATTCTTTTCGCCAGCTAAGTCGGCTAAGTTGAGAAACGAGATTTTTACATTTGGGCAACAACATGGAGAGTCATTATACGAGGCTTGGGAAAGGTTCAAGGAGTTATTGAGGAAATGTCCACATCATGGGCTACCCAAGTGGCTACAAGTGCAGACATTCTACAATGGGTTGAATAATGACACTCGAACATGCATTGATGCAGCTGCGGGAGGAGCACTTATGGATAAAATTTTTGATTAAGCTTACACTTTGTTAGAGACTATGGCTACAAATAATTATCAATGGCCGACTTCCAGACTGAATCAACAAAAGGTAGCTGGAGTTTTGGAAGTAGATGCGGTCACGACACTAATAGCTCAGATGGCAGCCATGTCTAAGAAGATTGAAGCTTCGACAGAATCGAAAGTCCAGCAAGTAGCTTATGTGTGTGAGCTATGTGCAGGTGCACATCCGACGGAGTATTGTGCCATTAATCCCGAATCGGTACAGTATTTGGGGAGTTATAACAGACCGCAATAGCCATATCAGAATGCTTATAATTCGGGGTGGAAGAATCATCCGGGTTTCTATTGGAGCAATAACACTCAGACTCAAAATCCAGCTCCAAGATCACAGAATCCCCCAGGTTTTCAGAACCAAGCTCCACAACATGCAGAAAGAAAACCGAGTTTAAAAGACTCGTTGGCAAGATTTATCACAGCATCTGAGAAAAGAATGAATGATCAAGATAAGCTGTTAACTCAGGTAGATTTGAATGTGAAAATCCAGGCAGTGTTAATTAGGAACTTGGAAAATCAACTGGGACAGTTGGCTCATGTCTTGAACAATCGACCACAAGGAGCACTTCCAAGCGATACAGAGATTAACCCAAGAACGGATGGAAAAGAACATTATAAGGCTGTCACTTTAAGGAGTGGAAAAGAGTTGCCTGATACGGTTAAAGGAAATGCTAAACCAGAAACAGTTGTGGAGAATGAAGATGAGGAAGCCCCTGTAAAAAGTAAGGTGAACGAAGCAGAAAAGGTGAAGGATACAGGTTTGGAGGCAAAGTCAAAGGAACTCAAGTCAGATAGTGTAGTGCCTCCCGTACCATTCCTTCAAAGATTGCAGAAAGCTAAGTTAGATAAGCAATTCTCCAGATTCTTAGATGTTTTCAAGAAACTGCACATTAACATACCATTTGCAGAAGCCCTGGAACAGATGTCCAGTTATGCAAAATTCATGAAGGAGGTTTTGTCAAAGAAGAGAAAATTGGGTGATTTCGAGATGGTGGCATTAACCGAGGAATGTAGTGCAATTTTGCAGAACAAATTGCCACCCAAATTAAAGGATCTAGGAAGCTTCAATATTCCATGTGTAATTGGTAACCAGTTCTCTGGAAGGGCATTGTGTGACTTAGGAGCTAGTATCAATTTAATGTCGTTATCAGTTTACACTCAGCTTGGGCTAAAGGCACCAAAACCGACAAACGTCAGCTTGCAATTGGCAGACAGGTCAGTAACATATCCGAGGGGTATTATGGAAGATATCTTGGTTAAGGTTGATAAATTCATCTTCCCCGCTGACTTCGTCATTTTGGATTACGAAGAGGATAAAGAAATCCCCATCATATTAGGTCGTCCATTCTTAGCAACAGGGAGAACGTTGGTAGATGTACAAAAAGGTGAATTGACAATGAGAGTTCAAGATCAGGAAGTCACCTTCAATGTGTTTAAATTAATGAAATTCCCTAAGGAAGGCGAGGAATGCTCACGGATAGACCTACTGGATGAAATCGTGCATGAGCGAACCAGTGCAAGTGTTAGGTTTGTATATAGCGCGAACATGCAATCAAATTACATAAATAGTGCGGAAGCGCGATAAAATGGATTTTAAAAATTTATACAAATCATCACCATGATCGATCAATGTGCTCAATTAACGATATAAACGAAAGAGAAAGAAAATAAGAATTATACCCTCGTAGAACAAAGCTTCCTCGGGTACAAGTTCAACTCTTAGTCCTTCGTGTTCTCCTCGAATTCAACGGTGTGATTCCTTCCTTTGATCAACGTTAGCCACCCAAGTGTTTGGCCTCTAGAGGTGATCCACCAAGGAAGAACAAGTATTCAAGAAGTTGGGTGTTTGGTAAAAACCCAAGTTTCTATCTCTATAGAAATTGCAAGTACTCTCCACAAATCTTATGCAAGAGTGTGTAACCCAATCTATGATAAGACTCCTCTTATTTATAGATGTAGGAATAACCCTTCCCTAAACTATTTAGGATTAGGGTTTCAATTATAATTAAACTCCTTTAATTAATTATGCTCCTAATCCAATTAGGAATTTGTGAGAGAGTACTTCTATTAATTAATTCTCAATCCCTATTAGGAAATAAATAATAGTTCTATTAATTAATTCCCAATCTCTATTAGGAATTAAATAATAGTAATAGTAATAATAATAATAAGACTCCTCTTATTAATTTATATTTAATATTTCCAAAATATTAAATAATAAATATTAAGCTATTTAATTTATTCTATCTCCATAGATTAAATTAAATACACTTAACTTATTATTATAATTATATCATTTACTTCTTAAATAAATATTTTCCTTTTGCGGTGTGACTCTTTAGGTTCTCCATATTAAACCGGATGTGAATAAATCAATTAGAACAATTTTAATCTTATTTAAATAAATAAATTAAACTATTTAATTCATTTAAATAAATAATATTTATTCTACAATAAGGGTAAGCCCCCTTAGCGATCAACGACTTTCCAGATAATATAGATTTCAACATCAATCACAAAAGAACCTTTGAGTAAATAGTTACCGTACAATTCAATCCTTCTACCATACAATGTCCCAATTAAATATAAGACATGGATTTACTGTCAAGTCTTATTTTATTTAATTATATGCGTTTCGATTCCCAAATGAACAACTCTAAATAATGCAAATTAGAAACTCCTTTCTAATTTCATTCTGCCTTGGCCAAGGACTACTGAGTTGTCATTTATCGAATCACATAGGACATTCACATCTTTTACTAGACGTGGTAGATTCTTTATTGATCATTTCACCTATCTCCATGTACAACTAATTATACCCAATCATACCCTTTGATATACCCCAAAGGTCTTAAGAGACATGTCAAAGTATAACTCATCATACACAAGATACTATGATGATCTCAAGTCCAAGGATCACTTGTACTACTATCACTAGAGGAATTCCTATTGACAGGCGAGTAAAACTCCATTAGGTATTCCTTAGCGAGTCACGTTCAGTGAACTTATTCTCGAATTAAGCCACCTACATACTTGCTTTAGTGTTCTCCACACAAATGATTTATGAGATCAATCATCCTCTTCCTAAGAGCAAGCAACGTATGTAGTAATCTATCCGGATTTCACTAATCCCCAATTTAGTAATCCAACGATTAAGAACAATTTTAGTTTGTGAGCTATCTAGAATTTAGATCTCATTAGCATGATCACCATCATGATTCTAAAAGCATTGCTTAAAACTATGGGTTTATCACATTTAATATAACAACACCATGTAGATAATATAAAAATGCCTTTTAAGAAAATCAATTCTTTTATTAATAAATGAATAAGATTACAAAGTATATTGCTACATCATATCAAAATTGAAAGTAGTATGCACACAAGCCAATCATATTTGATATGATATAGCATATACTTTGTAATCTTATTCATTTATTTAATAAAGGAATTGATTTTTATTAAAAGGCATTTTATATTATCTACATGGTGCTGTTATATTAAATGTGATAAACCCATAGTTTTGAGCAATGCTTTTAGAATCATGATGGTGATCATGCTAATGAGATCTAAATTCAAGATAGCTCACAAACTAAAATTGTTCCTAATCGTTGGATTACTAAATTGGGGATTAGTGAATCCGGATAGATTAGTACATTACGTTGCTTGCTCTTATGAAGAGGATGATTGATCTCATAATCATTTGTGTGGAGGACACTAAAGCAAGTATGTAGGTGCTTATTGGAGAATAAGTTCACTGAACGTGACTCGCTAAGGAATACCTAATGGAGTTTTTACTCGGCTGTCAATAGGGAATTCCTCTAGTGATAGTAGTACAAGTGATCCTTAGACTTGAGATCATCATAGTATCTTGTATATGATAAGTTATACTTGACATGTCCCTTAAGACCTTTAGGGTATATCAAAGGGTATGATTGGGTATAATAAGTTGTACATGGAGATAGGTGAATGATCAACAAAGAATCTACCACGTCTAGTAAAAGATGTGAATGTCCTATGTGATTCGATAAATGATAACTCAGTAGTCCTTGGCCAAGGCAGAATGAAATTAGAAAGGAGTTTCTAATTTGCATTATTTAGAGTTGTGCATTTTGGGAATCGAAATACATATAATTAAATAAAATAAGACTTGACAGAAATTCCATGTCTTATATTTAATTGGGACATTGTATGGTAGAAGGATTGAATTGTACGGTAACTATTTACTCAAAGGTTCTTTTGTGATTAATGTTGAAATCTATATTATCTGGAAAGTCGTTGATCGCTAAGGGGGCTTACCCTTATTGTAGAATAAATATTATTTATTTAAATGAATTAAATAGTTTAATTTATTTATTTAAATAAGATTAGAATTGTTCTAATTGATTTATTCACAACCGGTTTTAATATGGAGAAACCTAAAGGGTCACACCGCAAAAGGAAAAATATTTATTTAAGAAGTAAATGGCATAATTGTAATAATAAGTTAAGTGTATTTAATTTAATCTATGGAGATAGAAATAAATTAAATAGCTTAATATTTATTATTTAATATTTTGGAAATATTAAATATAAATTAATAAGAGGAGTCTTATTATTATTATTACTATTACTATTATTTAATTCCTAATAGGGATTGGGAATTAATTAATATTACTATTATTTAATTCCTAATAGGGATTGGGAATTAATTAATATAACTATTATTTAATTCCTAATAGGGATTGGGAATTAATTAATAGAAGTACTCTCTCTCTCATTAATTCCTAATTGGATTAGGAATATAATTAAAGGAGTTTAATTAAAATAGAAACCCTAATCCTAAATAGTTTAGGGAAGGGGTTTTCCTACATCTATAAATAAGAGAAGTCTTATCATAGATTAGGGTTACACACTCTTACATTAGATTGTGGAGAGTACTTACAATTTCTATAGAGATAGAAATTAGGGTTTTGCCAAACACCCAACTTCTTGAATATTTGTTCTTCCTTGGTGGATCACCTCTAGAGGCCAAACACTTGGGTGGCTAACATTGATCAAAGGAAAGAATCACACCGTTGAATTCAAGGAGAACGCGAAGGAATTGGAGTTGAACTTGTACCTGAGGAAGCTAGAATTCTACAAGGGTATAATTCTTATTCTCTATCTCTTTCGTTTAATTAATAATTGTGCATAAAGAACGATCATGGTGATGGTTTGTATAAAAATTTTAAAATCCGTTTTGTCGCGCTTCCGCTCTATTTATGTAATTTGATTGCATGTTTGCGTTACATACAAACCTAACAGTGGTATCAAGAGCCAATCTTTATGCGAATTATTAATTGTTTTGATTCTATTTATATATGGGTATGTATTTAGAATAATTTATTGGGCATAATTAGTTGTATAAAATTATTATTTTATAAAAAAAAACAAACTCACATCCCGCGAATTGTTATTTTCGTGAACTGACATATAAAGTGGATTTGGTTGTTTTATCTCAATTAATCAAATGGGTGATCCAGGATTTTATGATTACTTTGGTTTATATATATATATATATATATATATATATATATAACATATATGATATGTTAAATTTGTTTTGCTTCACGGTATGGAATATATATATATATATATATAGTATTCTATATTTGCTGATTCACGTTAATATATATATATATATATATATATATATATATAGTATACCGAACTAAGCAGGATATATATATATCTTTAATATATACCGAAGTAACCTGATGTGTTATATGTGTGTATATATATATATAATATTCTTAATAATTTTATAATTAAAATAAAAAGTTTATTTTAATCTTGAAATTGGATTTCATGCAACTTAAAATTGCCCATTAAATGATACTCATATATGTATAGAATGATTTTATTATTCATGAGATGAATGTTATTTATTGATACATATAGAGATATGTATGATAATAAATAGGGATTGATTATGGATTATTGACCAATGTGTGATTGGAATTATTTTAGAGGATGCTTGAATGTATGGGTTTTTATAAATGGGGTCTGCGTACCTCGTCTTCTCTAATTTTTTCTTAATGTAAATTCTATCTCCCTCCTATGTACTTCCCCTTGACTGCTGATCAAGGTTTCTATTTATTTGAAATAGTTTATGTAATAGGATTAGTTAGAATTATTTTTGAAGAATTGGAGACCAAGGAGTAAGGAGCGCTTGAAGACCCGTTTGTAATGGAGCCCGGGATTTAAATGTAATAGTTATATTTAAATTTAATTCTTGCACCCTAGGTTTGACCTTTGGTTCACTTGGTGGCTCTAGTGAACCAAACTAGAATAAAAGTCCATAATCAATCCGGGTAGAATATAGTATTCTATATGTGCATGCTTAGTATATATATATTATATATTATCCCACATGCTTCGCATGTCAAATAATATGACGCGTATTTTATATATATGTGCATGCGCGCTAAACAAGATGAGACTAATAATAACAAATCCCTCAAAGTAATTATATTAAGTCCTAAGCGTTCAAAGATATTTAGAATATCGAACGTCGCCTTCTAGCATGGTAAAGCGATAGAGTATTAAATATTTAATATGAGTTTGTTGTGTCACACAAGGCAAGTATTAAATATTTAAGATGTTGCTTTATCACATTTGATGCTTATACATAGACTGAACGATACTGTTTTGTTGTGTCACACAAGGACAGTGTTTTTCTTTCGAATATATGGAAGTGCTAGGTTGGACTTAACTTAGATAATTTTGATTCGGATGTGTCACACTTGATCAAAATAATCTAAGAGGCAAAATACAAGTAGTTACATAGTGATGTAATTGACAATAGTTGTCTACATATTTATTTATATATAGTTTGTTGTGTCACACAAGGCTATATACATTTTAAATGAGATCCTTATTCTCACTAGCAAATCTTTAATTAGATTTGCCGAACTATATAATGAGGGTAATATAGTTTGATGAAAATAGTGGGAGATACCAATTTAAAATAAAGACCTAATTTATTTTGGTAATTAATTAAATGAATGTATGCTAAAATGTTGTCTATTTCACATGCAGAATTTAAAAAATGTCAAACTCACTATCACTGCGTAGCATACTTGATGCTAACAGACTGACCGGACCGAATTACACGGACTGGTTAAGGAATCTGAGAATTGTTCTCACTGCTGAAAAGATTTCTTATGTTCCTAAATTCGCCAGTCCCTGCAAATGTTGCAGAAACAGCCTCTGAGGAAGAGATTGCTACTTTCAGAAAGTGGCAAGATGATGCAATCTTGGCTCAATGCATCATGCTCGCATCCATGAGTAACGAGCTTCAGCGTCAGCATGAAACTATGGATGCTCCTACTATATTGTTGCACCTCAAAGAGTTGTATGGTGAGCAAAGTAGGACTGCTAGATATCAGATATCTAAGGAGCTCTTCCGATCTCGTATGACCGAGGGCACTGCTGTTGAGACTCATGTCCTTAAGACGATCAATTTGATTGAACAACTTGGACAGCTTGGGTTCGTGATGGATGGGGAGTTAAGTCAAGATTTGATCTTGCAGTCACTCCCGGACACCTTCTCACAATTTGTTGTGAATTTTTCACATGAAATAAGTTGGACGTCAGCTTGCCTGAGTTACTTAACATGCTGAAAACTGCTGAAGGTCACTTCTCATCCAACAAGAACCAAGTCTTACTAGTGGATGATTCTTCCAAGAAAAGGAAGAGGCCCAAGGTATCTTCTCAAAAGAAGAAAAACAAGAAGGCTAAGGGCAAGGCGAAAATCAAGGATAAAAAGAAACCTGATCCTGATAGCAAAGGAATTTGCTACCATTGCAACAAGCTGGGACACTTGAAGAGGAACTGGAAGGAGTATCTTGCGGACCAAAAGAGGCTTGGAGAAGCTTCAACTTCCGATCTAGGTTTGTTCATGATTGAAAATTAATTTTTCTGAAAGTCAAAATTTTACTTGGGTATTGGATACCGGCTGTGGTTCTCACATATGTAATAATATGCAGGGACTAAGTAGAAGTAGAAAGCTGAACAAGGATGAAGTCATCCTACGAGTGGGAAATGGAGCAAAGGTTGCTGCATTAGCTGTAGGGACTTATTGTTTAGCACTGCCTTCGGGAAAGTTCATTAGTTTAAATAATTGTTATTATGTTCCGACACTCATTAGAAACATTATTTCAATTTCTGTATTGGATATGGATGGTTTTGATATTATAATAAAGAACAACAGTTGTTCTATTTATAATAAAAATGTTTTATATGGTGTTGGGAACCTACTGAATGGACTTTATATACTTGACTTGCATGAAAATATACTTCAAATTGAACAAACTAAGAAAAAAAAAAGAGATGATGTTAATTATACCTTTATGTGGCACTGTAGACTCGGTCATATCAATGAAACAAGATTAACCAAGTTGCATAAAGATGGGCTTTTAGAGCTATCTGATTATGAATCATATCCAACTTGTGAATCTTGTCTCATGGGTAAGATGACTAAATCTCCTTTTAGTGGAAAAGGAGAAAGAGTTACAGAGTTGTTAGCGTTGGTACACACAGACGTATGTGGACCTATGACAACGAATGCACGAGGAGGGTATTCTTATTTTATTACTTTCACTGATGATCATTCTAGATTTGGATATGTGTATTTAATGAAATACAAATCTGAATCGTTTGAAAAGTTCAAAAAATTCAGAAGTGAAGTAGAGAAGCAAACTGGTAAGAGTATTAAGATTCTTCGATCGGATCGAGGAGGGGAATACTTAACCAATGAGTTTCTCAATTGTCTCAAAGAAAATGGTATAATCTCACAATGGACTCCACCAGGGACGCCACAGTTGAATGGTGTATCTGAAAGGAGAAATCGAACATTGTTGGACATGGTTCGTTCCATGATGAGTTTTACCGACCTTCCAATATCCTTCTGGGGTTATGCCCTAGAAACGGCTGCATATCTACTTAACAAGGTACCTACCAAAATCCGTCCCAAAGACCCCATATGAATTATGGACAGGGAGGAAACCAAATCTTAAGTATGTTAAGACTTGGGGTTGTCCAGCTTATGTCAAAAGGTTTGAGCATGATAAGCTAAAGACTAGATCCGACAAGGGTAGATTTGTGGGTTACCCTAAAGAAACTGTAGGGTATTATTTCTATCATCCCAATGATCAAAAGGTGTTTGTAGCGAAACACGCTGCCTTCTTGGAAAAGGAGTTTATCCTCGAAGGGGTCAGTGGGAGTAAGATATATCTTGAAGAAGTTCAAGAACCACAAAATACTACGGATCAAAGTCAGGTACCTGACCAAGTAGAAGAACCTACTGTACCATTACCTATTCGTAAATCTGGAAGAGTACCGAAGATACCTGAGAGGTATGGATTCATCATAGAGGATGATGATGAGGTACGCATCATAGATGATGATGATCCATTGACTTACGAAGAGGCTATGAGTAGTAATGACTCAGAGAAATGGCTAGAAGCCATGAAATCCGAGATGGACTCCATGTATGAAAACCAAGTATGGACTTTGGTTTCACCACCTGAGGGAATTAAGCCTATTGGGTGTAAATGGGTCTTTAAGAGAAAGACTGGGGCAGATGGCAAGGTAGAGACCTATAAGGCCCGACTGGTTGCAAAAGGTTTCAAACAAAGACAAGGAGTTGACTATGATTAAACTATTTAATTCATTTAAATAAATAATATTTATTCTACAATAAGGGTAAGCCCCCTTAGCGATCAACGACTTTCCAGATAATATAGATTTCAACATCAATCACAAAAGAACCTTTGAGTAAATAGTTACCGTACAATTCAATCCTTCTACCATACAATGTCCCAATTAAATATAAGACATGGATTTACTGTCAAGTCTTATTTTATTTAATTATATGCGTTTCGATTCCCAAATGAACAACTCTAAATAATGCAAATTAGAAACTCCTTTCTAATTTCATTCTGCCTTGGCCAAGGACTACTGAGTTGTCATTTATCGAATCACATAGGACATTCACATCTTTTACTAGACGTGGTAGATTCTTTATTGATCATTCACCTATCTCCATGTACAACTAATTATACCCAATCATACCCTTTGATATACCCCAAAGGTCTTAAGAGACATGTCAAAGTATAACTCATCATACACAAGATACTATGATGATCTCAAGTCCAAGGATCACTTGTACTACTATCACTAGAGGAATTCCTATTGACAGGCGAGTAAAACTCCATTAGGTATTCCTTAGCGAGTCACGTTCAGTGAACTTATTCTCGAATAAGCACCTACATACTTGCTTTAGTGTCTCCACACAAATGATTATGAGATCAATCATCATCTTCCTAAGAGCAAGCAACGTATGTAGTAATCTATCCGGATTCACTAATCCCCAATTTAGTAATCCAACGATTAGGAACAATTTTAGTTTGTGAGCTATCTAGAATTTAGATCTCATTAGCATGATCACCATCATGATTCTAAAAGCATTGCTCAAAACTATGGGTTTATCACATTTAATATAACAACACCATGTAGATAATATAAAATGCCTTTTAAGAAAATCAATTCTTTTATTAATAAATGAATAAGATTACAAAGTATATGCTACATCATATCAAATTGAAAGTAGTATGCACACAAGCCAATCATATTTGATATGATATAGCATATACTTTGTAATCTTATTCATTTATTTAATAAAGGAATTGATTTTTATTAAAAGGCATTTTATATTATCTACATGGTGCTGTTATATTAAATGTGATAAACCCATAGTTTTGAGCAATGCTTTTAGAATCATGATGGTGATCATGCTAATGAGATCTAAATTCAAGATAGCTCACAAACTAAAATTGTTCCTAATCGTTGGATTACTAAATTGGGGATTAGTGAATCCGGATAGATTAGTACATACGTTGCTTGCTCTTATGAAGAGGATGATTGATCTCATAATCATTTGTGTGGAGACACTAAAGCAAGTATGTAGGTGCTTATTGGAGAATAAGTTCACTGAACGTGACTCGCTAAGGAATACCTAATGGAGTTTTACTCGGCTGTCAATAGGAATTCCTCTAGTGATAGTAGTACAAGTGATCCTTAGACTTGAGATCATCATAGTATCTTGTGTATGATAAGTTATACTTTGACATGTCCCTTAAGACCTTTAGGGTATATCAAAGGGTATGATTGGGTATAATAAGTTGTACATGGAGATAGGTGAATGATCAACAAAGAATCTACCACGTCTAGTAAAAGATGTGAATGTCCTATGTGATTCGATAAATGATAACTCAGTAGTCCTTGGCCAAGGCAGAATGAAATTAGAAAGGAGTTTCTAATTTGCATTATTTAGAGTTTGTGCATTTGGGAATCGAAATACATATAATTAAATAAAATAAGACTTGACAGAAATTCCATGTCTTATATTTAATTGGGACATTGTATGGTAGAAGGATTGAATTGTACGGTAACTATTTACTCAAAGGTTCTTTTGTGATTAATGTTGAAATCTATATTATCTGGAAAGTCGTTGATCGCTAAGGGGGCTTACCCTTATTGTAGAATAAATATTATTTATTTAAATGAATTAAATAGTTTAATTTATTTATTTAAATAAGATTAGAATTGTTCTAATTGATTTATTCACAACCGGTTTAATATGGAGAACCTAAAGGGTTCACACCGCAAAAGGAAAATATTTATTTAAGAAGTAAATGGCATAATTGTAATAATAAGTTAAGTGTATTTAATTTAATCTATGGAGATAGAATAAATTAAATAGCTTAATATTTATTATTTAATATTTTGGAAATATTAAATATAAATTAATAAGAGGAGTCTTATTATTATTATTACTATTACTATTATTTAATTCCTAATAGGGATTGGGAATTAATTAATATTACTATTATTTAATTCCTAATAGGGATTGGGAATTAATTAATATAACTATTATTTAATTCCTAATAGGGATTGGGAATTAATTAATAGAAGTACTCTCTCTCTCATTAATTCCTAATTGGATTAGGAATATAATTAAAGGAGTTTAATTAAAATAGAAACCCTAATCCTAAATAGTTTAGGGAAGGGGTTTTCCTACATCTATAAATAAGAGAAGTCTTATCATAGATTAGGGTTACACACTCTTACATTAGATTGTGGAGAGTACTTACAATTTCTATAGAGATAGAAATTAGGGTTTTGCCAAACACCCAACTTCTTGAATATTTGTTCTTCCTTGGTGGATCACCTCTAGAGGCCAAACACTTGGGTGGCTAACATTGATCAAAGGAAAGAATCACACCGTTGAATTCAAGGAGAACGCGAAGGAATTGGAGTTGAACTTGTACCTGAGGAAGCTAGAATTCTACAAGGGTATAATTCTTATTCTCTATCTCTTTCGTTTAATTAATAATTGTGCATAAAGAACGATCATGGTGATGGTTTGTATAAAAATTTTAAAATCCGTTTTGTCGCGCTTCCGCTCTATTTATGTAATTTGATTGCATGTTTGCGTTACATACAAACCTAACAGTGGTATCAAGAGCCAATCTTTATGCGAATTATTAATTGTTTTGATTCTATTTATATATGGGTATGTATTTAGAATAATTTATTGGGCATAATTAGTTGTATAAAATTATTATTTTATAAAAAAAAACAAACTCACATCCCGCGAATTGTTATTTTCGTGAACTGACATATAAAGTGGATTTGGTTGTTTTATCTCAATTAATCAAATGGGTGATCCAGGATTTTATGATTACTTTGGTTTATATATATATATATATATATATATATATATATATATATATATAACATATATGATATGTTTAAATTTGTTTTGCTTCACGGTATGGAATATATATATATATTATATATATATATATATATATATATATATATATATATATATAGTATTCTATATTTGCTGATTCACGTTAATATATATATATATATATATATATATAGTATACCGAAGTAAGCAGGATATATATATATCTTTAATATATACCGAAGTAACCTGATGTGTTATATGTGTGTATATATATATATAATATTCTTAATAATTTTATAATTAAAATAAAAAGTTTATTTTAATCTTGAAATTGGATTTCATGCAACTTAAAATTGCCCATTAAATGATACTCATATATGTATAGAATGATTTTATTATTCATGAGATGAATGTTATTTATTGATACATATAGAGATATGTATGATAATAAATAGGGATTGATTATGGATTATTGACCAATGTGTGATTGGAATTATTTTAGAGGATGCTTGAATGTATGGGTTTTTATAAATGGGGTCTGCGTACCTCGTCTTCTCTAATTTTTCTTAATGTAAATTCTATCTCCCTCCTATGTACTTCCCCTTGACTGCTGATCAAGGTTTCTATTTATTTGAAATAGTTTATGTAATAGGATTAGTTAGAATTATTTTTGAAGAATTGGAGACCAAGGAGTAAGGAGCGCTTGAAGACCCGTTTGTAATGGAGCCCGGGATTTAAATGTAATAGTTATATTTAAATTTAATTCTTGCACCCTAGGTTTGACCTTTGGTTCACTTGGTGGCTCTAGTGAACCAAACTAGAATAAAAGTCCATAATCAATCCGGGTAGAATATAGTATTCTATATGTGCATGCTTAGTATATATATATTATATATTATCCCACATGCTTCGCATGTCAAATAATATGACGCGTATTTTATATATATATGTGCATGCGCGCTAAACAAGATGAGACTAATAATAACAAATCCCTCAAAGTAATTATATTAAGTCCTAAGCGTTCAAAGATATTTAGAATATCGAACGTCGCCTTTCTAGCATGGTAAAGCGATAGAGTATTAAATATTTAATATGAGTTTGTTGTGTCACACAAGGCAAGTATTAAATATTTAAGATGTTGCTTTATCACATTTGATGCTTATACATAGACTGAACGATACTGTTTTGTTGTGTCACACAAGGACAGTGTTTTTCTTTCGAATATATGGAAGTGCTAGGTTGGACTTAACTTAGATAATTTTGATTCGGATGTGTCACACTTGATCAAAATAATCTAAGAGGCAAAATACAAGTAGTTACATAGTGATGTAATTGACAATAGTTGTCTACATATTTATTTATATATAGTTTGTTGTGTCACACAAGGCTATATACATTTTAAATGAGATCCTTATTCTCACTAGCAAATCTTTAATTAGATTTGCCGAACTATATAATGAGGGTAATATAGTTTGATGAAAATAGTGGGAGATACCAATTTAAAATAAAGACCTAATTTATTTTGGTAATTAATTAAATGAATGTATGCTAAAATGTTGTCCTATTTCACATGCAGAATTTAAAAAATGTCAAACTCACTATCACTGCGTAGCATACTTGATGCTAACAGACTGACCGGAACCGAATTACACGGACTGGTTAAGGAATCTGAGAATTGTTCTCACTGCTGAAAAGATTTCTTATGTCCTAAATTCGCCAGTCCCTGCAAATGTTGCAGAAACAGCCTCTGAGGAAGAGATTGCTACTTTCAGAAAGTGGCAAGATGATGCAATCTTGGCTCAATGCATCATGCTCGCATCCATGAGTAACGAGCTTCAGCGTCAGCATGAAACTATGGATGCTCCTACTATATTGTTGCACCTCAAAGAGTTGTATGGTGAGCAAAGTAGGACTGCTAGATATCAGATATCTAAGGAGCTCTTCCGATCTCGTATGACCGAGGGCACTGCTGTTGAGACTCATGTCCTTAAGACGATCAATTTGATTGAACAACTTGGACAGCTTGGGTTCGTGATGGATGGGGAGTTAAGTCAAGATTTGATCTTGCAGTCACTCCCGGACACCTTCTCACAATTTGTTGTGAATTTTCACATGAATAAGTTGGACGTCAGCTTGCCTGAGTTACTTAACATGCTGAAAACTGCTGAAGGTCACTTCTCATCCAACAAGAACCAAGTCTTACTAGTGGATGATTCTTCCAAGAAAAGGAAGAGGCCCAAGGTATCTTCTCAAAAGAAGAAAAACAAGAAGGCTAAGGGCAAGGCGAAAATCAAGGATAAAAAGAAACCTGATCCAGATAGCAAAGGAATTTGCTACCATTGCAATAAGTCGGGACACTGGAAGAGGAACTGCAAGGAGTATCTTGCGGATCAAAAGCAGAAGAAGCTTGGAGAAGCTTCGAATTCCGATCTAGGTTTGTTCATGATTGAAATTAATTTTTCTGAAAGTCAAAATTCTACTTGGGTATTGGATACCGGCTGTGGTTCTCACATATGTAATAATATGCAGGGACTAAGCAGAAGTAGAAAGCTGAACAAGGATGAAGTCGTCCTACGAGTGGGAAATGGAGCAAAGGTTGCTGCATTAGCTGTAGGGACTTATTGTTTAGCACTGCCTTCGGGAAAGTTCATTAGTTTAAATAATTGTTATTATGTTCCGACACTCATTAGAAACATTATTTCAATTTCTGTATTGGATATGGATGGTTTTGATATTATAATAAAGAACAACAGTTGTTCTATTTATAATAAAAATGTTTTATATGGTGTTGGGAACCTACTGAATGGACTTTATATACTTGACTTGCATGAAAATATACTTCAAATTGAACAAACTAAGAAAAAAAAAAGAGATGATGTTAATTATACCTTTATGTGGCACTGTAGACTCGGTCGTCATTATCAATGAAACAAGATTAACCAAGTTGCATAAAAATGGGCTTTTAGAGCTATCTGATTATGAATCATATCCAACTTGTGAATCTTGTCTCATGGGTAAGATGACTAAATCTCCTTTTAGTGGAAAAGGAGAAAGAGTTACAGAGTTGTTAGCGTTGGTACACACAGACGTATGTGGACCTATGACAATGAATGCACGAGGAGGGTATTCTTATTTTATTACTTTCACTGATGATCATTCTAGATTTGGATATGTGTATTTAATGAAATACAAATCTGAATCGTTTGAAAAGTTCAAAGAATTCAGAAGTGAAGTAGAGAAGCAAACTGGTAAGAGTATTAAGATTCTTCGATCGGATCGAGGAGGGGAATACTTAACCAATGAGTTTTCTCAATTGTCTCAAAGAAAATGGTATAATCTCACAATGGACTCCACCAGGGACGCCACAGTTGAATGGTGTATCTGAAAGGAGAAATCGAACATTGTTGGACATGGTTCGTTCCATGATGAGTTTTACCGACCTTCCAATATCCTTCTGGGGTTATGCCCTAGAAACGGCTGCATATCTACTTAACAAGGTACCTACCAAATCCGTCCCAAAGACCCCATATGAATTATGGACAGGGAGGAAACCAAATCTTAAGTATGTTAAGACTTGGGGTTGTCCAGCTTATGTCAAAAGGTTTGAGCATGATAAGCTAAAGACTAGATCCGACAAGGGTAGATTTGTGGGTTACCCTAAAGAAACTGTAGGGTATTATTTCTATCATCCCAATGATCAAAAGGTGTTTGTAGCGAAACACGCTGCCTTCTTGGAAAAGGAGTTTATCCTCGAAGGGGTCAGTGGGAGTAAGATATATCTTGAAGAAGTTCAAGAACCACAAAATACTACGGATCAAAGTCAGGTACCTGACCAAGTAGAAGAACCTACTGTACCATTACCTATTCGTAAATCTGGAAGAGTACCGAAGATACCTGAGAGGTATGGATTCATCATAGAGGATGATGATGAGGTACGCATCATAGATGATGATGATCCATTGACTTACGAAGAGGCTATGAGTAGTAATGACTCAGAGAAATGGCTAGAAGCCATGAAATCCGAGATGGACTCCATGTATGAAAACCAAGTATGGACTTTGGTTTCACCACCTGAGGGAATTAAGCCTATTGGGTGTAAATGGGTCTTTAAGAGAAAGACTGGGGCAGATGGCAAGGTAGAGACCTATAAGGCCCGACTGGTTGCAAAAGGTTTCAAACAAAGACAAGGAGTTGACTATGATTAAACTATTTAATTCATTTAAATAAATAATATTTATTCTACAATAAGGGTAAGCCCCCTTAGCGATCAACGACTTTCCAAATAATATAGATTTCAAACATCAATCACAAAAGAACCTTTGAGTAAATAGTTACCGTACAATTCAATCCTTCTACCATACAATGTCCCAATTAAATATAAGACATGGATTTACTGTCAAGTCTTATTTTATTTAATTATATGCGTTTCGATTCCCAAATGAACAACTCTAAATAATGCAAATTAGAAACTCCTTTCTAATTTCATTCTGCCTTGGCCAAGGACTACTGAGTTGTCATTTATCGAATCACATAGGACATTCACATCTTTTACTAGACGTGGTAGATTCTTTATTGATCATTCACCTATCTCCATGTACAACTAATTATACCCAATCATACCCTTTGATATACCCCAAAGGTCTTAAGAGACATGTCAAAGTATAACTCATCATACACAAGATACTATGATGATCTCAAGTCCAAGGATCACTTGTACTACTATCACTAGAGGAATTCCTATTGACAGGCGAGTAAAACTCCATTAGGTATTCCTTAGCGAGTCACGTTCAGTGAACTTATTCTCGAATAAGCACCTACATACTTGCTTTAGTGTCTCCACACAAATGATTATGAGATCAATCATCATCTTCCTAAGAGCAAGCAACGTATGTAGTAATCTATCCGGATTCACTAATCCCCAATTTAGTAATCCAACGATTAGGAACAATTTTAGTTTGTGAGCTATCTAGAATTTAGATCTCATTAGCATGATCACCATCATGATTCTAAAAGCATTGCTCAAAACTATGGGTTTATCACATTTAATATAACAACACCATGTAGATAATATAAAATGCCTTTTAAGAAAATCAATTCTTTTATTAATAAATGAATAAGATTACAAAGTATATGCTACATCATATCAAATTGAAAAGTAGTATGCACACAAGCCAATCATATTTGATATGATATAGCATATACTTTGTAATCTTATTCATTTATTTAATAAAGGAATTGATTTTTATTAAAAGGCATTTTATATTATCTACATGGTGCTGTTATATTAAATGTGATAAACCCATAGTTTTGAGCAATGCTTTTAGAATCATGATGGTGATCATGCTAATGAGATCTAAATTCAAGATAGCTCACAAACTAAAATTGTTCCTAATCGTTGGATTACTAAATTGGGGATTAGTGAATCCGGATAGATTAGTACATACGTTGCTTGCTCTTATGAAGAGGATGATTGATCTCATAATCATTTGTGTGGAGACACTAAAGCAAGTATGTAGGTGCTTATTGGAGAATAAGTTCACTGAACGTGACTCGCTAAGGAATACCTAATGGAGTTTTACTCGGCTGTCAATAGGAATTCCTCTAGTGATAGTAGTACAAGTGATCCTTAGACTTGAGATCATCATAGTATCTTGTGTATGATAAGTTATACTTTGACATGTCCCTTAAGACCTTTAGGGTATATCAAAGGGTATGATTGGGTATAATAAGTTGTACATGGAGATAGGTGAATGATCAACAAAGAATCTACCACGTCTAGTAAAAGATGTGAATGTCCTATGTGATTCGATAAATGATAACTCAGTAGTCCTTGGCCAAGGCAGAATGAAATTAGAAAGGAGTTTCTAATTTGCATTATTTAGAGTTGTGCATTTGGGAATCGAAATACATATAATTAAATAAAATAAGACTTGACAGAAATTCCATGTCTTATATTTAATTGGGACATTGTATGGTAGAAGGATTGAATTGTACGGTAACTATTTACTCAAAGGTTCTTTTGTGATTAATGTTGAAATCTATATTATCTGGAAAGTCGTTGATCGCTAAGGGGGCTTACCCTTATTGTAGAATAAATATTATTTATTTAAATGAATTAAATAGTTTAATTTATTTATTTAAATAAGATTAGAATTGTTCTAATTGATTTATTCACAACCGGTTTAATATGGAGAACCTAAAGGGTCACACCGCAAAAGGAAAATATTTATTTAAGAAGTAAATGGCATAATTGTAATAATAAGTTAAGTGTATTTAATTTAATCTATGGAGATAGAATAAATTAAATAGCTTAATATTTATTATTTAATATTTTGGAAATATTAAATATAAATTAATAAGAGGAGTCTTATTATTATTATTACTATTACTATTATTTAATTCCTAATAGGGATTGAGAATTAATTAATATTACTATTATTTAATTCCTAATAGGGATTGGGAATTAATTAATATAACTATTATTTAATTCCTAATAGGGATTGGGAATTAATTAATAGAAGTACTCTCTCTCTCATTAATTCCTAATTGGATTAGGAATATAATTAAAGGAGTTTAATTAAAATAGAAACCCTAATCCTAAATAGTTTAGGGAAGGGGTTTTCCTACATCTATAAATAAGAGAAGTCTTATCATAGATTAGGGTTACACACTCTTACATTAGATTGTGGAGAGTACTTACAATTTCTATAGAGATAGAAATTAGGGTTTTGCCAAACACCCAACTTCTTGAATATTTGTTCTTCCTTGGTGGATCACCTCTAGAGGCCAAACACTTGGGTGGCTAACATTGATCAAAGGAAAGAATCACACCGTTGAATTCAAGGAGAACGCGAAGGAATTGGAGTTGAACTTGTACCTGAGGAAGCTAGAATTCTACAAGGGTATAATTCTTATTCTCTATCTCTTTCGTTTAATTAATAATTGTGCATAAAGAACGATCATGGTGATGGTTTGTATAAAAAATTTAAAATCCGTTTTGTCGCGCTTCCGCTCTATTTATGTAATTTGATTGCATGTTTGCGTTACATACAAACCTAACACAAATATGATTGGCTTGTGTGCATACTACTTTCAATCTCCCACTTGCACTAAAGCCAATCGCCATGGTATCTAATACCCATCTTCTCTAAGTGACGATCAAACTGCTGTTGAGTTAAAGCTTTAGTAAATGGATCTGCAATGTTGTCTTGAGAGTCCACACGCTCCAGGGTGACATCTCCTCTTTCAATGATCTCTCTAATCAAATAAAACCGCCGCAACACGTGTTTGGATTTCTGATGAGACCTGGGTTCCTTAGCCTGCGCGACAACTCCATTGTTGTCACAGAATAAAGGTACTGCTCCTCTAATGCTAGGAACCACTCCAAGTTCAGTTATGAACTTCTTCATCCAAACAGCTTCCTTTGCAGCTTCACTTGCAGCTATGTACTCTGCCTCTGTCACTGAATCAGCAACTATTTGCTACTTGGAACTTTTCCAACTCACTGCGCCACCGTTTAAGGTAAACACGTACCCTGAAACAAAATTGAGGCAGCGTCTTATTGATTCTCATCATAAGACCATATTGAGGCAGAACCAGCGGTTGGCGGATCGACAGGAGCATATGTTTGCTTATCAGTAAAGTTGTACACAAGCCATATCAAACATGTATTCTAATATGCAACCGTTGATGGATTATGTTCACTTTCCCGAGGCCCAGCCATTGCCAGTTTTTCCACTACCAAGCCCAGATGATGGTGACGAGTTCGGGCCTACTGCTTGATTTGTCAGGGAAGTCCTCTGTTCTTTATTTTCTTTATTTTTCGTACAATGAGGACATTGTTTCATTTGAGTTTGGGGGGGTGTAATTGCATATTTGCATGTTTAGTTGCATAGCATCTTTAGTTTTAGTTGCATGAGTTTTAGTTTAGCCTAGTTTTTACTCGTTGTCTAGTTATTCAAAAAAAAATCCAAAAATTTAGTAGCATAGGGATCATATGATATTGCATTTAGAGGTATTCAAGCAATGCATTAATGGAAGTCATTTAGGGATGGCCAATGATGAAATTTGATTAGTTCTACTATAGTTTAATGGGATGGATACTTATTGCTAAATCTGGAGTTTAACTGTTTTAGTTGTGGTTATTTGAGACCCTTGGTTTTTACTTGTTCACGAATATGTATCGAAGTAATTGGGAGTTGATTCTTCTTTGGTGTATTACGTGCTCATATGTAGATATAAACTGCTATCACTTGTTGGATTTAAAAAAAATGAAATTTTTTTTTGAATAAATACTACTTCGATGTCTGTCTAAGTGCAAGAAAACGATGAATTAATGAATATAGACGGATAAGAGCAGGTCTCTACTAAGTTTGTCTTTGTGGCCGGTGTCATTTTAATGAGTATACCCTTAGGAGATGTCTTTACACTCAGCGCCCTAAAATCGTCTGGTTTGGGAGTCGTTGGTTGAAAGTTCGCTACACAGGTGGCACTGAATAGCCTAATAAAGATGAACATTGCACTAGTCGAGATATATGACGAGATGGAGCGTAAAACGCACTCGTTTAAAAAAAAGAGAAAAACTGAGAAGACAAGTGAATAGTAAGTTGAGCTTAAAAGCAAAATCTGTGAAATTTGTCTCTTTTTGAGCATTGTGATATTTAGAGTTGAATTCATATTCTAATTGGTTTGATACATGTTATATACTCGTGGAAGGGTTGAGAGTGATTCATAGCTGCTAATGGTTGGCTCTTGGATGGTGTGAGGTTGAAATTTTGTTGAATTGGTAGTTACTGATTTCTGAGGCCTGATTTTTATGATGTCTATTGATTAATTGCTTGAGTATGGTGAGGCATGAATTTGCATTCATGTAGTAGCTAGTTTAGTTGTGGTTTTGCTTTGTTTTGTGTTTTGCTTGAGGACAAGCAAAGTTTTGAGTTTGGGGGTATTTGATGAGTAGGTTTTAACCTACGAGTTTGATATGTCTATGGCTTAGTTCTTTACTTGTTTTTAAGTGTTTTTGGTATCTTTTATTTGCTTTCATGGTGCTTTTGTAGGTCATGGCTGGCTGTGGATTGAAAAGAAGAAAATTGGCTGGGTGCAGGGCATTCTCGCCAGGGCGAGAACTCGTGTGTTATATTTCTCGCCGGGGCGGAAGCTGGCCGGGGCGAGGATTTTGTGTAGTAACTTCTCGCCGGGGCGAGAAAGTGGCTGATGGAAATTTTTAAGTTGCTGGCATTCAGTTATTTTGGAAAGGTTGAAGTGATCAAGGACTCTTGCTATTAATCTGATTAAGGGACTAAAGGAAGACATAAATAGGAGATCAAGGCTTGGATTAAAATATACACAGACTTATTCAGAGAAAAAACTTTCAGAGCTGAGCAAGGAGATTAGAGAACAAGTCAAGCATTGTGAGGAATTCAGATTGGAGAACTAGAGATTATATTGAGTTTTCTTTTGATCTTTATTCTCTGATTTGTAATTAATTATGATGACTTATTTTGGTATTCTAGTTTTTGTTGCCAGTATGAACTAAATTCTTAGTTAAGGCTACGATTGAACCAGTTATATTTATGAACTAACTATTTATTGGATTCTAGTTATTCAATTGACGGGAGTTGTCTATTTTATTCTGTGCTTATTGATTAATTGTTGGCCGATAATTAGTGGATTACTTTAGATGAATTCGGGAGATGCAATCTAGGGTTAGAACTGGATAAGATAGCGTGTATTCTTAATTATTTGCATGTGATGAATAATTAGATTGGTGAAGTGAATAGGGATATCTCTTTGCTGCATGTAACAATTGGAAATTGGAACTTAATGAATTTAATCCTTTAACTTTGCATAGCAATATCGTAGAGTAATTGAATTAGATAGATTTATTTGATCACTTGGAAAAGGGCTTATAAATACAATTGAATTTCTGTTAACAACTCCATTAAAGTGAATAATTGGAAGACATAGATAATTTGGTTTATGATAAATAACTGGGGATATTGTAGTCTTAATCATAATAAATCTGAAATTCAACCTTTGTGATAGTTGTTAGTGTCAGTATTTAATTTAATTAGTTTCAATCAATACTCAATTTGCGAATGTTTAATAGAATAGGCATAATTTCGATTGACAGTTGGAAATATTAAGCATAATAATATTTGTGGGTTCGACATTCTTTCTTATCACTTTATTACTTGTTGATCGTGTATACTTGCACGTAATTGTTGATTCTGAAATCGCACAACAAGTACTTAAGGGGATCAGCCTCGCGTACACTATGTATATGCATAACATTCAACTCTGTTGTTTGTATCTTATATCAGATACGTGGGGTACAACCCTATAATAAAAGGGGTGTTCACATCAGTCTACGAATCCATACCATCAATTGACGTGGATAGTTTTTATAAAAATTTCATGCAATGGTCTGACTGAACGAAGGTTCAGACTCAATCTTAAACAATTCATGAATTATAAAACTTTGAATGATATACAAGTCCAAGATTTTACGAATTCAAGTGCACCTAGTGCGAGTGTCAATAATATCGATGTTGATTAATTGTAAAGTAATTAAACCGCTTAAAGCCTGCTTGGCAATAACATTCAAGCTTGAATAAATAGCTTGCAATACAATAATAGCCTGCTTGAGCATAATTGAGTAGGGTTGAGGAAGATTTCATAAAGTAAAGTTTCAGGAGAAAGGGAACTTGCCTGTTTGCTCAGCTACAAATAATTCTAGCTTTAACTAACTGGCCTCGAAGGACCTAACATTGATAAAGTCGATCTATCAGTTAGTATTGCGTAGTTGTATATTGATACGCTTACTCATGCTATTTTATTTCGGAGTTAAGCCAATCACATAGCACACACAGTTTAGTAATCTATCATAAATCCTTTAAGACATTTAGTAGATCTTTAGACTGATGAATTACATAACTAACAATGTTTCCCTTAAGTGATAACCACTTACTACAATTACTTATAATGATTTAATTCATTAACATTACTATATTAACTTTATCTACATTTAATTACTATTTAACATTAGCTAAATAGTAATTAATTAACTGTTTTTAGTTATTATTTGACAATAGATAGTAACCAATCATATTTACTCATTATTAGAATATTCAAATCATCAACCTTATTTGCCTTTAATTATTAATTAATAATCATTATTTATTATTTAAAACAATAAATAATTAGTTTACTGGTGCATTATTATTTAATAGTGATTAAATAATAATTAGTAATTTATTTACTTTTATTTGTACTAAACTACTATTTGATATTAACCAAATATTAATTATATAATTATCACCCCTTATTTATTATTCAATCTTAATTAAATAATAAATAATAAATTTATTAACTTTATTTATCCTTAATTATTATTTAATATTAATTAAATAATAATTAATTAATTATTATCTTTATTTATTACTTATAATAACAAATAATTATTTTATTAGTGTATTATTATTTCAAATAATAACTAATAATTAATCCAATAGTATTGTATCTAATTACTATTTAATATTAATTAAATAATAATTAAATAATCATTACCCCTAGTTTATTGTTTAATCATAATTAAATAACAAACAATTAATTAAATAGACTTCATCCTTAGTTATCTTTGTTGAATAGACTAATGAGTTAAACAACCAATTTGGAAAATAATTAAAGTACTTTAAAGTTTATTGGGTAACTAAGTCACACGATGATATTATTAAATTCTCTTAATAATATCTTAGGTGTTGGCCATTATTATTAAACCTTTCCATAATAATCTAATTATTACATAATATTATCAATGGTAATAATCATATTTTTATTTCTTAAGCATCATTGTCATTTAGTAATGATTTAATCATCTAGAAGTATTACTAACCCATTTTAATAATACATAGCGTATTATAATATTATTACTACGTAAAATAATGTTTTATCATTTAAATAACACTATAATTACCCATTAATTATTATCAAGTCCTGCAAATAGCATTTTGGGACTTAATCATTATCATTAACACTTAATAATAATGCACTGATTGATTAGTATTACCCCCTTCTAAAAATATTTTTATGACCTAAATAACTTAACAAATGTTTGACAATCCAAGCCCCTTCCCCGACCGAGCGACTGGCTGCTCGCTTAGCCCCTCAGCACCGAAGTGCCCAGGACGCGGCTGTCACCTGCATCACACACGGCCACAATGCCCACAAGCTTAGGCCTTGCCAACACTCTGTTCCAGCAACAGTTGTATCACAGCCATACACTAACACATAGTATAACTAAATTCTACAATCTTACACAAGCAAAACAGATCGCTAAATCAACACAACAGGGAAAATTTAACAAACTGGTTCTTATAGACATTATATCGAACACCTTGTGAGCATACTAAGGATCGACGCTGGCCTATTCACAATACAAAATCACATTGCCTGAACCTTTTATGGTTCTTCCATACACAGAGTTCCCAACCAACAATTACAACCAATAACAAAGAAAGAAGGAAAAACAAAATGGAACCACCACGGCAGCTGGGTTTATACCTTAAGGCTGAGTTGAGTTGAAGTGAGGTCCTAGTCGCCGTTCTCCTCCTTCTCCCAAAATAGAAAATGAAGCCGGGAGACATCCACTAGCTAGTTCCCCCCCTTCGAATTTGTGTTTCTCTCTCGTCCCTCACGCTCGCACGGCACCAATATTATTCAGCCTCAATGAGCCCAACAGCTTGGCTAAAGGAGTTTGGGGTTTCTATTTATAGTGCGACGTTTGCCCAATTGCTAGGTAATACCCCAATTGACAGAACCAGTGCCCAACGGTTTAAGGGGAGTTGGTGGTCGGTTGTCCGCATTAGGCCCCATCCGTGCCCAGCTAGGTTCGGCCGGCAGACCCTCGTGCGCTCGGTAGGAGAAGTAGGCTTATGGCCGCTTGCTGACGACCCTCACAGCCCCCTATGCCGCCCAATCGTGCCTTAACCTCTTGGTCCGAGCGGTTAGCGCTCGGTCGCCCATGCCCTTACACGTTCCGCCTGCCTTGACTTCGAATAACCACCGGTCGTTGAGATGGGTGACGATAACCGACGACGATAACCGGCGATTACGAGATGGGTGACCGGCGACGAAACCCGGCCCCGACGAGACGATCGACCGGCGATGATAACCGGCGATTACGAGATGGGTGACCGGCGACGAAACCCGGCCCCGACGAGACGATTGACCGGCGATGATAACCGGCGATTACGAGATGGGTGACCGGCGACGAAACCCAGCCACGACGAGACGATCGACCGGCGACGATAACCGGCAATTACGAGATGGGTGACCGGCGACGAAACCCGGCCCCGACGAGACGATCGACCGGCGACGATAATCGGCGATTACGAGATAGGTGACCGGTGACGAAACCCGGCCTCGACGAGACGATCGAACGACGACGATAACCGGCGATTACGAGATGGGTGACCGGCGACGAAACCCGGCCCCGACGAGACGATCGACCGGCGACGATAACCGGCGATTACGAGATGGGTGACCGGCGACGAAACCCGGCCCCGACGAGACGATCGACCGGCGACGATAACCGGCGATTACGAGATGGGTGACCGGATACGAGACCCGGCCTCGACGAGACGATCATCCGCATCGAATATTTTGCATGTCTTACATCTTACGTTGCATCATAAGTCATATGTGTTGCATCACGTATGTATTGTCATTCTTGTGCACTGTCATTCATGCGTCGAGTGTCTATTCTTTATCCTGTTCATTTCATTTAACATTTCATAAACATGATAAAGAGGGGCAGCTATAGACACCCAAATTTTGCGTTCCCTATGCTAACCGTGACAAGAGGGCAAAATCGTCAATTGAACCGGCCTGCGGGAGCGAAGAATGGGCAAAAGTGCGAACACTCAACGCCACCGCGGCGATTTGCAGTCAAAACCGACGTGACAACAAGGCCATCCGAAATGAGCATTCCCGAATAATGTGTGTCACGTCTTACAGTAATTCCCGGACTACAAAATACAAGCCTTTCGGCGAAAACCGTCAGTACGACGTGAGAATCGAGGTGCGGTACGGAAACCGAGGAGAATTAAATAACTAAAGTGCATGGCGGGCTGAGTGGATGGTGGGCTAAGGCCAGCCGCAGATCAATCTGCGGCTGGGCTTAGCCAGCCTACTTCAGCACATTTCCTTCATTCCTTCATACTGAGAGTTGAGAGAGGTTGGATCAGGCGAGAAGGAGAAAGAAAACAGCAGCAGCAAGCTCGGGAATTGAGGAAGAAATAGCATAAATTTACAACAAAATAGGAGAGAAAGGGAGAAAAAAGAGAGGAATAATATTCTTTTGATTTGATTGTATCACATATACTTCTTCTTCTATTCAAAATACACAAGTTTACATCCATTTTGATCTCATTTGCAAGGTGAAAATCTCCTTATTTTTGCAATTTCTATCATATCATTTGGTCAAATTAAATGTAGTTTTCATGTAATTTATGGTGGAACAATGAATTAGGGATTATTAGTGAGGGTTCCATCGGAACAAAATTCTTCCTAATAACCCGATGATATTTATTTATTGATTTTTTTTGTTTGTTTTACGGTGCTATATTGGGTGTGGTTCCTTTAGATTGCTATTTTAGGATGTCTTGGTATTGTTAGATTATCCGTGTTGGTTATTTCTTGTAATATCCGGTTGTGGGTGTGTGGAAATTTGGTTGTGAGCCTAGGAAAGCGACCCCATGGTCCAAATCCGATGATGGACCTCTTTTGATGTAAGAAGTAGGAACGATGTAGTTTTCATTGTAAATATGTAATCGTCGGGCCTTAAAACGACGCTAAGGCGAGAATCGAGTTTAAGGCCACGTCATAGTGAAAGTATGCGATTGTTGGCATTCGGGGTTATTTTGATGGCTTACATGCCCAGGAATAGCCCCTACAGATTTTAATGCTTTATTTGATTTACAATATTAAAATTGATTTCGAAGCTAAACAATGAAGACTTTCATAAAATCAATCAAATTAGGTCATTAGCATCATGAAGATAATAAATGAGAATTGCTAATGAATGTCGATTTCTATTTAATGAGAAGGCTAAAGAACAAATCGTTTTCAAACATCACAAAATTGATTTTATGGAAATAAATAATGTTTTATTAAATCCTTGTGCATAGGGTTAAAGAGATCCTAGAGGTTACCCATCATTTGAGTTATGAAAGCAATGTATAGATCTCGATTCCTATTTTGACGAAGGTTTAAAACTCTTGTTTTGGCAAAACGACATCTAATGAAAAAATCTCATAGTTTTTGACAATTAAAATCAAACCTTTTCTCATAAAGCTTTTTCGTAAAAGCCGAAGGACATTCTAAAGCACTCCCAAAAGAAAACACGATTTTCCCGAAAACACAAATGATTTCTTCATGTAAAATCACCACGACATTCACGTAGGCACACACACACACGCACACATACACGTTTCATGAATTGAAGGACAGGAAAGTATCAAGATTGCGGTAACCATGTTTCATGGAAGTCGAGGGGTGCCTAACACCTTCCCCTCGCTTAAGCAAGCCCCCGAACTTTATGAATCTCGGTTTGCAGACCAATTAATTCGGAGTCACATATGAGCCATCGATTTATAAAAAATGAAAACTCGGATGAGTTGGTACATCCATTTCAAATATACCAACTGGCGACTCTGGTTAATTGGCTCATCATAAAAAACGATCTTTTAAAACCCCGTCGACATTAATGCCGCCCTTTTCCAAAAAAACATTCAATCAAAAGGCTAAAATTGGAAAAGATGAAAAAACCGGCGTCGACAGCTGGCGACTCTGCTGGGGACATTAGAGGGCTTAAGCCGCTTTTGAATCTTGATGCTATCCTATCCTTTAAAATTCATAAATGTGTATGTACGTGCGGTTTTTATTTATTTATTGTTGTGTGAATGTGTGCTTTGTCCAATAAATGAATATTTGAATGGATTGGCTTCACTTTAAAGAAATCATTTGCATACGGTGAGAACGATGAATGTGAATGTATGTTGAGAGAGTACCTCCTCTTGAGGCGAACCTGTCGGTTGCTTATTACTGGACTCGAAGGGGCTGCTCCCCGGAGATGGCTCAGGAAACGCACCACCCAAATCCGCTCCAATCGAAAGGACTCAGACAAGTAGATTGCGAAGATTTGGGGACCTTCATGCCGAAAAGCCCGTGAGAGTAACCTTAGGATAGGTCAGCCTCAGATTAACCCAACGCAGGAAAAGTCTCTTCATGCCTTTTTACGTTCGCGCATATAAATGTCATGATCCCATTCATAAATGCCTCCCTTTCTGTCAAGAGAAATTACTAACCTCTATGTTTTGCAGGGAACAGCTGGGGAAGCATAATAAAGTCGTGTTTAACATTTGTTATTGCATTAAAGGACTACTAACTTTCTGTTTTACAGGGAAGGATTAAAAAACCCAAAAACACAAAAATTACATCTTTAGCATGCATCCACATTTTTCATTCCCCAAGACTAAACTTCGAACCATTGTCTCTGTAGGATTGCTCCTCAAACCCGTTCGCAGTCTAAAAGGGCCCAAAACTCTACATCTGAAATGGCTGATCTCCCACCTACTAATCTTGGTTCCATATCTAGGGAGGAATTTGATGACTTTAAAAAACAGATGTTGGAGATGGCCATAATGCTGAAGGAACAATTGCTACCTCGACAGGATCCACCTAAAGAGGATCCACCCCAACCTAAGGGCGAGCCAGTCGTCCCAAAGGCCATTCCCGTACCTAACAAAACAATGATTACTATCCCGGAAGAGGGAGATACTGATGACCTGCGAAAGAAAATGAAACAAATGGAGGAAACTATCCAATCTATGAAGGGCATAGGGTCCCTAGGCAGAGTGAACTATTCAGATCTATGTGTCTTCCCCGGAACCAGATATCCGGAGAAATTTAAAATCCCCGAATTTGAGAAATACAATGGGAAGGGGGATCCTTATACCCATCTGAAAATGTACATTGGGGAGCTGGGATCTTATGTAGAAGACGAGGGTTTAAGGATGCAACTTTTCCAAATAAGCCTGACAGGAGAGGCGAGAATCTGGTATGCCCGTCTCGATAATGCCCAGATCCACAATTGGGAAGAGTTGACCCACACCTTCTTAACACAGTATAGCTTCCAGGCACAAATGGCCCCTGATAGATACCAAATGACAAAAGTTAAGAAGCAACCCAGGGAATCCTTCAGGGATTATGCACAACGATGGAGCGGTATGGCCGCACAGGTGAATCCCTCGATGAGCGAGTCGGAGATGGTGATGACCTTCGTAGATATTCAAGAGGCCCCTTATTATGAGCGGGTTATATCAGGGATTGGTAGGCCTTTTGCCGAGATGATTAAACACGGAGAAATGGTGGATATGGGTTTGAAGTCTGGTAAGATTCCGGATTTCACGGCTTTGGAAACGGCTGCAGAACAAATACAGAGTGGAAATTATGGCAGCACTTCTCGTAGGGTGCAAAAGAAAAAGGAGGAAGATGTTTCCCTCATCCTTTAGGGGTCACCTAGAAAGGCAGAAAATAATCTTCCAGTACAGGTGCAGAGAGTGGGGCCATCCCGACAGCCTAACTTCACTGATCAGAGGGCGGAAGGGCGAAGGAGATTCGAGGCCTCGCAAAATCGAGTATTCACCCCACTCGGGGATCCTCTTGAGCGGATTTTAGCGGTATTGATAGCTCAAAAGAAGATAGTCGATTTGGCACCCCCAAGTGACCCGAAGGGAAGAAGGTTTGACCCAAGCAAGCGATGCGCATACCACTCAGGTTCCCCTGGTCATGATACGCAGGACTGTTGGACGCTGAAACACAGAATTCAGAACTTGATTGATAGTGGGGAAATTGTGGTGGAACAGCCAGACTCCCCAAATGTTAAAATCAATCCCCTGCCTAGACATGATGGAGGGGGGGTCAATGTGGCAGAAACCAGTGAAGCCGAGGGGCCGCCAAGGCTGAATTATGTGAAGGAAATTGATGAAATGATCAACATGATAAGTGATCACGGGAGTGCACGGGGAGCGCCCATTAGGTTGATGGGTGTAAGTAGAAATACCACGGAGGGACCTGTCAAGTTGGCGGCACTGAAACCCCTCATCCTTGCAGCGAGACCGCAAATCCCTGTTAGCAGTCTAAAGACGGTACGATGGAATTATGGGGGGGTGTCAGAGGAAGCGGACAGTTGTGCTTCAGTGACAACAAGGGGGAATCCTTTGTATCTTCCTGGACGAGTCCTTGAGAACAAAACGAAGAAAAATGAAGAGATCTCCGAGGAGAAAGCCCTGGAATTCTTAAGAAAGATGGATCATCCGGAAGCAAGGGGGATCCAGATATTAAGCGATGAGTCGATGTGACGCCCCCAAATTTCTACACTCCCCTGTAGCAGATCTGGTGCTCACGTGGAACTATACAACTATAAATATTCAATAAAATATGACTTCTAGTTATCCAAGGTTCACAGTATCCCATAACAGGTACTAGTTCCGGCCAGAACGTTGTCTGTATTTGGATACCCTCACTTAGATATATAGATTCATACCTTATGAATATCTCTTTCATATCAATATTCCCTATCTATCTGACATTCACAGTACAAATGACAAGATTGTCCATATATGACTCTCAACATCATTTAGATACCCTCATTCAGATGTATAGTTCATATAGACACTGTATTTAACTTAGTACAACTATTCTAAAGAATTTAAAGATCAGAGTATAACGCATTCTATAACATAAAGGATCATAATATATTACATAACATTTTGTTCGGTTACATCATTCGTTATACTAAGTTATTACAACAACAAGTCTTTAAAAGACTTAAAGTATTCAACAATAAACATTAAAGTTAATAAGCATGGCTTTTCCCCTTGTTAGTCCCAGACGTGCCAGGGATATCATTTATAGCTGCAAAAGAAGATATGCACAAGAATGAGCTACAAATGCTCAGCAAGTTCATTTAAATATATAAACACCATGTGTTTGATTTGAAAGATGTCAATGATGTATACTGAGGGTTCTGTACATGAACCATATATTTCATTTAGTTCTATCAGTCTTTAATGACTTAGAACCATTTGAGTTTTGGATATCTGGTAGGTGATCAGCCTCACCAATATCCTAGGAGTATGCATATCATCCTACCAATTTATGTTGATATATTATCAACTGTTCGTCACCTTATATTAAGGGAATTTCGTCACCTTATTTTAAGGGAAAATTTCGGGTTCACCTTACATCAAGGTGTTCCATTTCTCAGTATCAGATGTCGTACCAAATAATTTGGCTTGACACAACAATTTAAGCTCGAACAAGCAATATATGAATAATAATTCATTTTTTAAGTTATGCTGAACAAGAAGCAATAACTTCACAATAATTGATAGCAAGATGTATAATACTTGCTTAATATAAATTGAGAAAGGTTAGGACACTTGCCTTAGCGTAGCTCACTATAATTTTAGTACAATCGATCAACGCACGTAGTCTATGTATACCAATAATAAGCGTTAGCACGTATATAAACATGTATCACGCTAATCTAAACAAGTTTCATTAAGGTTTGACGTTGATTCGGTATCTCGGTCGTATCCTTAATGGCTAAACACATAGATTGTTTGATAAAACTTCATGTGGAAGTCTAATTATTAGTCTAAATAATTTAATTATTATTTCTAACATTTTTAGAAGCTTGGTATTATTTTTAAATAATTTTCAGAAGCTTGGAAGTAATTTTAAATAATTTTACAAGCTTATGAATATTTTTAAATGATTTAATTATCATTTAGAATAATTTTAAAACATTTAATATGTTATTTAAATGATTTATTTATCATTTAGAATATTTTTAGATATTTAAAATATTATTTAAATGATTTATTTATCATTTATAATATTTTTAGAAAGATAGAATATTATTTAAATGATTTATTTTATCATCAATAATATCTCTAGATTTTATTTTATCATTAAAATAATTTATTTATTATTTATAATAATTTTCAAAACTTAATTTGATATTTTAAATGATTTAATTATCATTTAAAATAATTTTTAAATACTTAATATATTATTTAAATGATTTATTTATCATTAATAATATTTAAATATTTAATATTTTATTTAATTATTATATATAATAATTTTATTTACCTTAATATCATTAATATAATTATTTAATAATTTAATACCATTTTTAAATAATTAAAACAATTATTAAATGATTTATCATAATTATTAATTATTATTTAATTAAATTAAATAATATTTTAGAATATAGAAAAATATTAAAATTAAATTTTTATAATTTAAAAATGAATTTTCGGATTTATTTATTAATTATTAATATTTATTTAATATTTATTTTATATTTTATAATTTATTTAATTAATTTTTATTTTATTTTTATTAAAAATCCGTCGCTAAAGGGCTTTAGCGACGGTCTGCATAGAAATTTAGTTTTCTGGGTTTGGGATTGAAGACTGTCGCTAAAGGTGTTTTTCGTGAAGAACACTTGGTCAATGTCCAAAAGTGACTTTTGACCTCAAATTAATCTTAGCTCGTTTGATGTTTGTGCTTGATTTTGATTTGTTGTTATAGCCAACATGGTATAGAGTAACGACATGTTTTGTTTGAGATCAAACAACATCACATGTGTGAGATTTGATCCGGTCAAACGAGGCCATTCAACTGTTCTTGAGTTTTCTGGGTTACCCAGAAAACTCATGCAGTCATAACGGTCAACGCCGTTTGACCATTAATTCCATTCGACTTATTGTTTGTTTATGTGTTTTAATGGTTCAAGATTAAATTTTACATAGCATACAACAACTCTAAACTAATAAACTACACAAAATATTACATCTAAGCCATTTCTGAGCAGCATGAACTTCTGACAAACCTTGTCAGAGTTCTTCAAAGGTTTCTGGGTTACCCAGAAACTTGCAAAATCAGAGCGGTCAGAGGACTTTGACCACTTATATCTTTCATCCTAGTTATTTGGTTGCTATGATACACATCGGGCTTTAAAGATAACATGGCAGGCTACACATAGATGCATAAAAACAGATCAAACAACTAATCTAAGACGATCAAAAGGCCTGACAAAAAGGCCTGTCAGACTGTTCTTGACTGCTAAGAACAGTTTGAGTTTTTGGCTTGATTTTCATATCTAGATGTTATGTAAACATGTTTTAACCGCCCAGATCACTTATTAACACCTTAACAAGGATTCCTAAACATCTAAAACACAAAAATTTTCCAGGCTTGAAGATCAAACATAAATTAGGGTTTTGTGCACCTTTTTCTTCAAATTTTGATTTCTGGCTTCTGATCCTGAGCTTGTGATTGCTAGGGTTTGTTTAGGCTGGATATGTGAGTGTATAAGCTTTGAAATTTCGTAGGTTTAAAGCTCAACATCTCATTCTACTTATAGCAACTTGAATTTAGGGTTTTCTAGACTAATTTCCAAACTTTGCTCCCAAAAATATCTAAGCTTGGAACTTGTGGTGCTTATGATCTGACCTAATTAACCTACTTGTGCTGGAGTGTGTCAAGCACAAGCTTGCACACTCCTAGCTTCATTTCCATTGGCTAGGATTTTAATTTTCATTTATTTACTTACTAATTAATTCTAGATTTTTGTTAATCATGATTAGTATGTTAATTTAGGTTTAGTAATACCTTAATTAAGATATTATATCATAATTAAGATTTATAACTCCATAATTTAGTGTTCTTGAATCAAATTAGGGCTTTAGGGTTTCTAATTAGGGTTTAGAGTTTCCAATCCTATAATTAGGGTTTCAATCTTTCGTTTAGGGTTTAATTTAATCTTAATAATTCATAATTAATACTATGATTCATCATTTAAATCTTAATTACATCAATTAAGATTATTGTACAATAATTAGGGTTTTAATTGATCAATTCGGACAATTATTACCAATTAGGGTTTTCAAATTAGGGTTTCTATTTCCGCATAACCTTTTAAACCCTATTTAACTTATTTTAAAATTTTATTATTTAATATAATATTATATTAATGTCGAAGCACAACAAAGCACTTCGTCAATTCCAAGTACGACACAGCAGTTTACAAAACTTATTTACCGAAACGCTTCTCGGTGAATTCGCCGGAAGCACGACAAATCATTTCGTCCGATTAAGCACGACACAGCTACTTGGCGAAAATTTTTTATTTGACCTCATTGTTTAATAAAATACGCAATCACATAATACCAAGTCAGAACAAGAAATTTCATTTATTAAACACATAATTTACATATACAAATCTTATTAGGGTTCGGAATATTACATTCACCCCCACTAATAAGAATTTCGTCCTCGAAATTTACAGTGCAGTCTATGAAAATAAATGTGGGTAGTTATCTCGCATTTTACTCTCGAGCTCCCACGTAGCTTCCTCGATATTCTGATTTCTCCAGATAACCTTAACCGAAGGTATCTTTTTATTTCGCAATTGCTGTTCTTTCCTATCCACAATTTCAATAGGAATTTCTTCATACGATAAATCCTTCTCGATTTGAATGGGCTCATAATCAATAACGTGTTTATAATCAGGTTTGTATGGTCGTAACACGGACACATGAAACACGTTATGAATATGTTTTAGTTCAGGAGGTAGGGCTACCTCATAGGCTACCTCACCTATCTTTCTCAATATTTGAAATGGCCCAATAAATCTCGGACTCAATTTGCCTTTCTTGCCAAAACGTATTTTTCCCTTCCACGGAGATACTTTTAAGAATACGTGACTACCGACTTCGAAATCTTGTAATTTCCTGTGTTGATCAGCATATTTCTTCTGTCGATCTTGTGACGCTTGTAATATTCCCCGTATAATTCGAACTACCTCCGTGGTTTGTTGCACTATTTCGGGTCCTAGCATTTGCCGTTCCCCAACCTCGTCCCAACATAAAGGCGTCCTACATTTTCTTCCATATAGGGCTTCAAATGGTGGCATCCCTATGCTTGCATGGTAGCTATTGTTGTATGCAAATTCTACCAAAGGTAATTGATCTTCCCAACTTCCCTTGAAATCCATGATGCAAGAGCGCAACATGTCTTCCAATGTCTGGATGGTTCTCTCACTCTGACCGTCAGTTTGTGGATGGTATGCTGTACTTAGTCTCAACTGAGTTCCTAAATTTTTCTGGAGACTCGTCCAAAAATTTGAAGTAAATCGTGGATCTCTGTCTGATACTATAGAAACAGGGACTCCATGTCTAGAAATAACTTCATTGATGTAAAGTCTGGCTAATTGGTCTAGACTGAAGTTGATTTTGATGGGTAGGAAATGAGCTGATTTGGTAAGACGATCTACAATTACCCAAATGGCATTGTGACCCTTTTGTGTGGTTGGAAGGCCAACTACAAAATCCATGGTAATATGCTCCCATTTCCACTCAGGAATTTCTAAGGGTTGTAATAATCCACTTGGTTTCTGATGTTCAGCTTTAACCCTTTGACACGTTAAACATTTACTTACCCACTCCGCTATCTCTCTTTTCATGTTAGACCACCAAAAATATTGGCTCAGGTCTTTATACATTTTTGTACTCCCTGGATGTACAACGAATTTAGAATTATGGGCTTCATTCAGTATTTCGTCTTTTAACTCTTGTACTGAAGGTACCCAAATTCTATTTTCGTATCTTAGTACTCCATCCTTATCCACTCTAAACTTAACATTCTTTTTATGAGTCATTTCTGCCTTATACTTCTGACATTCTGCATCAGTCTCCTGTAATTCTTTGACTTTGTCCAATAAAGTCGAATTACTCTCGATGACAAATAACTTCTGGGTAGAGTTAACTGGAACTCTCACCTCAATCTCAAGTTTGTCAAACTCTTTTATCAGTACCTCGTTATTAGTCATCACATTCAATTTCTCCTGGTTCTTCCTACTTAATGCGTCTGCTACGACGTTGGCTTTCCCTGGATGATATAAGATCTCACAATCAAAATCTTTTATCAACTCTAACCATCTCCTTTGCCTCATATTTAACTCCTTCTGTGTGAAAATATATTTCAGACTCTTGTGATCTGTGTATATCTCACACTTCTCCCCGTACAAGTAATGCCTCCAAATTTTCAAGGCGAATACTATGGCGGCTAACTCAAGATCATGCGTAGGATACCTCTTCTCATAATCTTTGAGTTGTCTTGATGCATATGCAATCACCTTTCCGTGTTGCATTAACACACACCCTAACCCTTTGTGTGATGCATCACTATAAACAAGGAGGCCTCCTGTATCATCTGGTAAAGATAATACTGGTGCCATACTTAACCGCTTCTTCAACTCTTGGAAGCTTTCTTCACATTTGTCTGTCCATACGTACTTCACCGTCTTTCGAGTCAAATTGGTTAGTGGGGTTGCTATTTTTGAAAAATCTTGTATAAAACGCCGATAGTACCCTGCTAAACCGAGAAAACTTCTTACTTCTGTTGGAGTTGTTGGTTGTTCCCAATTCACAATCGCTTCTATCTTGGTTGGATCTACCGCTATTCCATTCTTGTCAATTACATGACCCAAGAACTGGACTCGTTCCAACCAGAATTCACACTTGGAAAACTTTGCATAAAGTTGTTCCTTGCGTAATATCTCCAATATGCTTCTCAAGTGTTCAGCATGCTCCTCTTTTGTTCTCGAGTATACTAAAATATCATCGATGAACACTACGACAAATTTGTCCAAGCATGGTTTAAACACTCTGTTCATTAAGTCCATGAATGCTGCCGGCGCATTTGTTAATCCAAAAGACATCACAAGAAACTCATAATATCCGTAGCGTGTCCTAAACGCTGTCTTCGGCACATCTTCTTTTCTTACCTTTAATTGATGATAACCCGATCGTAGGTCGATCTTCGAAAAGTATTCGGCCCCTTTCAACTGGTCAAACAGATCATCAATTCGTGGTAAAGGATATTTGTTATTTATTGTTAACTTATTTAATTCTCTATAATCAATACACAACCTTAATGTTCCATCCTTCTTCTTTACAAACAACACCGGTGCTCCCCAAGGCGAAACACTGGGTTGTATGTACTTTTTGTCTAAGAGTTCTTGTAGCTGCACAAGTAACTCTTTCAACTCTACAGGTGCCATTCTGTACAGTGCCTTAAAAACTGGTGCCGTACCCGGGGCTAGATCAATAATAAATTCGATCTCCCTGTCCGGAGGTAAACCGGGTAAGTCATCTGGAAACACATCCGAAAATTCTCTAACTACAGGTATTTGTTCTAGCTTTACTCCTTCTTTTCGAGTATCTACTATATATGCCAAATAACCTGTGCAACCCTTCCTAAGCAATCTCTCTGCCTGCATTACTGTCAGATAGTGAGATCGTTTAGGTGAACAACCACCTTTGAACACTACTTTTGACTCTGAAGCAGTCACTAAATTCACCCGCTTCTGCTGGCAGTCAATTATTGCATTATAATTCCCTAACCAGTCCATTCCTAAGATTATATCAAATTCCCCTAATTGTATGGGAATGAGGTTCACAAGAAACTTGTGTCCCTTAATCTCTATAGCACAATTCTTATAGATGGTTTTGACTGGGAATTATCTCATTGTTTGCGATCTCCACATTAAAAGGTATGTCTAAATCTTCGCATGGTATTGACAATTTCTTAGCAAAGCTATTAGACACAAATGAACAAGTAGCACCAGAGTCGAACAACACATATGCATTTAAAGTGTCGATAGGGATGATACCTGTTACCACGTCTGGTGCAGCAGCAACAGCATCCCTTGTCGCCATATTAAACGTTCTTGCGGTTGGACGACCTGGACCTCCAGCTCCTGCTACTGTTGGTTTGGGGTTATTGTTTGGGATTTGGTTTCCTCCTCCCCCAAATTGGTTTCTGTTCCTCGGGCACTTCCTAGACACATGCCCCGTTGCACCACAAAGATAGCAAGTAACATTCGGATTACTCTGACGAGTATTATCATTACTCTTTTTAGGACAATAAGAGGAATAATGTCCCTCTTGCCCACAATGGTAACAAGTAACCACCTTCTGGCGACATAACCCTAGGTGATTCTTTCCGCATATGGCACAACGACCCACCTTATTGTTATTGTTCTGGTTTCTATTATTGTTATTATTATTATAATTGTTACCCTTCCTTACAAAATTTGTAGGAACAGTGGCATCCCACTTCCTTTTGTTATTATTAGTACCCCCTGTACTAACTTCTCCTTTCAACTTTCCTCCCTCACTCAAACTTCTCTTTTCCTTATGAAATTTTATTAAAGCTTCATTCTCGTTTTCAGCTATAATAGCTTTCTCGAGAATTTCTGGAAAAGTTCTCACTTGAAATACTGGTAATTTGCTACGAATTTGGGGTTTTAATCCCTCTTCGTATCTCCTAGTCTTTCTTGCCTCTGTATCAACCTGGTGTAAGGCAAACCTGGCTAATTCATTGAACTTGGCCGTATACTGGGATACGGTAAGTTCTCCTTGTTTCAATTCTAAGAATCGTACCTCCATACGATCCTTCATTGATTGGGGAAAATAATTTTCGAAGAATAATTCCTTAAACCTGGTCCAAGGAATTATATCCTCACCTGCACGAATTTTTGTATTTTCCCACCAATGGTTTGCCTCACCCTTGAGGAAAAAGGTGGCAAAGATCGTCTTTTGATCTTCGCCAACATTAGTTACCCTGAAAAACTTTTCTATCTCGGTAACCCATGTTTGAGCCTCAATTGGTTCCGCGGTTCCCTTAAATTCTGGTGGTCCAACAAGTTTAAAGTCCTTGAATATTGTACCCTGTGGATTAACTTGGGTGGTTTGAGGTGGTGGACGATTTTGTAAGGTTTCTAAGAGGATATCTACTAATTGTTGTGTGGGATTTGGCTTGGTGGTCTCAGTTCGGGCTTGGGTTCTTCGTCCTGATGCCATGGTTCTAAAATAAAGAAAAGCACGTATAAATACAAAGATATGCTTACATAGAACTAACAATTTGATTATATAAACACAACCTGTATATAACATGCAACAACGATTACATAACCGACTAGTAGTTATACTACTACTAGTTATTACAAGGATTTCCTACTTTACAACTCAAAATTTTGATATCGTACTAAGTACAACACATAAACTTAGACACTACTAAACTGCGCTATTATGCATCTCCTTATCAGCATCTCGTATCATGTGACCGACTACTGCTCTATCAATCATATATTCATCCTTCTCTTCTTCCACCGGATACCTAAACACTCATCGCTCTAGGCCATCAAATGCCGCCTTACTCTTCCTATCGGCTCTGTATGCCTGCATCTGTGCCTCCTGTTTCTCCTTCTGTGTGTCCTGAAGGAGTATCCTCAAACGTCGAGTTGTATTTCGCTCACTCTCCAATAATCCTGTCGCTATGTTTGCACGAGAGTTAGCAGCTTCTAACTCTACTGTTGACTGCTGTACCAACTCGATGATTATCTCTTCGTGTCTTTCGACACTCATCATCTGGCCTGCTCCAATATCCTCCTCAGAATCAGGGTCTACTAACTGCCCATCTACCGGGTTCTCTGCCTCCTCTGCCTCTAAGATCTCCTCATCATGAATAAGCTCCTCCTCCTCTGGGTCTTCATCCTCTAAATCTAGTTCAGGGGTAGCTGGCTCGTAATCAGGCACCTCATCGGGCTCACTGTCGGATAACCATCCTATGTGTTGGTTTACTCCAGCCATCCTACAAAAGAATTTTAATTTATTTAGTATTTATGGGGAAACAAATTTACACATAAGATAAAGCTTTTAAGATTATTTTATGTATCATTAAGTATTTTACGGACTCAAAGACTATATTCTAAGGTATTTCCTAACTACCTTAGAGCTATAATCTACAGCTCTGATACCAACCTGTGACGCCCCCAAATCTCTACACTCCCCTGTAGCAGATCTGGTGCTCACGTGGAACTATACAACTATAAATATTCAATAAAATATGACTTCTAGTTATCCAAGGTTCATAGTATCCCATAACAGGTACTAGTTCCGGCCAGAACGTTGTCTGTGTTTGGATACCCTCACTTAGATATATAGATTCATACCTTATGAATATCTCTTTCATATCAATATTCCCTATCTATCTGACATTCACAGTACAAATGACAAGATTGTCCATATAGGACTCTCAACATCATTTAGATACCCTCATTCAGATGTATAGTTCATATAGACACTGTATTTAACTTAGTACAACTATTCTAAAGAATTTAAAGATCAGAGTATAACGCATTCTATAACATAAAGGATCATAATATATTACATAACATTTTGTTCGGTTACATCATTCGTTATACTAAGTTATTACAACAACAAGTCTTTAAAAGACTTAAAGTTTTCAACAATAAACATTAAAGCTAATAAGCATGGCTTTTCCCCTTGTTAGTCCCATACGTGCCAGTGATATCATTTATAACTGCAAAAGAAGATATGCGCAAGAATGAGCTACAAATGCTCAGCAAGTTCATTTAAATATATAAACACCATGTGTTTGATTTGAAAGATGTCAATGATGTATACTGAGGGTTCTGTACATGAACCATATATTTCATTTAGTTCTATCAGTCTTTAATGACTTAGAACCATTTGAGTTTTGGATATCTGGTAGGTGATCAGCCTCACCAATATCCTAGGAGTATGCATATCATCCTACCAATTTATGTTGATATATTATCAACTGTTCGTCACCTTATATTAAGGGAATTTCGTCACCTTATTTTAAGGGAAAATTTCGGGTTCACCTTACATCAAGGTGTTCCATTTCTCAGTATCAGATGTCGTACTAAACAATTTGGCTTGACACAACAATTTAAGCTCGAACAAGCAATATATGAATAATAATTCATTTCTTAAGTTATGCTGAACAAGAAGCAATAACTTCACAATAATTGATAGCAAGATGTATAATACTTGCTTAATATAAATTGAGAAAGGTTAGGACACTTGCCTTAGCGTAGCTCACTATAATTTTAGTACAATCGGTCAACGCACGTAGTCTACGTATACCAATAATAAGCGTTAGCACGTATATAAACATGTATCACGCTAATCTAAACAAGTTTCATTAAGGTTTGACGTTGATTCGGTATCTCGGTCGTATCCTTAATGGCTAAACACATAGATTGTTTGATAAAACTTCATGTGGAAGTCTAATTATTAGTCTAAATAATTTAATTATTATTTCTAAACTTTTTAGAAGCTTGGTATTATTTTTAAATAATTTTCAGAAGCTTGGAAGTAATTTTAAATAATTTTACAAGCTTATGAATATTTTTAAATGATTTAATTATCATTTAGAATAATTTTAAAACATTTAATATGTTATTTAAATGATTTATTTATCATTTAGAATATTTTTAGATATTTAAATGATTTATTTATCATTTATAATATTTTTAGAAAGATAGAATATTATTTAAATGATTTATTTTATCATCAATAATATCTCTAGATTTTATTTTATCATTAAAATAATTTATTTATTATTTATAATAATTTTCAAAACTTAATTTGATATTTAAATGATTTAATTATCATTTAAAATAATTTTTAAATACTTAATATATTATTTAAATGATTTATTTATCATTAATAATATAATTAAATATTTAATATTTTATTTAATTATTATATATAATAATTTTATTTACCTTAATATCATTAATATAATTATTTAATAATTTAATACCATTTTTAAATAATTAAAACAATTATTAAATGATTTATCATAATTATTAATTATTATTTAATTAAATTAAATAATATTTTAGAATATAGAAAAATATTAAAAATAAATTTTTATAATTTAAAAATGAATTTTTGGATTTATTTATTAATTATTAATATTTATTTTATATTTTATAATTTATTTAATTAATTTTTATTTTATTTTTATTAAAAATCCGTCGCTAAAGGGCTTTAGCGACGGTCTGCATAGAAATTTAGTTTTCTGGGTTTGGGATTGAAGACTGTCGCTAAAGGTGTTCTTCGTGAAGAACACTTGGTCAATGTCCAACAGTGACTTTTGACCTCAAATTAATCTTAGCTCGTTTGATGTTTGTGCTTGATTTTTGTTTGTTGTTATAGCCAACATGGTATAGAGTAACGACATGTTTTGTTTGAGATCAAACAACATCACATGTGTGAGATTTGATCCGGTCAAAACGAGGCCATTCAACTGTTCTTGAGTTTTCTGGGTTACCCAGAAAACTCATGCAGTCATAACGGTCAACGCCGTTTGACCATTAATTCCATTCGACTTATTGTTTGTTTATGTGTTTTAAATGGTTCAAGATTAAATTTTACATAGCATACAACAACTCTAAACCAATAAACTACACAAAATATTACATCTAAGCCATTTCTGGGCAGCATGAACTTCTGACAAACCTTGTCAGAGTTCTTCAAAGGTTTCTGGGTTACCCAGAAACTTGCAAAATCAGAGCGGTCAAAGGACTTTGACCACTTATATCTTTCATCCTAGTTATTTGGTTGCTATGATACACGTCGGGCTTTAAAGATAACAAGGCAGGCTACACATAGATGCATAAAAACAGATCAAACAACTAATCTAAGACGATCAAAAGGCCTGACAAAAAGGCCTGTCAGACTGTTCTTGACTGCTAAGAACAGTTTGAGTTTTTGGCTTGATTTTCATATCTAGATGTTATGTAAACATGTTTTAACCGCCCAGATCACTTATTAACACCTTAACAAGGATTCCTAAACATCTAAAACACAAAAATTTTCCAGGCTTGAAGATCAAACATAAATTAGGGTTTTGTGCACCTTTTTCTTCAAATTTTGATTTCTGGCTTCTGATCCTGAGCTTGTGATTGCTAGGGTTTATTTAGGCTGGATATGTGAGTGTATAAGCTTTGAAATTTCGTAGGTTTAAAGCTCAGCATCTCATTCTACTTATAGCAACTTGAATTTAGGGTTTCCTAGACTAATTTCCAAACTTTGCTCCCAAAAATATCTAAGCTTGGAACTTGTGGTGCTTATGATCTGACCTAATTAACCTACTTGTGCTGGAGTGTGTCAAGCACAAGCTTGCACACTCCTAGCTTCATTTCCATTGGCTAGGATTTTAATTTTCATTTATTTACTTACTAATTAATTCTAGATTTTTGTTAATCATGATTAGTATGTTAATTTAGGTTTAGTAATACCTTAATTAAGATATTATATCATAATTAAGATTTATAACTCCATAATTTAGTGTTCTTGAATCAAATTAGGGCTTTAGGGTTTCTAATTAGGGTTTAGAGTTTCCAATCCTATAATTAGGGTTTCAATCTTTCGTTTAGGGTTTAATTTAATCTTAATAATTCATAATTAATACTATGATTCATCATTTAAATCTTAATTACATCAATTAAGATTATTGTACAATAATTAGGGTTTTAATTGATCAATTCGGACAATTATTACCAATTAGGGTTTTCAAATTAGGGTTTCTATTTCCGCATAACCTTTTAAACCCTATTTAACTTATTTTAAAATTTTATCATTTAATATAATATTATATTAATGTCGAAGCACGACAAAGCACTTCGTCAATTCCAAGTACGACACAACATCTTACAAAACTTATTTACCGAAACGCTTCTCGGTGAATTCGCCGGAAGCACGACAAATCATTTCGTCCGATTAAGTACGACACAGCTAATTGGCGAAAAATTTTTATTTGACCTCATTGTTTAATAAAATACGCAATCACATAATACCAAGTTAGAACAAGAAATTTCATTTATTAAACACATAATTTACATATACAAATCTTATTAGGGTTCGGAATATTACAGTCGACCCTGAGATCAATCATGGACTTGGTGTTATCGTCCAATGATCACTGCAAAACCCTGGCGAAAGTCCTGGAGGAGGCATACGTTCCCAAAGAAATTAGCAAAGAAAGTTTCGGCCATCTGGTGGACCACCTGTTGGAGAGTGATGTAATATCATTTACGGATGACGATATCCCCAAGGAGGGAAGGGGGCATCGAAAACCGCTACATATTGCGGTAATCTCCTCAGGTTATATCATGAATGAGGTGCTGATTGATGGGGGATCGGCGTTGAATATCTGTCCCCTTAGTACATTGCAGAAGATGAACATCAATCCCAAGCGCCTACGGGCCAGTCATGTGGTGGTGCGAGCCTTCGATGGTTCCCGGAGGGATACAATTGGAGAGATAGAATTGCCGATGGAAATAGGACCTTGTACTTTTGATATCTCTTTCCAAGTCCTAGACATTGCGGCCAGTTATAACCTGTTATTGGGGAGGCCGTGGATACACATGGCCGGGGCAGTTCCTTCCACACTACACCAGCAAATCAAACTTATAATCGACGGGAATCTGGTGACGATCTCGGCGGAGTGTGATGACCCTTCTCCTTCCAGAAATGGCCTGCCTGTGATTAATGTGGACGAGTCGGCGGCACCTGCCAGTTTTCAGGCACTGGAAATTAGCACTCCCCACTACAGATGCCTGGGAACCCCAGCCGTGAAACCTAAGGTCTCTCCAGAACTTACCTTCGTTGCAAAAGAAATGATGAAAATGAAATTCCAGCCTGGACAGGGGTTAGGAAAGAGTAGCCAAGGAATCACCGAGCCCATTCAACTACCCCATCAGATAGGTAAAGCAGGATTGGGATATCATGAAGGCATAACACGGAGACACCGGTAGGGTGTGGCCCCGATTCGACTGGCTGGCAGTCCGGTGACCAAGGTCAACAATGAGCAGGGGACTAGCGAGCCTGTGATTGAGTCAGGGGATGAAGAATTAACCCCCGCAAGTGATAAGTCGACCAAGAGGGAAAGTTTCCTACAGGAGGTCGCGCAAAAGTTTGAAATCAGATGTTATATCCCCGGACAATTAACAAGCAATGGAGAGGGGACGGATGTTGTCACGCCACCGGGAGCCCAACAAGATGTGCCTGTCATCGATTGGGCAGGGCTAATTATTCCTGAAGAAGGTAGGAAGAGGGACTCAGGCGACGTAGCCGTAATCATCGGGGAAGTGTCCGATGTGAAGCCCCCTTTTATCCAGCGCATTTCATCTGACCTGACCGTCGACAATTGGACCATGAAACCAGTGATATCCAAACAAGGGTAAAACCCGACGTCAGGGTGATAGACCCCAGAGGATGGGAGGATGAAGGAGTTTATTTTTGTTGTTTTGTATTTTGCATAATTATGTCGTTTCTTCATGTTATCTGAAAATGTGATCATTGTGGAAAATAACTTATATATGACAAGTATTTTGTTTCATGTCAGGTGTACCAATTTGAGTAATCCTTGCCTAACAAACGGTCTTTCAAATTTGAATGATGATTATGATTTTGACATTGAGCTGGATTTCGATTTAATGGGCATTGAGCAAGACGAGACAGATTATGACGACGCGCCTGACGAGATCAAAGGATGGGTCGAGGATAAACCCAAACCCAACCTAGACCAAACCGTCACCATAGATATTGGAACCCCTAACGCACCCAAAGAGCTCAAGATAGGGACAGACCTTACCCCCAGCCAAAAAACAGAAATAACTGAGTTGCTAAGCCAGTATGAGGATGTCTTTGCCTGGTCTCATGAGGATATGATCGTATTGTCCACCGACATTGTGGTACACCGGTTGCCCATCAAGGAGGGTTTCAGGCCTGTCAAGCAGAAACTAAGGAAGTTGAAACTGGAGTGGAGCTTAAAGGTGAAGGAGGAGATCATCAAACAGTTCAGGGCGGGAATCATTATGGTGTCCACTTACCCAGAATGGCTGTCCAATGTAGTCCCAGTGGCTAAGCCTGGAGGGAAGGTGAGGGTATGTGTAGACTATAGAGATCTAAACAAGGCCAGTCTCAAAGATAACTTCCCGGTGCCTTTCATACACATCCTGGTAGATAACACAGCCCAGTACGAGATGTACTCTTTTGTTGATTGCTTTGCGGGGTATCATCAGATAATGGTGAAAGAGGAAGATCGGGAAAAGACCGCGTTCATCACCCCTTGGGGCACCTTCTGCTATATCGATTGGCTTTTGGTCTCACAAACGCGGGAGCTACTTATCAGAGAGCCATGATGGCCCTGTTCCACGACATGGTGCATAAGGAGATAGAGGTCTACGTGGATGACATTATCGTGAAGTCAAGGTTAGAGTCTGACCATATAACCCATCTTAAAAAGCTATTCGATCGGCTCAAAAAGTATAATTTGAAGCTCAATCCAGCAAAGTGTGCTTTCGGAGTGCAGTCGGGTAAGCTCTTGGGATTCCTGGTTAGTGATCGAGGCGTTGAGTTGGATCCAGCAAAGATTAAGGCCATTGTGGATATGCCGGCACCTCACACAGAGAAGGAGATAAGAGGATTCCTCGGAAGAATAAACTTCATCAACCGCTTTATATCCCATTTGACGACTACATGCGAGCCAATTTTCAAATTGTTAAGGAAAGGTGCTTCCCAAGAATGGAATGAGCAATGTCAGAAGGCTTTTCAGACCATTAAAAAGCAGCTGACAGAGGCACCAGTGCTGGTGCCCCCGAAGGATGGGATCCCTCTGTTTATGTATATATCGGTCAATGCCATCGCGATGGGATGTATGCTAGGGCAGAAGAATGAGGCAGGTAAAGAGCAGGCCATCTATTACCTCAGCAAGAGATTTAGCCAATGTGAACAGAATTACACTCCCATCGAGAAGACCTGTTGTGCTCTGGCCTGGGCTGCAGGGAGATTACAGCACTACCTCCATGGGCATACTACGTACCTGATATCGAGGATGGATCCCTTGAAATATATCTTTGAAAGACCCATGCTGAACTGTCGACTGTCAAGATGGCAGTTAATCTTACAACAGTTCGACATGGTATACGTAACTCAGAAATCCATGAAAGGGCAGAAACCCCATCAGGAGGGATGGAGCCATTAGAAACTCCTCTGCCGGGCGAAGATATATTTTGGGTATTACACACGAAATGTGATGACGAGGGGCAGTTCTGGAACCTGTATTTTGATGGTGCCATGAATGCTGAAGGGGCAGGAGCCGGAGCCGTCCTGGTCTCTATCACCGGAGAGCAATATCCTGTGGCTACTAAATTGCAGTTCAGTAATTCGAACAACACAGCTGAGTACGAGGGATGTATATTGGGACTCCGTTTTGCCCGCGGTGTGGGAGTGAAAAGACTGGCGGTGTTCGGGGATTCAGAACTGGTAATCAGGCAGGCGATCGGGGAGTATAACACAAAAGAGCTCCGGTTACTTCCATACCATCATTGTGTTATCCAATTGATGCAAGAGTTCGAAGATATCACTTTCCGCCATATTCCCCGGGGACGGAATGATTTTGCGGATGCGTTGGCAACGCTGGCTTCCTTAATCCATATAATCAAAAGAAAAGATGTTCCACAGATTGAGATAGCAGTACAGAATGCCCCGGCGTACGAGGAACATGTTGCAGTATTATCAGACGAGGTGGTTCTACCAAAGCAGCCTTGGTATCACGACATAAGGGAATATCTGAGGGATAGATCCATTCCCGACCAGGCGAGCCGAGCTGAGAGGATGAGGATCCAAAAGATGGCAATGAAGTTTTACCTGAGTGGGGATTCACTCTACAAGAGGGATGCTGGGTTGGGACTGTTGCAATCCGTAGATAAGACGCAGGCCCAAAAGATTATGAACGAAATACATGGAGGAGTGTGTGGGCCACACATGAGTGGACCGATGCTGGCCAAAACGATCTTGAGAACGGGGCATTATTGGTTAACGCTGAAAGCCGACTGCGATGATCATGTCAAACGGTGTTACCAATGCCAGGCGCACAGTAATGTAATCCATACGCCTCCCAATGAACTGCACTGTATGACCTCCCCGTGGCCATTTTCAATGTGGGGAATGGATGTAATCGGACCGATAGAGCCCAAAGCAAGCAACGGACACCGATTCATTTTCGTCATGGTCGATTACTTCACCAAATGGGTAGAAGCAGCTTCTTTCCCCAAAGTAACTCAGGAGGTCATCGTCGGTTTCATCAGGAATAATGTCATTTGTCGATATGGGCAACCTGAGATTTTGGTCTCCGACAATGCCAAGAATTTGAACAACGCCCTCATGAAGGGACTATGCGATCAGTTTAAGATCAAACACCTAAATTCTGTCATTTACCGTCCTAAGATGAATGGGGCAGTGGAGGCGACAAATAAGAACATCAAGAAGATCATGGCGAAAATGTTGGCTAATCATCGGGGATGGCCGGATCTGCTACCCCTCACCCTGCTGGCATACCGAACGTCAACGCGTACTTCTACAGGGGCAACCCCTTACGCTTTGGTGTATGGAATGGAGGCTGTTCTGCCAGTTGAGGTTGAGATGGCATCCCTCAGAATAGTGATTGATGCTCAGATAAGCGAGGAGGATTGGATGCAAAGTCGATACGACCAATTGGCCCTAATTGATGAAAGGAGGGTGGCTGCTGTTTGGCACGGTCAGTTATATCAACAAAGGATCTCTCGATCATACGACAAAAGGATAAGACCTCGGAAGTTCAAGGAAAATGACTTGGTGCTAAAAAGAGTCATGCCTTGTCAAGACGAAGCCAATGGGAAGTTCGCCCCGAACTTGGAAGGACCATTTGTGATTAAGAAAGTGCTATCCGGAGGAGCCCTCATATTGCAAGAAATGGATGGTGAGGTATTTCCACAACCCCTCAATTCCGACTCGGTGAAGCGGTTCTACGCTTGAATCATCAGTTCCCCTTTTTTTTTCTTTGAGGAACGAACTACGTAGGACCTGATCTCCCAACTTGTGGGGGTACGTAGGCAGCCATCATGGCACGGTCCGATCCCTAAAAAATAATCTTTTTCCTAAACAAAACCAATTCCCAACAGCCAGATAAACCTTCCTACACCCTCAAAACCTTCCCGAAACCAGCCGCCTAATCAGCTTCATCCCAAATGACATAACCCTGATCCAACCAGACAGTTATCCAAAATCTAAGACCCAATCCGATGAAATCGACAGGGTGTGCGGCAATATCTGTCAAATCTCCATCAAGACTTGAGAGGAGAAAGAAGGCAAAATTTCAAAATCATGATTAACTGGATAAAATGAGGATCCAATGAAAGGCAACGATACGACAAAAAGAGAAAATGACTAAATTTAAATACATGTCTACACATATAAGTCATTTTGTTACAAGATTTCTTCTTCAATAACCGAATGAAATTAACATAGTCTATGCAGGAAATAAAACAATCTACAAATCTGCAACTAACTGAAGCAGGGTGGATAAAGTGGTGGATAGATCGGAAGCATCAGCGTCCCCTGCAATCTGCTGTCCCATCATGTCGATGCGGTCCAACAAAGCAGTGGCTCGGCTGACAGTCCCAGAATGAGCATCTATAACTACCCTGGCCTGAAATACAATGGCGTCTCTTTCAGCAATGGCAGCGTCTCTAGCCAGAATGGCATCATCTCTCTCGACAAGAGCGGCATCCCTCTCAGCTTCAGTAGTAATCAAGGCCAGGCAGAGTCGGGTATCCTCAGTAACCCGATTTGGGGCAGAATCCGCTGAGATGGAGTGGTCTGTGGTATCATCTGGGAAAATCACTCCAGAGTCATCAAAGGCCCCAGTCTGACTCAAACCAGCCGGATCCAAGTCTCCGCGCAACCACTGCACGTAAGCAAATGTCTGGAGGTGGCAACCCTCACTATGTTCGGCAAAGATCCTGTGTGATGAGGACATCCATGATCCAGAAACCCGTGACACAACCCGAGGAGACCCATTGCAATTGCCACTTGGACCCATTACTAGAGCTCGAGCTAAAACCTTCAAAGACGGACTTAACGGGATGATCCGTGAACTATGGAACGAGGTTGGATCAAGTATAGAAGTTATGGAGGTGGAGTCCAAGCGTATGAAACCTGTAAACATGTTACGAATGGACGTAGCGATCAAAACGATGAAAGAAAACCGTTTGCATAAAGCAGGCTAGCTCGCCCCGGCGAGCTTTCACAGACCATTTTTCTCGCCCCGGCGAGAGGCTCGCCCCGGCGAGGTTTTTACAGTACAAAACTCTCGCCCCGGCGAGAATTTTCAATGCAATTTTCTCGCCCCGGCGAGAACCTCCTGGATGCAATTTGTTATTTTTTGACTTTCTTGATTTTCGAACCTTCTTTCATCCAAAACATGATATCAGTATTTAGGATCAATTACATGTGTTCTGATTGCTACATTTCAATATTTGTGTGCTTGTATTTCAAAGAGTGTGTGCTTCTAGAAGCTTCTAGTTTGTTTCTAAAACTAGTATAAATAGGTGCTATTGTAAACTTGAATTCATTCATTAATATTCAGATTATCATCATTATTGTGAGATTGTTCTTTTCTTGTGGTTCTTGAGAATTCCTAAGTATTCCTTAGTTTTCTTTGAGATTCATATTCGACTTATCATACAACCAATCATAGTTGTGTGTGGCGTCTTCTACCGCATCAATCGTCGATTGTACCAAGATTACCACTTCAACATAAGCGAGGGGTCGAGGTGTCGTTGGTGTCCATCCTACGCAAACTTCATTTGCAAGCAATTGTACCAAGATTACCGTCTACATATAGGCGAGGGGTTAAGGTGTTGCAAGCTATCCATCCTATCAACTTGTTAGAAACGATCCGGGCGACAACCACCTCACGCAAGCGTGCCATGGAGTCTATCATTTGGTATCAGAGCTAAGTTTCCTATCAAGTTACTTATCTTTACTTCTATTGTTGAATTATAGTCAAAAAAATAAAACTGCATAAAATATATAGCAGAAAACTTGTATTGTGAAATTGTTACCATTGAGATTTTCATTTGCAAGAATCATATTTGACGATTGGAAGTCTTGTGAAGAGTCGTACTTTCTATATTGTGTTCTTGATAAGTATTATTGGATTGTAATTAGAGAATTGAGGTAATATTTGTGAGAATTCAAAAGAACCTATTAGTGAGAACTACGAGCGGAAAAAGGCAAGTGTAGTAAGTTTAATTGAGGATAAAAGCCTAATTGTGTGAAACACGAGCGTTTCCTATTTGTGTGATATATTGTTTGAGTGAAACACGTAAGGGAGTGGGGAGGAACTATTTTTCTACTAATCTTTGTTTTGCAGGAAATATGTCTAACACAAGAGATAAGACAATTGAAAATGAACCTTCCACATCAAATTTTGACCCAAAACTCATGATGGAGGCTATGATGAAAGAATTTTCTAGACAATTGGGGATGGCTATGGAGCAAATGCATGATCGCATCGATCAATTGAGTGACACTCGAGGGGAACGAACTCAAATCCCTCCAGGTGGGCGCCCAAAAGGAAAGACCCAACAAAAGGAAGCAAGGCTAGAGGAGACAAATTACTATGATGAAAGGTTTAGTGAGGAAGAGGATCGAGAAACTGACTTTATCCCTAGGAGACATTTTGCAAAGGATAGAGGCGGCCGAAATCGAGAGGACAACAATCTTGATAACATCAAAATGAAAATTCCCACATTCCAAGGCAGAAGTGATCCCGAGGCATGCTTAGATTGGGAGAAGAAAATGGAGTGGATCTTTGCTTGTCACAACTACTCGGATCTAAAGAAAGTTAGAATTGCAGCTACCGAATTCTCAGACTATGCAGTTACTTGGTGGGATCAATTAATGACCAGCCGAAAGGAGGTGCAGGGAACGTCCAATAGAGACTTGGGCAGAATAGAAATGAAAGCTGTAATGAAAAAGAGGTTTGTCCCAAGCCACTACTATCGAGATCTGTTTTGAAACTTACAAAATTTGAGACAGGGAAGCAAGAGTGTGGAGGACTACTTCAAGGAGATGGAGATGCTAATGTCTAGAGCTGACATCGACGAGGATAATGAGGCAACCATGGCCCGATTTTCAGCAGGTTTAAATTGGGATATTGCAGATTTGGTGGAGCGTCAACATTATGTGGTATTGGAAGACATGGTGCACATGGCTATCAAAATAGAGAAGCAACTTAAGAGGAGAGGTGGCCAGTGAACAAATCCTACCACAGGTTCATCATGGAAAGCCAATAATGTGAAGCGTGAGGAAAAGCCAACTGTTTTCAAACCAAAGCCAGAAATCAAGCAAGGAGCGGCTACTCAAGTAGTGCAAGGTAAAACTAATACACCTTCTACTAGTCGTAATCGAGATATTGTATGCTTTAAATGTCAAGGCAGGGGACATATTGCAAATCAATGCCCAAATCAAAGAACTATGTTAATACTTGATAATGGGGATTTGGAGACCGAGGAAGAAAATAGTGACAATGACTCTATGCCACCATTGGAGGAAGATCGAGAGGTTGCTATGCATGGTGAAGTGTTGGTTACACGGAGAATGCTTAGTATACAGGCAAAAGAAGAAAGCAACGAGCAAAGAGAGAATCTATTTCATACTAGATGCATGGTAAATGGTAAGATTTGTTGTGTTGTAATTGATGGTGGGAGCTGTACAAATGTGGCAAGCATCACAATGGTAGAGAAATTGGGACTTACAACATCCAAACATCCTCACCCATACCGATTGCAGTGGCTCAATGACAGCGGCGACATTAAAGTTACCAAGCAAGTATCAGTGCCGTTTACAATTGGAAAGTATGTTGATGAGATCCTTTGTGATGTAGTTCCTATGCAGGCAGGTCATTTACTACTTGGGAGACCTTGGCAGTTCGATCGGCGAGTAAAACACGATGGTTTTACTAATGAGTACTCTTTTATTCACAATCCAAGGAAAGTTACCTTGTGTCCTATGTCACCAAAACAAGTGCATGAGGATCAAATACACTTACAGAGAGATCATGAAAAGAAAACAAAAGAGAGAGAAAAAAAGAAAGAAGAGAGAAAAACAAACATTTTTGCAAAAAGGAGTGATGTAAGGCGAGCTTTGGATTCTAAAAAGCCAATGATTATACTTCGGTATAAGGAGGCACTTTTAAATACTAACGCTAATAATCCTTCTTTGCCTAGTGTTGTTTCTGCTCTTTTACAGGATTATCAGGATGTATTTCCCGAAGAACTTCCACAAGGATTACCACCAATTCGGGGAATTGAGCATCAAATTGACTTTGTCCCAGGCGCGACCATTCCAAATTGCCCGGCATACCGAAGCAATCCTGAGGAAACAAAGGAATTGCAAAGGCAAGTTGACGAGCTAATGGACAAAGGTTTTGTGAGGGAAAGCATGAGTCCATGTGCGGTTCCTGTTATTTTAGTACCTAAGAAAGATGGAAAGTGGCGTATGTGCATTGATTGTCGAGCGGTAAATAACATCACGGTAAAATATCGGCATCCCATTCCTAGGTTAGATGACATGTTAGATGAATTACATGGATCTTGTGTGTTTTCTAAAATAGATTTAAAGAGTGGTTATCATCAAATTAGGATGCATGAGGGAGATGAATGGAAAACTGCTTTTAAAACAAAATATGGGTTATATGAGTGGTTAGTCTTACCTTTTGGTTTAACTAATGCTCCTAGCACGTTCATGAGACTAATGAACCATGTTTTGCGTTCCTTCATTGGAAAGTTTGTAGTCGTCTACTTTGATGATATTTTGATCTACAGCAAGGATTTAGATGAGCATGCATTGCATATAAAATCTGTCCTAGATGTGCTTCGAAAAGAAAAATTGTATGCTAATATGGACAAATGCACATTTTGTATAGATCGAGTTGTATTTCTTGGTTTTGTTGTTAGTACACAGGGAGTACAGGTTGACGAAGAAAAGGTACGTGCAATCCAAGAATGGCCTACTCCTACGAATGTCAGTCAAGTTCGTAGCTTTCATGGACTCGCGAGTTTCTATAGACGGTTTGTAAGGAATTTCAGCGAAGTCACAGCACCACTCACCGAAGTAATCAAAAAGAATGTAGGATTCCAGTGGGGTGATGCACAGGAAAAGGCGTTTCAATTGATTAAAGAAAAATTAACTAACGCTCCTTTACTTGTATTGCCAAATTTCACTAAAACCTTTGAAATTGAATGTGATGCTTCAGGTTTAGGCATTGGAGCGGTGTTGATGCAAGAAGGGAAGCCCGTGGCATATTTCAGTGAAAAATTGAGTGGAGCAGCTTTGAACTATCCTACCTATGACAAGGAGTTATATGCCTTAGTTCGATCATTGGAGACTTGGCAACATTACCTATGGCCTAAGGAATTTGTGATTCACACGGATCATGAATCATTGAAAATATTTGAAAGGCCAACACAAGTTGAACAAGAGACATGCACGATGGATGGAGTTCATCGAAACATTCCCGTATGTCATTCGGTATAAGCAAGGTAAGGAGAATGTCGTTGCCGACGCTCTCTCAAGAAGGTATGTGTTGTTAAATACTCTTGACACAAAATTACTCGGTTTTGAACAAATCAAAAAATTGTATGTTAATGACCATGATTTCTGTGAAGAGTTTAAAATTTGTGAAAAGAATGTTGTAGGTAAGTACTTCAAGATGGATGGGTTCTTGTTTCGTGAGAATCGATTGTGTATACCTGCAAGTTCTTTACGTGAACTATTGGTTCGTGAATCACATGGAGGTGGTTTGATGGGACATTTTGGTGTTGATAAGACTTTATCTGTATTAAAAGAACATTTCTATTGGCCCTATATGAAACGAGATGTGGAACGAATTTGTGATAGGTGCATTACCTGTCGTCAAGCTAAATCTCGTGTTTAACCCCATGGGTTATACACACCATTACCAATTTCGAGTGAACCTTGGATTGATTTGTCTATGGATTTTGTATTGGGTTTACCTAGATCTAAGTATGGTCATGATTCTATATTTGTGGTCGTAGATAGATTTTCAAAAATGGCACATTTCATTCCATGTCATAAAACTGATGATGCATCCCATATTGCTGATTTATTCTTTAGAGATATTGTGCGTTTGCATGGCATGCCCCGAACCATTGTTTCGGATAGAGATGCTAAATTCTTGAGCTACTTTTGGAAGACCTTGTGGTGTAAATTAGGAACTAAACTGTTGTTTTCTACTACTTGTCATCCACAAACTGACGGTCAAACGGAAGTAGTAAATAGGACTCTATCTGCATTATTAAGGGCTATCATTAATAAGAATATTAAGCTTTGGGAAGAATGTTTACCCCATGTTGAGTTTGCTTATAATAGGTCTGTTCATTCAGCTACTAAATTCTCACCTTTTGAAATTGTGTATGGTTTTAATCCTTTAACACCATTAGATTTAGCACCATTACCTATTTCTGAGTATACTAACATGGATGGCAAAAACAAGGCTGATTTTGTTAAACAGATACATGAGAAGACAAGGCTTAACATTGAGAAGAAGACGGATCAATATGCTCGACAAGCCAACAAAGGTCGGCGTCAAGTAATCTTCGAACCCGGGGATTGGGTGAAGATTTGAGGACAAATCCTTTTCAAGAGGAGAGGTATGATGAGGACATCCATGATCCAGAAACCCGTGACACAACCCGAGGAGACCCATTGCAATTGCCACTTGGACCCATTACTAGAGCTCGAGCTAAAACCTTCAAAGACGGACTTAACGGGATGATCCGTGAACTATGGAACGAGGTTGGATCAAGTATAGAAGTTATGGAGGTGGAGTCCAAGCGTATGAAACCTGTAAACATGTTACGAATGGACGTAGCGATCAAAACGATGAAAGAAAACCGTTTGCATAAAGCAGGCTAGCTCGCCCCGGCGAGCTTTCACAGACCATTTTTCTCACCCCGGCGAGAGGCTCGCCCCGGCGAGGTTTTTACAGTACAAAACTCTCGCCCCGGTGAGAATCTCGCCCCGACGAGAATTTTCAATGCAATTTTCTCGCCCCGGCGAGAACCTCCTGGATGCAATTTGTTATTTTTTGACTTTCTTGATTTTCGAACCTTCTTTCATCCAAAACATGATATCAGTATTTAGGATCAATTACATGTGTTCTGATTGCTACATTTCAATATTTGTGTGCTTGTATTTCAAAGAGTGTGTGCTTCTAGAAGCTTCTAGTTTGTTTCTAAAACTAGTATAAATAGGTGCTATTGTAAACTTGAATTCATTCATTAATATTCAGATTATCATCATTATTGTGAGATTGTTCTTTTCTTGTGGTTCTTGAGAATTCCTAAGTATTCCTTAGTTTTCTTTGAGATTCATATTCGACTTATCTTACAACCAATCATAGTTGTGTGTGGCGTCTTCTACCGCATCAATCGTCGATTGTACCAAGATTACCGCTTCAACATAAGCGAGGGGTCGAGGTGTCGTTGGTGTCCATCCTACGCAAACTTCATTTGCAAGCAATTGTACCAAGATTACCGTCTACATATAGGCGACGGGTTAAGGTGTTGCAAGCTATCCATCCTATCAACTTGTTAGAAATGATCCGGACGACAACCACCTCACGCAAGCGTGCCGTGGAGTCTATCACTGTGGGACCAAAGATCATATACCCGCACTAGATCTCTCTTTGTCTGGGATGATATAAGGAATCGGTAGGCGGCGGCACCCGTAAAAGGATGATAGGTCGTCACGCCTCTCAAGCCAGCAATAGGGATGAAATCCAGGTTGGGCACGTGAGTCAAGAAGCTCATAAAGGAGCAATAACCGGAGTAGATCAGGAGATGAAAAGGATCCTCTATAACCGACAAGAATTCTACCCAGGAAGCCGCATCAGTACAGCTCATGGGACAAAATACAAACTGCGTGGTTATGTCATGGCTGAAGCAAAACCCACGGCGACGGAGATGGCCGATGGGGCTGAGATGGCTCATAAACCACACGAACAATAAGGTCGAGCTCCCTCTGAATACTCTTCCTCGGAAAGACTGACAATATGAGGCTGACATGTACGTATCTGCCAATATCATGGGAAGAACGGTGTGATCCTCCTGAAGGGCTCTAACGACCGCGACAACCAGCATGTCCAACTGATCGGGTCCTGCAGGCAAGTACAAAACTGAGATGACACAGGCCATCAAAACGTCTAATCTCAAAGCACCCCAGCGCTCCTCGAATACGGAAAAATCACCAGAAAATAGGTGAAAACTGTTGGGTGAGCCGAATCGGTCAATCAGGAAATGTAGGGGAAGTAGATGGTCTGAGGTGATCACCGATAACAAGACTTTCCTCCGCAAACCGGTGAAAGTCAAGAACTGACGGCGCATGGAACCAGCTGTGACCCTAGCACAAGGTCTATCCAAAGGCAAGCCGGTAAAGCGAGCATACTCCTCGAGAGTGGGGGTCAGCTCTACTTTTCCTAATCTGAATACCTGACAGTCAGGGGCCCAATAGCTCAGAATACCCTCCACAAAGCCCGCTGGCACCTGAAAGGATAATAAGGACCAAGAATGTCCCAAAAGATCATCTGCGATAATCCTATCGGCCGGCGATAAACTGTCCAACCAGCGGAGGAGACTGCCAATCAACCCTGTGGGAGGAATGGGATCCATACGTACCACGACATCTGAGGACGATATCTGTGGAAAAATAGTATCAAAAAGACTATACAGGGGTCATTTTCTATCTATAAATAAAAAGCATGCATCGTGCAGTTAATAATAAAACAAGTGAATTTCATAAAGATGAAAACTGTGCATAAATGAATAAAAGAGTTCAATACATAGTGCATGAAATGAAATAAAGATAATAAACATCCAACAGGTCCAGGTACAAAAAGCCCTATCCTAGCCTGATCTAATCAAAAGTAATGTCGTCTGTGAAATCCGGATCCCCGAACTGGTCCCCTGGAGTGGTCGAAGTCGAAGGACCGAAGTTAATATCCGGGATATAAGGCGGCACTGGGGCATCGAATGAGCTCGGGCCTGTGGCGAAATCCGCACTGTCAGGATCATATGTGTAAGCATCCTCTGGGGTCCGGCCCAATACCCGAAGGTACAACGACAGTTGCTCCACCTGGCGGGTCAGCGTGGCAATCTGCTCAGCATGAGTGGGACTCCGAACGCAGGCAGCCCAATCGGTCATCATCACCGAGCCGGGAACCATATCTCCAAGAAAGAAAGTGGCCCGGGTCTGAGGACCGATGGTGCGGGGCACCCACCAGACACGAAAAGTCTCGCTCGTGGTGGGATCCGAAGAGAGTGTACGGTCATCCTCCCCCGCAAGCATGATCTCCGAAGGCTGAGAATCCAACGGCCAGGAGGTAGTAAAAGGAAGGGAGTGCGGGATACGGATCTCTCCAGTCACGCATCTGAATGCGCGCTCTCCCAAATACATCACCCATCCTCCGACACTCTGTAAAGTGAGACGACGGGTGGAAAGTGCGAACTCCGGGCCGGAAGGATGTCCATCGGTGAACCCCACAGCCAAATGCTCGGAAAGATAGGGAGTCCAGACGACCTCCGCAGCAGTGATCAGCTCCAGCTGAATGCGACAGTGGGCAAAGCTGCCAGACACCAGCACCTCCTCCAAGCTGCTGTGATGCCATCGACGACCCCAGGGATAGGTATCCAGACCGAGGGTAGTGACAGGCCTCAGACAGGGAGTCGCTCGTAGGCCCAGAACTGTGAACAAGAACAAGGAAAGGCATGAGTAACCAACAAATGCAGAAAAGAGAAATGAAATGGCGGGAAGTACAGTAAGAAAAGAGGAAAAGAAGGCTCACCAGCAGAAAGTGGTAGAATCCGAGCCAGGCATCTGTCTGTCCCTCCGAGCGTAGACGAAGACTGTGGAGGAAATAAACAAATGTGAAGGACCCCCAGTCATAATCACCGATCCGGTCTACGTCCATGACAGCTCCGACGACGCTGAAATGAATGATGGAGGAGTTGTTTCCTAGGAAACAACCCCTCATGATGGTCAGGAACAGGCACCGGAGCAGAATATCCCGGGTAGCCCGATCTGCGGGGAATGGCGTCGCATATATGCCTCCCACAGCGTCAACGGCCAAGGCTCCAGACCGAATGCTGCGGGCCTTAAAGACCCGGTCGTCGGCAGCAAAACCCAGCAAAGCTCGAACCTCCGCTGGAGTGATATCAAGATTCAGAGGGACACGGGACCCGGTGAACTCTATACCCGTGATGTACCTCCAGTCCCAGGGAGTCAGCACGACCTCAAAGTCAAAAAGGTGAAGGGACTGGGTCTGGTGAAACCATCTCTCGGACAGAGCCCGCATATAACCCCAGGGGCACTAGCGCGGAATGATGGTGAAGAAATGACGAAAACCCCAGGCATCCACCACTGCGCGGTAATCGCTGTGCAAAGCCGTGTAGAGGGAGTAAATGTTGAATTAGTTAACCCTCGGCTGAGTAAACTCGGGCACCTGTGGTAATCACCAATGGGTCAGTCCAGATAGAACGGGAATTGAGAAATTGAAAATAAAACCAGAGTAGAATTGAATATACCTCATTAGCAACAAGAGATGCCGAGGGGTGACGACTAAGATCCCGACCCAATAGATCGGGTATCTGCATAGAGGCGCCAGAAAGGGCGCGATGAGGAGATGGAGCTGGTGTGCTGGAGGATGGCCCCTCCACCGCAACTTCCGGAAGGACAACCTCCTCAACAGCAGGATGGTCAGGCCGGATGACAGCCTCCGCCAGACGGCGAGCCTGACGGGTCCGAGGAAGAGCAGGGGCAGGTACAGCCCTACGACGGCGAACGCCCGAGGTCCGAGACGCAGAGGAGCTACTAGGAGCGTCGGGATCCATAGCTGGAATAGAACAGGCAATGAGGAAGGTAAGTTCCTTTTTTTGAATTGTGTCACAAATATTCCAATACTCATCGTAGAATTAATGCAACATGATGCATGTTTATTATATATAAAAAAAAAATCGGCAGAGTTCCGTCTGTAAAATGGACATCCCATGCATAGCCAAGCATGTTTTTCAAAGAACCCAAGCCACAACAGGTCAAAATTGCATTCATATGAGTAATTGCAACATGTAAAGGGACCATAATGCATGATTTTCTTTCAAAAAGAAACAACAGATATGTGTGACCGCATCATGAGCATAAAATAGGACTCACACAGTTGATACATAACATGTATATACGATAATACATAGCATCCCCTGCCTTATCTCGGACCCGCCAGGTTCGCTGACTGGCGGAGGCTGTCATCGGACCCGATCATCCCGACATTGAGGAGGCTGCTCTTCCAGAGGTTGCGGTAGAGGGGCCATCCTCCAGCACACCGGCTCCATCTCCTCATCGCGCCCTGTCTGGCGCATCTGTGCAGATACCCGATCTATTGGGTCGGGATCTCAGCCGTCACCCCTCAGCATCTCTCGTGGCTAATGAGGTATATTCAATTCTATTCTGATTTTATTCTCAATTTCTCAATTCCCGTTTTATCTGGACTGACCCATTGGTGATTGCCACAAGTGCCCGAGTTCACTCAGCCGAGGGGTAACTGGTTCAACATTTACTCCCTCTACACCGCTTTGCACAGCGATTACCGCGCAGTGGTGGATGCCTGGGGTTTTCGTCACTTCTTCACCATCATTCCGCGCCAGTGCCCCTGGGGTTATATGCGGGCTCTGTCCGAGAGATGGTTTCACCAGACCCAGTCCCTTCACCTTTTGGGACTGGAGGTACATCATGGGTATAGAGTTCATCGGGTCCCGTGTCCCTCTGGATCTTGATATCACTCCAGCGGAGGTTCGGGCTTTGCTGGGTTTTGCTGCCGACGACCGGGTCTTTAAGGCCCGCAGCATTCGGTCTGGAGCTTTGGTCGTTGACGCTGTGGGAGGCATATATGCGACGCCATTTCCCGCGGATCGGGCTACTCGGGATATTCTCCTCCGGCGGCTATTCCTGACCATCATGAGGGGTTGTTTCCTAGGGAACAACTCCTCCACCATTCACTTCAGCGTCGTCGGAGCTGTCAGGGACGTAGACCGGATCGGCGATTATGAATGGGGGTCCTTCACATTTGCTTATTTCCTCCACGGTCTTCGTCTACGTTCGGAGGGACAGACAGATGCCTGGCTCGGATTCTACCATTTTCTGCTAGTGAGCCCTCTCTTCCTCTCTACTTACTGTACTTCCCTTCATTTCATTTCTCTTTTCTGCATTTGTCGATTACCCATGCTTTTCACCGTTTCTGTTCGCAGTTCTGGGCCTACGAGCGTCTTCCATGCCTGAGGCCCGTCACTACCCTCGGTTTGGATACCTATCCCCGGGGTCGGCGATGGCATCACAACACTCTAGAGGAGGTCCCGGTGTCTGACAGCTTTGCACATTGTCGTATTCAGCTAGAGCTGATCACGGCTGCTGATGTCGTCTGGGTTCCCTACCTCTCCGAGCATCTGACTGTGGGGTTTGCCGATGGACATCCCTCTGGCCCGGAGTTCGAACTTTCCACCCGTCGCCTCACTTTGCAGAGTGTTAGAGGATGGGTGATGTACCTAGGGGAGCGCGCATTCAGATGCGTTACTGGAGAGATCCGCATCCCGCATTCCCTTCCTTTCACTACCTCCTGGCCGCTGGACTCTCAGCCTTCGGAGATCATGCTCGCAGGGGAGGACGGTCGGATGCTTTCTACGGGTCCCAGTACAAGTGATGCTTTCCGTACCTAGTGGGTGCCCCGTACTATCGGTCCTCAGACCCGGGCCACATTCTTCCTCGGGGATATGGTCCCCGGCTCGGTGATGATGACTGACTGGGCAGCCTACGTTCGGAGCCCCACCCATGCTGAGCAGATTGCCACTCTGACCCGTCAGGTAGACCAGCTGTCTCTATATCTTCGGGTGTTGGGCCGGACTCCAGAGGACGCTTATGCCTACGATCCTGACAGTGCGGGTTATGATGCAGGCCCGAGCTCATCTGATGCCACAACGCAGCCATACATTCCTAACATGAATTTTGGTCCTCCGACATCGACGACCCCAGGGGATCAGTTCGAGGATCCCGCTTTCATAGATGACATTGACTTTATTTAGATCAGGATAGGATAGGGCTTTTGTACCTGCACCTGTTTAGACTTCTTTTCTATTTTATGCACTATGTACTGAACTCATTTATTTATTTATGCACAGTATTTATCTTTTATCTCTATGAAATTCATTTGCTTTATTATTAACTGTATGATGCATGCTTTTCTTATTCATGGATAGAGAATGACCCCTGTACAGTCTTTTGATACTATTTTTTCACAGATGTCGTCCACAGGTGTCGTGGTACGTTTGGATTCCATTCCTCCCACAGGGTTGGTCGGCAGTCTCCTCCGTTAGTTGGACAGTTTATCGCCGGCCGACAGGGTTATCACAGATGGCCTTTTGGGACACTCTTGGTCCTTATTATCCTTTCAGGTGCCAGCGGGCTTTGTGGATGGTATTCTGAGCTATTGGGCCCCTGCCCGTTAGGTGCTCAGATTAGGGACAGTGGAGCTGACCCCCACTCTCGAGGAGTATGCTCGTTTACCGGCCTGCCTTTGGATAGACCTTGTGCTAGGGTCACAGCTGGTTCCATGCGCCGTCAGTTCCTAACTTTCACCGGTTTGCGGAGGACAGTCCTGTTATCGGTGATCACATCAGACCATACGGTTCCCCTTCAGTTCTTGATTGACCGATTTGGCTCACCCGACAGCTTTCGTCTTTTCTTCAGTGATTTTTTCGTGTCCGAGGAGCGCTGGGGCGCTTTGAGAGTAGACGTTTTGATGGCCTGTGTCATCTTAGTTTTGTATCTGCCAGCAGGACCCGATCAGTTGGACATGCGAGTTGTCGCGGCCGTTAGAGCCCTTTAGGGGGATTACACCATTCTTCCTATGATATTGGCGGATACCTACATGTCAGCCACATATTGCCAGTCTTTCCGAGGCAGAGTTTTCAGAGGGAGCTCGACTTTGCTGTACGTGTGGTTTATGAGCCATCTCAGCCCCATTGGCCATTTCCGTCGCCAAGGGTTTTGCTTCAGCCATGACATAGCAACGCAGTTTTCATTTCGTCCCGTGAGCTGTACTGATTTGGCCTCCTGGACATCATTTTTGTCGGTCATTGAGGATCCCTTTCATCTCCTGGTCTATTCGGGTTATTGTTCCTTTATGAGCTTCTTGACTCACGTGCCTAACCTGGATTTCATCCCCATTGCTGGCTTGAGGGGCGTGACGACTTATCATCCCCTGGCGGTTATGGGGCAGTTTGATCAGACACAGGATTTTCACCCCTTCGCGGGTGTAGCCGCCTACCGATTCCTTATATCCTCCCAGACAGAGAGGGATCTAATGCGGGTATACGATCTTTGGTCTCGCAGGATCTTTGCCGAATATAATGAGAGTGGCCCCCTTCAGACATTTGCTTACGTGCAGTGGTTGCGTGGAGACTTGGATTCGGCTGGTTTGAGTCAGATTGGGGCTCTTGGTGATTCTAGAATGATTTTCCCAGATGATACCACAGATCATTCCATCTCATCTGATTCTGCCCCTAGTCGGGTCACTGGAGACAGCCGGATCCGACTTGCCTTGATTGTTATTGAATCTGAGAGGGATGCTGCCATTGCTGAGAGAGATGCCGCTATTCTGGCCAGAGATGCTGCTATTGCTGACAGAGACGCCATTGTATTTTAGGCCAGGACAGTTATAGATGCTCATTCTGGGACTGTCAGTCGAGCCACTGCTTTGTTGGACCGCATCGACATGATGGGACAGCAGATTGCAGGGGACGCTGATGCTTCGGATCTATCCACCACTTTATCCACCCTACTTCAGTTAGTTTCAGATTTGTAGATTGTTTTATTTCCTGCACAGACTTTGTTAATTTCATCGGTTATTGAAGAAGAAATCTTGTAACAAAATAACTTATATATGTAGACATGTATTTAAATTTAGTCATTTTCCCTTTTTGTCGTATCGTTGCCTTTCATTGGATCCTCATTTTATCTAGTTAATCATGATTTTGACATTTTGCCTTCTTTCTCTTCTCAAGTCTTGATGGAGATTTGATAGATATTGCCGCACACCCTGTCGATTTCATCGGATTGGGTCTTAGATTTTGGATAACTGTCTGGTTGGATCAGGGTTATGTCATTTGGGATGAAGCGGATTAGGCGGCTGGTTTCGGGAAGGTTTTGAGGGTGTAGGAAGGTTTATCTGGCTGTTGGGAATTGGTTTTGTTTAGGGAAAGGATTATTTTTAAGGGATCGGACCGCGCCATGATGGCTGCCTACGTACCCCCACAAGTCGGGAGATCAGGTCCTACGTAGTTCGTTCCTCAAAGAAAAGGAAGAATTGATGATTCAAGCGTAGAACCGCTTCACCGAATCGGAATTGAGGGGTTGTGGAAATACCTCACCATCCATTTCTTGCAACATGAGGGCTCCTCCAGATAGCACTTTCTTAATCACAAACGGTCCCTCCTAGTTCGGGGCGAACTTCCCTTTGGCTTCGTCTTGACAAGGCATGACTCTTTTTAGCACGAGGTCATTTTCCTTGAACTTCCGAGGTCTTATCCTTTTGTCGTATGATCGAGAGATCCTTTGTTGATATAACTGACCGTGCCAAACAGCAGCCACCCTCCTTTCATGGTTCATGTACAGAACCCTCAGTTATACATCTTTGAAATCTTTCAACTCAAACACATTGTGTTTACGTTTTCAAATAAACTTGCTGAGCATTTGTAACTCATTCTTGCATATAATATCTTTTGCAGTCTAAAATGGAAATCCCGAAACTTTAGGGACGAATACAAGAAAGGGACCGTGTTAATTAGTTTTACCTTATTGTTTGTATAAATTTAGGTCTTTTAAAGGCTTTGTTGTAATAACTTAGTACTGAGAACAATGTAACTGAACTTAACGATATGAAATATATTATTATCCATTATTATATCGAATGCGTTATACTCTGATGTTTAAATTGTTTAGAATAGTTATACTAAGTTAATACAGTATCTATACGAACTATACATCTGAATGAGGGTATTTGAATAATATTGAGAGTTCTATAAACTCTGGGGTTACACTTAATGAGCGCCGGTAAGGTGCCATCTTTACCGGAATGCACCCCTCAGTTCTAGGGATAATCTTATCATTAATACTGTGAATTTCAAATAAATAGGAACTATTGATATGAAAGAGATATACATTAGATATAAATCTATATATCCAAGTGAGGGTATCCAAACACAGTTAACTTGAAAGTAGTATGCACACAAGCCAATCATATTTGATATGATGTAGCATATACTTTGTAATCTTATTCGGTTGTTAAAGGCATTTTACTTTATCTACATAGTGTTGTTATATTAAATGTGATAAACCCATAGTTTTGAGCAATGCTTTTAGAATCATGATGGTGATCACGCTAATGAGATCTAAATTCTAGATAGCTCACAAACTAAAATCGTTCCTAATCGATGGATTACTAAAAAGGGGATTAGTGAATCTGGATAGATTAGTACATACGTTGCTTGCTCTTATGAAGAGGATGATTGATCTCATAATCATTTGTGTGGAGACACTAAAGCAAGTATGTAGGTGCTTATTAGAAAATAAGTTCACTGGACGTGGCTCGCTAAGGAATACCTAATGGAGTTTTACTCGCCTGTTAATAGGAATTCCTCTAGTGATAGTAGTACAAGTGATCCTTGGACTTGAGATCATCATAGTACCTTGTGTATGGTGAGTTATACTTTGACATGTCCCTTAAGACCCTTAGGGTATATCAAAGGGTATGATTAGGTATAATAAGTTGTACATGGAGATAGGTGAATGGTCAACAACAAATCTACCACTTCTAGTAAAAGGAATGAATGTCCTATGCGATTTGATAAATGACAACTCAAAAGTCTTTGGCCAAAGCATAATGAAATTAGAAAGGAATTTCTAATTTGCATTAATCAGAGTTGTGCATTTGAGAATCGAAATACATATAATTAAATAAAATAAGACTTGACAGTAATTCCATGTCTTATATTTAATTGGGACATTGTATGGTAGAAGGATTGAATTGTATGGTAACTATTCACTAAAAGGTTCTTTTGTGATTAATGTTGAAATCTATATTATCTGGAAAGTCGTTGATCGCTAAGGGGGCTTACCCTTATTGTAGAATAAATATTATTTATTTAAATAAATTAAATAGTTTAATTTATTTATTTAAATAAGATTAGAATTGTTCTAATTGATTTATTCACAACCGGTTTAATATGGAGAACCTAAAGGGTCACACCGCAAAAGAAAAATATTTATTTAAGAAGTAAATGGCATAATTGTAATAATAAGTTAAGTGTATTTAATTTAATCTATGGAGATAGAATAAATTAAATAGCGTAATATTTATTATTTAATATTTTGGAAATATTAAATATAAATTAATAAGAAGAGTCTTATTATTATTATTACAATTACTATTATTTAATTGCTAATAGGGATTGGGAATTAATTAATAGAAGTACTTTCTCATAAATTACTAATTAGATTAGGAGTTTAATTAATTAATTAAAGGAGTTAATTAAAATAAAAATCCTAATCCTAAATAGTTTAGGAGGGTTTCCTATATCTATAAATAAGAGGAGTCTTATCATGATTTAGAGTTAGACAGTTACATACTCTTCCATAAGAATTGGAGAGAGAGAGTACTTACAATTTTTATAGAGATAGAAAGTAGGGTTTTGCCAACACCCATCTTCTTGAACAACTATTATTCCTTGGTGGATCACCTCTAGAGGCCAAACACTTGGGTAGCTAACGTTGATCAAAGGAAGGAATTTAATCGGTGGAATTCAGGGAGAATGTAATAACCCAAGATTTTTGATATATTAAAATAAGAAATTTTGCGTATGAATTTTTTTTTTATATATAATAAAATTATTTTTATTAAAGCAAGTATGAAAATGTGTGCAAGGAAAAGAAATGTGATTATGTAATATGTAGATATATATTTGTTTTATATATGGTTTCAAGTAAATTTCTTATTAAAGAAATAGTTGATAATTATAAATTATATTTTGTTAATAGGTTAATTTTTATATGAAGATATAGGATTATTTATAAAAATATGGTTAATATATTACTCAAATGATAAAAGTATATTTTAAGAAATGATTATTAATATTATTATTATTACTATGATTATTTCTTTATGATATGAATTTGTAAAACTAGTCAATTTATTTTAAATTGACTAAGTATGGTGAATGAGACAAAGATAAAGGGATGATCAAAACATAATTTGATCTATGATTATGGATTTTAAATGATTAATACAATTATTGTTATAATTGTATTTAATGGATGTATGTGTATTATGAATAATAAGAATTTATTTTCTTAAGAAATTTGTATACTAAATATAAGTATTAATTATATTTGAATGCATGTATGAACAATATATGATTCGATGTGTATGATAATTATTTATCAATGATGATAAATGCAGGCACCCAAATTTTGCGTTCCCTATGCTAACCGTGACAGGAGGGCAAAATCGTCAATTGAACCGGCCTACGAGAGCGAAGGATGGGCACAAGTACGAACACTCGACCAAAATCGACGTGACAACAAGGCCGTCCGAAATGAGCATTCCCGAATGATGTGGCACGTCTCCCAGTAATTCCCGGACTGCAAAATACAAGCCTTGCGGCGAAAACCGACGTCACGACATGAGAATCGAGGCATGGTACGAAAACCGAGAAAGTCAAACCAGCCAGCCGCGGATTGATATGCGGCCAATAAGTGCGCCTTTTGAAAACACGGAACTCGAAACACGGAAATCGAAACCAGGCTGAGTGGCTGGTGGACGGCCAGCCAGCCGCAGATCCATCTGCGGCTGCCCTGGCTTCCCTTATCAGCCCAGTTTCACTTCATTCGTTGAGAGGGAGAGAGGCAGAAGAGTGGAGAAGAATAAGCAGCAGCAACGGCAGCTCCGAAAATCAAAAGAGGAATAGCAGAAATTTGCAACAAAATAGGAGAGAAAGGAGAAAAAAGTTGAGGATTTATACTCTTTTGATTTGATTGTATCATATATACTTCTCATTCCATTCAAATACACAAGTTTACATCCATTTTGATATCATTTGCAAGGTCAAAATCCCCTTGTTATAGCAATTTCTATCATATCATTTGGTTAAATTAAATGTAGTTTTCATGTAATTGATGGTGGAACAATGAATTAGGGACTATTAGTGAGGGTTCCATCAGAACAAAATTCTTCCTAATAACCCGATGATATTCATTTATTGAATTTTTTGTTCGTTTTACGGCGATATATTGGGCGTAGTTCCTTTAGGTTGCTATTTTAGGATGTCTTGGCATTGTTAGATTATCCGTGTTGGTTATTTCTTGTAATATCCGTTTTGTGGGTGTGTGAAAATTTCGGGTGTGAGCCTAAGAACGCGACCCCGTGGTCCAAATCCGATGATGGGCATCTTTTGATGTGGGTAATAGGAACGATGTAGTCTTCATTGTAAATATGTAATCGTCGGGCCTTAAAACGACGTCAAGGCGAGAATCGTGTTTAAGGCCCCGTCATAGTGAAAATATGTGATTGTGGGCGTTTGGGGTTATTTTGATGGCTTACATGCCCATGAACAGCCCCAACGCACTCTAATGCTTTATTTGAGATAGAAATGCAAAATTGATTTCAAAACCAAACGATGAGATTTTCATAAAATCAATCAAATTAGGTTATTAGCGCCACGAGGCTTAAAATGGGAAGTGCTAAGGAATGTCGACTCCTGTTTAAACGAGAAAGCTAAAGAAAGATCGTGTTCGAACATCACAAAAAAGGGTTTTATAAAAATAAATGACGTTTTATTAAACCGTTGTGCATAGGGTTAAAGAGATCCTAGAACTTCCCGCCACTTTATGTGCGAAAGCAATGTATAGGTCTCGATTTCTATTTTGACGAAGGTTTAAAAAACTCTTGTTTCACCCAAATGACACCTAATGAAAATCTTGCAGTTTTTGACAATTAAAATCAAACTCTTCTCATAAAGCTTTCTCGTATGAACCGAGGGATATTCTAAAGCATTCTCAAACTAAAGCACGACTTTCGATAAACAAGCCCCCGAACTCTATGAATCTCGGTTTGCAGACCAATTAACTCGGAGTCACACATGAGCCAGCGATTTACGAAAACGAAACTCGGATGAGTTGGTACATCCATTTCAAATATACCAACTGGCGACTCTAGTCAATTAGCTCATCATAAAAAAAAATGACATTTCAAAACCTCGTCGACATTAGTGCCGACCTTTTGCAAAAAATAATCTAATAAGAAGGCTAGAATTGGAAAAGATAAATATCGTAACGGAAGCGATTCCTCCCGGCGTCAACAGCTGGCGACTCCGCTGGGGAGATTAGAGGGCTTAAGCCGCGTTCAAATCTTGATGCTATCCTATCCTTTAAAAAATTCATGGATGTGTATGTACGTGCGATATTTTGACCTGTTTTACTGTTGTTGTGTGAATGTGTGTTTTTGGTCCAAAGAATGAATGATTGAATGGAATTGCTTTACTTTAAGGGAATCATTTGCATACGGTGAGGACGATGAATCTGAATGTATGTTGAGAGTGTACCTTCTCCTGAGACGAACCTGTCGGTTGCTTATTACTGGACTCGAAGGGGCTGCTCCCCGTAGATGGCTCAGGAAACGCACCACCCATATCCGCTCCAATCGAAAGGATTCAGACGAGTAGATTGCGAAGATTTGGGGACCTTTATGCCGAAAAACCGTGAGAGTAACCTTAGGGTAGGTTAGCCTCAGATTAACCCAACGCAGGGAAAGTCTCTTCATGCCCTTTTACGTTTACACGTATAAATGTCATGGTCCCATTCAATGTTTTTTTCCCTTTTGCCAAAAGAAGGTACTAACCTCTATGTTTTGCAGGGAATAGCTGGGAAAGCATAATAATTCGTGTCTAGCATTTATTATTGCAAGAAGGGACTGCTAACATTTTGTTTTACAGGGAAAGATTAAAAAAAATCCCAAAACACAAAAGTTACAGCTTTAGCATGCACCCACATCTTTCATTTCCCAAGACTAAACTTCAAACCGTTTTTTTCCTGCAGGATTGCTCCTCAAACGCGTTTGCAATCTAAGAAGGCCCAGGTTTCTACATCTGAAATGGCTGACTGTCCACCTCCTAATCCTGGTTCCATATCTAGGGAGGAATTCGATGATTTTAAAAAACAGATGTTGGAAATGGCCACGATGCTGAAAGAGCAGTTCCTACTGAGACAGGACCTGCCAAACAAGGATTCTCCTAAGGATGATCAACCCCAGCCTAAGGGTGAGCCAGTCATCCCCAAAGCCGTTCCTGCACCTAACAGGACAGTTATCACTATTCCAGAGGAGAGAGACACTGACGATCTTCGAAGGAAAATGAAGCAAATAGAGGAGACCATCCAATCCCTGAAAGGCATAGGTTCCTTGGGCAGGGTGAATTATTCAGATCTGTGTGTCTTTCCAGGAACCAGATATCCGGAGAAGTTTAAAATTCCCGAATTTGAGAAATACAATGGGAAGGGGGATCCTTATACACATCTGAAAATATACATTGGGGAGCTTGGATCTTCTGCAGAAGACGAAGGTCTAAGCATGCAATTATTCCAAAAGAGCCTAACGGGAGAAGCTGTAATGTCCAGGAAATTTTTAAACATTGTATTAATTTATTTTGATATATCAAATTCGTTTTATTTAATTTTACGAATTTAACTGGATCCATATGGGTATTAGTATTTAATTATATAAATATACGGTCCAATAATTTCGTTGCATTAAAGGGACTCACTAATAGTTTGAATAAATTAGTGAGTTAACCCTAAGAATTTAATTGCAAGAAAATTGGGAAGAAAATTAATAAATAGATTCATTTTACTATTATCGGATTAAATAATTCGAATCAAGAATTATTGGTAAAACAAATATTTAAATAATTAATTGAACTAATTATTCAATTAAAATGATAAGAGCATAATGTTATTTTAATTGGACTGGCCCATTTCTTTTCCTTTTATTTTATTTCCAGATTGGGCCAAACGAGTGGGCTGGTCAGATTAAGTGAAGTGGGCTGCCTTTTTAAATTGGTTCAACCAGCCCAACCCTATTGGGTTAAGCCCAATCCAAAATTCCAATCGGGTGGATCCAATTAATTTGGGAAAGGAATTGACCGGTGGGATTAATTGGGAAATAACCGAACCAAAAGGGAAATGAAACCCCCAAATCCTCCATCAGTCGAATCGGAACCAGTGAAAGGAAAAAAAAAGGGGGATGCGAAGCTTTCAATCAATCGGGCAAGAGACGGGAGGAAGGAAGCCGGCGCGGTGACGTGAGGGAGGTCAGAGGCTCGGCAGGTCGGCGTCGGCGTGTGGGACGGAGTGATGAAGGAAAGACCGGAGAACGGTTCAAGGGTTGAAGTGAACGAAGGTATGGGCGACCGTTCGGACCAAAGGATTTGGGCTCTAGGCGACATGACTGGTGGGAGTGCGCGGCTCAAGGGACCGCCGACTGGATAGCTGGGCAGTGATGGGTCTTGATGTGGACGGTCGATCACCCACCTCTCTCTCCTACCGTCGGTCCTTAACTGGCCAATTAAGGTAATACCCAAACCAATTTAGGTGAAATTTCTACCATAAATTGACACCTTCCCAAACCCTAAACCAAGGCTGCCGAAAATTGTAAATTAGAGAGAGGAAGGCAAGACGCAGAGAAGAGGAAACCATGGTACATCACTGGGAATTAATGGCCACTGTGATAGTTCAATTTTTAGGTTTCGTATAAATTTTCTTCCTTATGTAATTGGATTTGGGTTGCCGATTGTGTTGGTATTGGTTTCTAATATACACTGTTTGGAATTGTAGTATATTGTTTGGGATTTACAAGTCTGATATGGTATTGTGCGGCTTGAATTGTATTTTCTTTCTGTGTTGCTGTAGTATACACTGTATTATTTAGTTTGGGTTAAAATCTGATAGGGAATTGTGTTATATCACTGTGCTGGTTATATCAATGTATTGGGTTGTACTGAGTTGTTCTTGAACTGGAATTTTGGTGTTCAAGTGAACCTTAAGGTTCGGGCAGTAGGATTTTATGCAGGATTTAGGCTAGCATCGACCCTTAGTGTGCCCACAAGGTGTTTGATGTAATGACAATATTGGGCTGGATAGTTGATTCACTAATTCATTGTTATTCAGCCAAGATAATCCACAAATGGGTCTACTCATTAAGATGAAGTAATGGTTATTGTTAATGATTAAAGGTAATAAATATTTAATTGTTATTAAATAATAATTAAGTGTAAATAAAATTAATAAAGTAATTATTTATTATTTATCAATAAATAATAATAAATAAAGATACTACATATATAATTATGTATGAATAAAGTATTTATCAATAAACAATAAATATTTAATTATTATTAGATAATAATTAAGTATGAATAAGAAGTGATAAAATAATAGCCTTATATGCTATTATATTTTCCATATATAGTAAATTATTTATTTATTTTTTTAAACAATGATTAAGAATTGTAAATTAATTATTTATTATTTGATTAACTTTAAATAATAAATAAACCTAATTAGTTATTATTTATTACTAAATAATAACTAAAGATAAGTTCATTACTAATTATTTGATTAACTTTAATTAATGAATAAACCTAATTAGTTATTGTTTATTATTAGATAATAACTAAAGATAATTCTTACTCACTAATTAATTATTTATTATTTGATTAGCTTAAATAATAAATAAACCTAGTTAATTATTATTTAATCCTAAATAATAATTAAAGACCATTAAAATTAATAATTCAATTATTATTTGATTAATACGTGAATAATAAGCAAATATACTAAGTTGCTAATTACTATTATTGGTAACTAAAGATAATTAGTTAATTATTGTTTATCTAATATTAAATAGTAATTAAATAAAGATAAAGTTAATAAAATAAGGAGATTTAATAACGCATTAACTGAACAATTTTGATAAATTGTCTAAGGGTTAATAAATGAATATTACTTAAGAGAGAGTAATGTTAATTAATTAAAACAATTATAATTAATTGTTTAAGGGATTAATAAGTGTTTATTACTTAAGGGATACATGGCTAATTAATTAGACCATCAACCTAAAAATCAATTAAGTGCCTTATAAAATTTACTATAGTTTATTTAATGTGTGCTATGTGAATTGCTTAATTGTTAAATAAATAGCATAAGTAAACGTATCGGCGTACAACTACGCAGTACTAATTGATAGACCGACATTATCAATGTTAGGTTCTTCAAGGCCAAATAGTTAAAGCTAAAATTATTTGTAGCTGAGCAAACAGGCAAGTTCCTAACCCTAAACTTCTTACATTATTGCAAGTTCCCTAACTCAATCTCGAGTTATTATTTTCGAAGCATGTTAGTGAATAATTATTGTCGATTATTCACATCTATACTGATTATTGAGATTCGCAGCTCGTGCAATTGAATTCCTATTCTATTGTTATTGAACTGTGAATTGGATTAAAGTTCTTTCAAGTATAAACTGTTTATGAGATAGATCTATACTATTTGTATCAGCTAGATCAATCATGTCTAAATTTGTTGAATCAAAGGTATTTTAAAAGTTGTTCTTATTAAATTGTTATGGTAAGAACTTTTGGCTGAGAAAAGGATAAATTTGATTAAGGCATGATATCAATGCTGGTTTATTAAGTGTTTATGCATAAATCACGGGGTATGAAAGGCTGATCCCCTTGATTACCAAAACTTTTTAAGAGGTCCAGTTTAAATGCTGAGAACCTTGGCAAATGTCTATGGTTATTTTCAACCACTCAGTAATTGTCATTCAATTATTCGAATATTCAATTGTTGACTATTAATTCATGTTTCTTCACAATTTTATACTGTCGTTGAAGATTGAAAGCGAAACTTCCTTCTATTCATGATATATCTCCCTTTTGTATAAACTTGCTAAGTAAACTAGTTGCTTACCCTTGCTATATCATGATTTTTATTTCATCCAAGGCAGAAACGTCAAAAGGGGACAAAGGAAAAGGGAAGGTGCAAGAATAGTTGTCTGATAGGGCTTATGTATTAGTTATCTAGAAATGTTATTTGGCTATGTGAACTCTTATTGTATTGAGGGTATGTTTTAAGTTAAGGTTAAAGAACCTTGGGACCATGATTGTAAGACTTTATTACTATTTCGATAAACAATGTATGTTTATTATTCCGCATTAGTGTGAAAGTATGTTTGTTGCTGAGTATCGTGAACACCGAATTCGAGGTTAGGAGACCCAGATTTGGGGGCGTTACAGGTTGGTATCAAAGCTATAGGTTATAACCCTTAGGAGAAAGAGTCCTTAGGCTATAACCTGAGGGAATGTAGAGGAATAAAAGGGGATAGAACTCATATAGAGTTATTTTTGGGTAGAAATTTATTATGATCTTAGAATTGAGGATTTGGATCATATGTTAGTGTTATTGGTACTACCATTTGATTTACTAGAGTTTGTATTAACCTCAGCAGGTGCGAGGTAGTTCGTATGTAGGATGTACTTTCCAATTATGTAGGTAGGAAAGAATGGTTTAAGTGAATCCCACCTTAGTAACTTAAATCACTAATCGGGAAAGCAGAATTTCCGAGGTTGGGTAATCTAAAACTCCCACACAAGAGTCATGTGATTATTGTATTACATGCTGAATACTTATGTTTTAAGGAAGCCCGAGTAACGTGTTAGGGTTTGCTTAAACAGATAATGCCGCCCAGACGAATCCTACGAAACCAACGGATTGAAGAGTCAGTTAACAATGTAGAGGGAACTCCACCAAACCCAATGCAAGATTTTGTGAACATGATGGCAGAAGCCTTACGGAATCAAACCACTACGACAGGAAACCAGGCAGGCAACCATAGCCAATTTTAAAGACTTCAAGGCAGTAGGGCCTCCGGAGTTTAGAGGAACAGCGAACCCGATAGAGGCCCAGTCGTGGATAAAGGAGATTGAAAAGGCCTTTGTCATTGCTAGAGTCGCTGAGGAGCAGAAGACAGTTTTCGCTACCTACCTAATGAAAGGTGAGGCTAACTTTTGGTGGGAAGCCAATCAGAACAAAGCTGGAACTGGAATCGTGGCGTGGGAAGCTTTCAAGACGTTGTTTTTTGAGAATTACTTTCCTGAGAGTACGCAGGCGAAAATGGAAATCAAGTTTTTGGAATTGAAACAAGAAAATTTGTCAGTGTCGGAGTACGCTGCAAAATTCAATGAATTGGCTAGATTCGCCCCACATCAGGTGGACACTGAGGTGAGGAAGGCAAGGAGGTTCGAGAATGGATTAAAGCCGTGGATCTACAACAAGGTAGCGGTTTTGCAAATTACATCGTTCTCAACCTTGTTGGAGAAAGCTCTCATTGCTGAAGGTGGTAGTGAAGCGGTTTCAAAATATAATCGGGAAAGGAACAAGAAGAAGGTAGAAGGAGGAAATGTGAATGTTAGCAGTGGTGGCAGCAACAACAAGAAGCGTCAATGGAGCAGTGGGGGTAGCGATTCTGAAATGCAGCAAGGGAGCATACAGCAGAAAAGGCAGATGTGTGGGAATTGCGGAAAGGGTCACTCGGGAGAGTGCATGAAGGGAAAGATGGTCTGTTATACCTGTGGACAAGAAGGGCATATCTCGCCGAATTGTCCTAAGGCGAAGAAAGGGGGCTGTTTCAATTGTGGAGAGATAGGACATCGGAGCAAGGAATGTCCCCGAAAGAGAAACATGGATGGCGGAAATGGCAATAGGGGTAACAATTCAAGGGCAACTAGTGGAGGACCAACCCAGCCAAATAAGCCAACAATGAGGACCTTCAACATAACAGTACAAGATGCTGTGGCATCCAGAGAGGTGGTGTCAGGTATTATTCCAATCAACAACATAGATGCCTATGTGCTATTTGATTCGGGAGCTTTATGTTCTTTTGTTTCTGATGAATTTGCTCAAAGACTTAATTTGTCTAGTGAACTGTTAGAACACCCGATGAATGTAGAAGTAGCGAACAAAGAGATTATCCTCGTAAACTACATTTATAAGAATTGTTGTGCTGATGTGAGAGGGTTTAAGCTTAACGTGGACTTACTACCAATTCGTCTTGGCGAATTTGATGTCATCCTTGGAATGGATTGGTTAGCGAGCCACGGGGCAGTCATTGACTGTAAGAAAAAGTGCATACACCTGCAGACTCCGGGTAAGTCGAAGGTGGTGTTCTATGGTAATAAATCGCCGAGACAATCTTGTTGTCTAACGATGATGCAAGCAAAGAGATTGCTTAAGAAGGGTTGTATAGGTTATTTGGCTCACGTGGTGGATACTCGACGGGTCGAGGGTGAACTGAGTCAGATACCCGTTGTAAGGGAATTCGCTGATGTTTTTCCAGATGAACTTTCGGGACTGCCACCGGATAGGGAGATAGAATTTGCAATCAACTTGGTACCTGGGACGGCACCGATATCCAAGGCGCCTTACCGAATGGCACTAGTAGAGATGAAAGAGCTGATGGTGCAATTGCAGGAACTGTTAGACAAGGGTTATATCAGACCGAGCGTGTCACCATGGGGAGCGCCAGTTCTGTTCGTAAAGAAGAAGGGTGGCTCGATGAGGCTTTGTATCGACTACCGTGAGTTGAACAAAGTTACGATTAAGAATAGGTATCCGCTGCCCAGGATAGACGATCTGTTTGATCAACTTAAGGGAGCGAAATACTTTTCAAAGATTGATTTGAGGATGGACTATCATCAACTAAGGGTGAGGCAGGAGGATATCCCGAAGACGGCATTCAGAACTCGTTATGGACATTTCGAGTTCCTGGTTATGTCATTTGGACTGACAAATGCACCAACGGCATTCATGGATATGATGAACAGAGTGTTCAAGCAGTATTTGGACAAGTTCGTGGTAGTATTCATCGATGACATCTTGGTGTATTCAGTGTCAGAGGAAGAACATGCTGAACATCTAAGGATTGCCCTGGAGGCATTTAGAAGGGAGAAACTGTATGCAAAGTTTTCGAAGTGTGAATTTTGGTTGCAGAGGATGCAGTTTCTTGGACACGTCATTGACAGTAATGGTGTTTCGGTAGACCCAGCAAAGGTGGAAGCCATTGTCAACTGGGAGCAGCCAAAGACACCAACGGAGATCAGAAGTTTCCTAGGGTTAGCGGGTTACTATCGGAGATTCATCCAGGATTTCTCAAAGATAGCATCACCATTGACCAATCTGACCAGAAAGACGGTAAAGTTCGTTTGGACAGAGAAGTGCGAGGAGAGTTTCTTGGAGCTGAAGAAGAGACTTAGCCAAGCACCAGTGTTGGCATTACCGGAGGACACTGGGGGTTTTGTAGTATACAGTGATGCGTCACACAAAGGCCTTGGTTGTGTACTAATGCAGCACGGCAGGGTCATTGCGTACGCTTCACGCCAGCTGAAGGACTATGAGAAGGGATACCCGACTCATGATCTGGAGTTAGCAGCAGTACTGTTAGCCTTGAAAATTTGGAGACACTACTTATATGGAGAGAGGTGCGAGATATATACAGATCAGAAAAGTCTGAAATATATCTTCACTCAGAAGGAGCTGAATATGAGGCAGCGCCGATGGTTAGAATTGATCAAGGATTACGATTGTGAAATTCTGTACCATCCGGGCAAAGCAAATGTAATGGCAGATGCCCTGAGTAGGAAAGGCAGAGAGAAATTGATGAGGCTTACAACTCAGGCAGAGCTGATAAAGGACTTTGGACGCCTGGAACTGGAAGTTAAGTATCCAATGGAGACGGACGAAAAGTTGTTCACCGTGACAATAGGTCCGACTCTACTGGATAAGATAAAGGAGGCCCAAGAATTTGATGAAGAATGCATTGACATTAAGAAGCAACTGTCGGAAGGAAAAACGTTGAAGTTCAAGGTTGACAGCACAGGTCTGCTGAGGTTCGAGGGAAGGATCTGGATACCCTATGTACCGGACTTAAGGGAAGAAATATTGTAGGAGGCCCATAATACGAGATTTTCGGTACATCCGGGTAGCACCAAGATGTATCAAGATCTTCGTCAACATTATTGGTGGCCGCATTTGAAAGGGGAAGTTGCGGAATTCGTCAGCCGGTGTTTAACTTGTCAGAGGGTCAAGGCAGAGCACCAACGGCCGAGCGGATTGTTGCAACCCTTAGAGATTCCCGAGTGGAAGTGGGAGCACATCACTATGAATTTTGTGGTAGGACTCCCGACAACACAAAAGGGTCTAGACGCCATCTGGGTGATCGTAGATCGTTTGACTAAGTCTGCCCACTTTCTACCGATCAAGATCAGGTACAAATTGGAACAGTTGGCGAAACTTTATGTGAAGGAGATAGTATCGCGACATGGAGTGCCAGTATCTATTGTGTCTGACAGAGATCCGCGCTTCACGTCAAATTTTTGGAGAAGTCTGCAGGAAAGAATGGGAACACAGTTGAGAATGAGTACGGCGTATCATCCTCAGACTGATGGTCAGAGTGAGCGAACAATTCAAACCTTAGAGGATATGCTCCTGGCAGTTGTGATGGACTTAGGTGGCAGCTGGGACGATCACTTACCCTTGGTAGAGTTCGCTTACAACAATAGTTATCACGCTAGCATCGGTATGCCACCGTACGAAGCGTTATATGGAAGGAAGTGTCGAACGCCGTTGTGTTGGGATGAAGTTGGTGAACGGAGATTGTTGGGACCAGAATTGGTACAACAAACCGTGGAAATCATTAAAGTAATAAGGCAGCGGTTAATAGCAGCCCATGATCGTCAGAAGAAGTATGCCGACTTACACCGTCAGAAGTGAGACTTTGAAGTTGGCAGCTATGTATTTCTGAAGGTATCTCCCTGGAAAGGGAAGATCCGTTTCGGGAAGAAAGGAAAGCTGAGCCCTAGGTTCATAGGACATTTTGAAATATTAAGGAGAATAGGCGAAGTGGCGTACGAGGTAGCATTACCTCCTGAACTTGAGCACATTCACAACGTGTTTTATGTACAGTGTTGCGTCCGTATAAGCCAGACTACAAGCATGTTATTTCCTATGAGCCAATTCAAGTCGAGAAGGACTTATCGTACGAGGAGATTCCTGTCCAAATACTTGATAGGAAGGAGCAAACGCTGAGGAATAAAAGCATTCATTCTGTTAAAGTTCTTTGGAGGAATCACGCGGTGGAAGAAGCCACATGGGAACTCGAAGAGAGGATGAGAGCGAATTACCCCCATTTATTTGAGTAACCTTAGATTGAAATTTCGAGGACGGAATTTTTATAAGGGGGAGAGGATATAATGTCCAGGAAATTTTTAAACATTGTATTAATTTATTTTGATATATGAAATTCGTTTTATTTAATTTTACGAATTTAACTGGATCCATGTGGGTATTAGTATTTAATTATATAAATATACGGTCCAATAATTTCGTTGCATTAAAGGGACTCACTAATAGTGTGAATAAATTAGTGAGTTAACCCTAAGAATTTAATTGCAAGAAAATTGGGAAGAAAATTAATAAATAGATTCATTTTACTATTATCGGATTAAATAATTCGAATCAAGAATTATTGGTAAAACAAATATTTAAATAATTAATTGAACTAATTATTCAATTAAAATGATAAGAGCATAATGTTATTTTAATTGGACTGGCCCATTTCTTTTCCTTTTATTTTATTTCCGGATTGGGCCAAACGAGTGGGCTGGTCAGATTAAGTGAAGTGGGCCGCCTTTTTAAATTGGTTCAACCAGCCCAACCCTATTGGGTTAAGCCCAATCCAAAATTCCAATCGGGTGGATCCAATTAATTTGGGAAAGGAATTGACCGGTGGGATTAATTGGGAAATAACCGAACCAAAAGGGAAATGAAACCCCCAAATCCTCCATCAGTCGAATCGGAACCAGTGAAAGGAAAAAAAAAGGGGGATGCGAAGCTTTCAATCAATCGGGAAAGAGACGGGAGGAAGGAAGCCGGCGCGGTGACGTGAGGGAGGTCAGAGGCTCGGCAGGTCGGCGTCGGCGTGTGGGATGGCGTGATGAAGGAAAGACCGGAGGACGGTTCAAGGGTTGAAGCGAACGAAGGTATGGGCGACTGTTCGGACCAAAGGATTTGGGCTCTAGGCGACATGACTGGTGGGAGTGCGCGGCTCAAGGGACCGCCGACTGGATAGCTGGGCAGTGATGGGTCTTGATGTGGATGGTCGGTCACCCACCTCTCTCTCCTACCGTCGGTCCTTAACCGGCCAATTAAGGTAATACCCAAACCAATTTGGGTAAAATTTCTACCATAAATTGACACCTTCCCAAACCCTAAACCAAGGCTGCCGAAAATTGTAAATTAGAGAGAGGAAGGCAAGACGCAGAGAAGAGGAAACCAAGGTACATCACTGGGAATTAATGGCCACCGTGAATTGTATTTTCTTTCTGTGTTGCTGTAGTATACACTGTATTATGTAGTTTGGGTTAAAATCTGATAGGGAATTTGTGTTATATCACTGTGTTGGTTATATCAATGTATTGGGTTGTACTGAGTTGTTCTTGAACTGGAATTTTGGTGTTCAAGTGAACCTTAAGGTTCGGGCAGTAGGATTTTATGCAGGATTTAGGCTAGCATCGACCCTTAGTGTGCCCACAAGGTGTTTGATGTAATACCAACGAGAACCAAATTGTTAGATTTCTTTATGGTATTGAATCATGTTAATTTCTGTTTGGTTTTGATTTGGGAAAAAAAAAATCTGGTATTATTTTGTTTGGGTTAAGATCTGGGACGGAATTATGTTATTTTGTTTTGGTTTATGAAAATGTTGGGCTGGATAGTTGATTCACTAATTCATTGTTATTCAGCCAAGATAATCCACAAATGGGTCTACTCATTAAGATGAAGTAATGATTATTGTTAATGATTAAAGGTAATAAATATTTAATTGTTATTAAATAATAATTAAGTGTAAATAAAATTAATAAAGTAATTATTTATTATTTATCAATAAATAATAAATAAAGATAATAAGTAAAGATAATAAATATTTAATTACTATTTGATTAATATTAAATAATAATTAAATATGAGTAAGTTAGTAAATGAATTATTTATTATTTATCAATAAATAATAATAAATAAAGATACTACATATATAATTATGTATGAATAAAGTATTTATCAATAAACAATAAATATTTAATTATTATTAGATAATAATTAAGTATGAATAAGAAGTAATAAAATAATAGCCTTATATGCTATTATATTTTCCATATATAGTAAATTGTTTATTTATTTTTTTAAACAATGATTAAGAATTGTAAATTAATTATTTATTATTTGATTAACTTTAAATAATAAATAAACCTAATTAGTTATTATTTATTACTAAATAATAACTAAAGATAAGTTCATTAATAATTATTTGATTAACTTTAATTAATGAATAAACCTAATTAGTTATTGTTTATTATTAGATAATAACTAAAGATAATTCTTACTCACTAATTAATTATTTATTATTTGATTAGCTTAAATAATAAATAAACCTAGTTAATTATTATTTAATCCTAAATAATAATTAAAGACGATTAATATTAATAATTCAATTATTATTTGATTAATACTTGAATAATAAGCAAATATAATTAGTTGCTAATTACTATTATTGGTAACTAAAGATAATTAGTTAATTATTGTTTATCTAATATTAAATAGTAATTAAATAAAGATAAAGTTAATAAAATAAGGAGATTTAATAACGCATTAACTGAACAATTTTGATAAATTGTCTAAGGGTTAATAAATGAATATTACTTAAGAGAGAGTAATATTAATTAATTAAAACAATTATAATTAATTGTTTAAGGGATTAATAAATGTTTATTACTTAAGGGATACATGGCTAATTAATTAGACCATCAACCTAAAAATCAATTAAGTGCCTTATAAAATTTACTATAGTTTATTTAGTGTGTGCTATGTGAATTGCTTAATTGTTAAATAAATAGCATAAGTAAGCGTATCGGCGTACAACTACGCAGTACTAATTGATAGACCGACATTATCCATGTTAGGTTCTTCAAGACCAAATAGTTAAAGCTAGAATTATTTGTAGCTGAGCAAACAGGCAAGTTCCTAACCCTAAACTTCTTACATTATTGCAAGTTCCCTAACTCAATCTCGAGTTATTATTTTCGAAGCATGTTAGTGAATAATTATTGTCGATTATTCACATCTATACTGATTATTGAGATTCGCAGCTCGTGCAATTGAATTCCTATTCTATTGTTATTGAACTGTGAATTGGATTAAAGTTCTTTCAAGTATGAACTGTTTATGAGATAGATCTATGCTATTTGTATCAGCTAGATCAATCATGTCTAAATTTGTTGAATCAAAGGTATTTTAAAAGTTGTTCTTATTAAATTGTTATGGTAAGAACTCTTGGCTGAGGAAATGATAAATTTGATTAAGGCATGATATCAATGTTGGTTTATTAAGTGTTTATGCATAAATCACGGGGTATGAAAGGCTGATCCTCTTGATTACCAAAACTTTTTAAGAGGTCCAGTTTAAATGCTGAGAACCTTGGCAAATGTCTATGGTTATTTTCAACCACTCAGTAATTGTCATTCAATTATTCGAATATTCAATTGTTGACTATTAATTCATGTTTCTTCACAATTTTATACTGTCGTTGAACATTGAAATAGAAACTTCCTTCTATTCATGATATATCTCCCTTGTGTATAAACTTGCTAAGCAAACTAGTTGCTTACCCTTGCTATATCATGATTTTTATTTCAGCCAAGGCAGAATACGTCAAAAGGGGACAAAGGAAAAGGGAAGGTGCAAGAATAGTTGCCTGATAGGGCTTATGTATTAATTATCTAGAAATGTTATTTGGCTATGTGAACTCTTATTGTATTGAGGGTATGTTTTAAGTTAAGGTTAAAGAACCTTGGGACCATGATTGTAAGACTTTATTACTATTTCGATAAACAATGTATGTTTATTATTCCGCATTAGTTAGAAAGTATGTTTGTTGTTGAGTATCGTGAACACCGAATTCGAGGTTAGGAGACCCGGATTTGGGGGCGTCACAGAAGCAAAAAATTGGTATGCCCGTCTTGATAATGCCCGGATCCACAATTGGGAGGAGTTGGCCCATACCTTCTTAACACAATATAGCTTCCAGGCACAAATGGCCCCTGATAGATATCAAATGACGAAAATCAAGAAGCAACCAAAAGAATCTTTCAGGGATTATGCACAGCGATGGAGGGGTATGGCTGCACAGGTGAATTCCCCAATGAGCGAGTCGGAGATAGTGATGACCTTTGTGGATATTCAAGAGGCACCTTATTATGAGCGAATTATATCGGGGATTGGAAGACCTTTTGTCGAGATGATAAAATACGAAGAAATGGTGGACATGGGGTTGAAGTCTGGCAAGATTCGGGATTTCACGGCTTTGGAAACAGCTGCGGAACAAATCCAGAGTGGAAACTATGGCAGCACTTCCCGTAGGATCCAAAAGAAAAAGGAAGAAGATGTTTCCCTCATCATGCAGGGATCATCTAGAAAGGCGGAGAACAATCCTCCAGTACAGATACAGAGAGTGGGGTCATCCCGACAGCCTAACTTCATTGATCAGAGGACGGACCGGCGAAGAAGATTCGAGACCACGAAAAATCGAGTATTCACCCCGCTCGGGGATCCTCTTGAGCGGATTTTGGCAGTATTGATAGCCCAGAGGAAAATAGTCAATTTGGCACCCCCAAGTGACCCAAAAGGAAGAAGATTTGACCCAAGCAAGCAATGCGCATACCACTCAGGTTCCCCTGGTCATGATACGCAGGAATGTAGGACGCTAAAGCACAAAATTCAGAACTTCATTGATAGTGGGGAAATCGTGGTGGAATAGCCAGACTCCCCAAATGTTAAAGTCAATCCCCTTCCTAGTCATGATGGAGAGGGGGTCAATGTGGCGGAAGCCAGTGAAGCCGAGGGGCCGTCAAGGCTGAATTATGTAAAGAAAATTGATAAGATGATCAGCATGATAAGTGATCACGAGAGTACACGGGGAGCGCCAATTAGGTTGGCGGGTGTAAGCAGAAATATCATAGAGGGGCCTGTCAAGCTAGCGGCTCCGAAACTCCTCACCCTTACAGCGAGACCGCAAATCCCTGTCAACAGTCTGAAAACGGTACCATGGAATTACGGGGGAGTGTCAAAGGAATCGGCCAGTTGTGCTTCTGTAACATCAAAGGGGAATCCTTTATATCTTCCAGGACGAGTCCTTGAGAGCAAAACGAAGAAGAATGAAAAGATATCCGAGGAGAAAGCCATGGAATTCTTAAGGAAGATGGATCATCCAGAAGCAAGGGGGATCCAGATATTAAGCGAGGAGTCGACCTTGACGTCGATCATGGATTTGGTGTTATCATCCAGTGATCACTGCAAAATTCTGGCCGAAGTCCTGGAGGAGGCATACATTCCCAAGGAGATTAGCAAAGAAGGTTTCGGCCATCTGGTGGACCATCTATTGGAAAGTAATGTAATATCGTTCACAGATGATGATATCCCTAAAGAGGGAAGGGGGCATCGAAAACCGCTGCATATTGCGGTAATCTCCTCAGGTTATATTATGAATGGGGTGCTGATTGATGGGGGGTCGGCGTTGAATATCTGTCCACTCAGTACATTGAAGAAGATAAACATCAATCCTAAGCGCCTACGGGCCAGTCATGTAGTGGTACGAGCCTTCGACGGATCCTGGAGGGATACAATTGGGGAGATAGAATTGCCTGTGGAAATAGGACCTTGTACTTTTGATATCTCTTTCCAAGTCCTAGATATTGCGGCAAGTTATAACCTGTTATTGGGGAGGCTGTGGATACACATGGTCGGGGCAGTTCCTTCCACGCTACACCAGCAAATCAAACTTATCATCGACGGGAATCTGGTGACGATCTCGGCAGAGGGTGATGACCCTTCTCCTTCCAGGAATGGCCTGCCGGTGATTAATGTGGATGAGTCGACGGTACCTGCCAGCTTTCAGGCGCTGGAAATCAGTACTCCCCACTACAGATGCCTGGGGGCTCCAGCCGTGAAACCTAAGGTCTCTCCAGAACTTACCTTTGTTGCAAAAGAAATGATGAAAATGAAATTTCAACCTGGACAAGGGTTAAGGAAGAGCAGTCAAGGAATCACCGAGCCCATTCAACTACCCCATCAGATAGGCAAAGCAGGGTTGGGATATCATGAAGGCGTAGCACGGAGACACCGTCAAGGCGCGGCCCCGACTCGACTGGCCAGAAATCCGATGACCAAGGTCAACAATGAACGAGGGACTAGCAAGCCTGTAATTGGGACATGGGGTGAAGAATTGACCCCCACAAGTGATGAGTCGACCAAGAGGGAAAGTTTCCTACAGGAGGTCGCGCAAAAGTTCGAAACCAGGTGCTATATCCCCAGACAGTTAACGAGCAATGGAGAGCGTAAGGATGTTGCCACGCCACCGGGAGCCCAACAAAGTGTGCCTGTCATCGATTGGGCAGGGCTAATTATTCCTGAAGAAGGTATGAAGAGGGACTCAGGCAATGTGGTTGTAGTCATCGGGGAAGTTTCCGATGTGAAGCCACCTTTCATCCAGCGCATTTCGTCTGATCTGACCACCGACAACTGGACCATGGAACCAGTGATATCCAAACAAGGGTAAAACACGGCATCAGGGTGGTAGACCCCAGAGGATGGGAGGATGAAGAAATATCATTTTTGTTTTGTATTTTGCATAATTATGTCGTTTCGTCATGTTATCTAAAAAAATGTGATCGTTGTGGAAAATGACTTATATATGACAAATATTTTGTTTCATGTCAGGTGTACCAATTTGAGTATTCCTTGCCTAACAAACGGTCTTTCAAATTTGAATGATGACTATGCTTTTGATATTGAGCTGGATTTCGATTTAATGGGCATTGAGCAAGACGAGACAGATTACGACGACGCGCCTGACGAGATCAAAGGATGGGTCGAGGATAAACTCAAACCCAACTTAGACCAAACCGTCACCATAAATATCGGAACCCCTGACAAACCCAAAGAGCTCAAGATAGGGACAGACCTGACCCCTAGCCAGAAAACAAAACTAACCGAGTTGCTAAGCCAGTATGAGGATGTTTTTGCCTGGTCTCATGAGGACATGATCGGATTGTCCACCGACATTGTGGTACACCAATTGCTCATCAAGGAAGGTTTCAGGCCTGTCAGGCAGAAACTAAGGAAGCTAAAACCAGAGTGGAGCTTGAAGGTGAAGGAAGAAATCGTCAAACAGTTCAAGGCTGGAATCATTATGGTGTCCACTTACCCGGAATGGCTGTCTAATATAGTCCCAGTGGCTAAACCTAGAGGGAATGTGAGGGTATGTGTCGACTATAGAGATCTGAACAAAGCCAGTATCAAGGACAACTTCCCGGTGCCTTTCATACACATCCTGGTGGATAACACAGCCCAGTACGAGATGTACTCTTTTGTTGATTGCTTTGCGGGGTATCATCAGATAATAGTGGCAGAGGAGGACCGGGAAAAGACCGCTTTCATCACCCCTTGGGGCACCTTCTGTTATAGACGATTGGACTTCGGTCTCACAAATGCGGAGGCTGCTTATCAGAGGGCCATGATGGCCCTGTTCCACGACATGATGCACAAGGAGATAAAGGTCTACGTGGACGACATTATCGTGAAATCGAGGGTGGAATCTGATTATATAACCCATCTCAAAAAGCTATTTGATCGGCTTAGAAAATATAATTTGAAGCTCAATCAGACAAAGTGTGCTTTCGGAGTGCAGTCGGGCAAGCTCTTGGGATTCCTGGTTAGTGATCGGGGCATTGAGTTGGATCCGGCGAAGATTAAGGCCATTGTAGATATGCCAGCACCTCGAACAGAAAAGGAGATAAGAGGATTTCTGGGAAGAATAAATTTCATCAGCCGCTTCATATCCCACTTGACAGCTACATGTCAGCCAATTTTTAAACTGTTAAGGAAAGATGTCTCCCAAGAGTGGAATAAGCAATGCCACGAAGCCTTTCAGACCATTAAGAAGCAACTGACAGAAGCACCGGTGCTGGTACCCCCAAAGGATGGGATCCCTATGTTTATGTATATATCGGTCAATGCCATTGCGATGGGATGTATGCTGGGATAGAAGAATGAAGCAGGTAAAGAGCAGGCCATCTATTACCTCAGCAAGAGATTTAGCCGATGTGAACAGAATTACACTCCCATCGAGAAGACCTGTTGTGCGTTGGCATGGGCTGCAGGGAGATTACAGCACTATCTCCATGGGCATACTACGTACCTGATATCGAGGATGGATCCCCTGAAATATATCTTTGAAAGGCCCATGCTGAACTGTCGACTATCAAGATGGCAGTTAATCTTACAGCAGTTCGACATTGTATACGTAACTCAGAAAGCCATGAAAGGGCATGGAATTGCAGATCAGTTGGCAGAAATGCCAGTAGGGGGGGATGGAGCCTTTAGAAACTCCTTTACTGGGCGAATATGTATTTTGGGTATTACACACGAAATGTGATGACGAGGGCCAGTTCTGGAAGTTGTATTTTGATGGTGCCATGAATGCTGAAGGGGCAGGAGCCGGAGCAGTCCTGGTCTCTATCACCGGAGAGCAATACCCCGTGGCCACTAAACTGCAGTTCAGTAATTCGAATAACACGGCCGAGTATGAGGGATGTATATTGGGACTCCGTTTTTCCCGCGATATGGGAGTGAAGAGACTAGCGGTGTTCAGGGATTCAGAGCTGGTAATCAAACAGGCGATCGGGGAGTATAGCACGAAGGAGCTCCGGTTGCTTCCATACCACCGATGTGTTATCCAATTGATGCGAGAATTTGAAGATATCGCTTTCCAACATATCCCCCGGGGATGAAATGATTTTGCTGATGCATTGGCAACTCTGGCTTCCTTAATCCACATAATCAAAGGCAAAGATGTTCCACAGATTAAAATAGCGGTACGGAATGCCCTAGCATATGAGGAACATGTGGCAGTATTATCGGAGGAGGTGGTTATGCCAAGGCAGCCTTGGTATCACGACATAAGGGAGTACCTGAAGGATAGATCCATTCCCGACCAGGCAAGCCGAGCTGAGAGGTTGTGGATCTAAAAGATGGCGATGAAGTTTTATCTGAGCGGGGATTCACTATACAAGAGGGATGCCAATTTGGGATTATTGCAATGTGTAAATGAAGCGCAGGCCCAAAAGATTATGGACGAAATACATGGTGGAGTGTGTGGGCCACACATGAGTGGACCGATGCTGGCCAAAAAGATCTTGAGGACGGGGCATTATTGGTTAACACTAAAAGCCGATTGCGACGATCATGTCAAACGATGTTATCAATACTAGGCGCACGACAACGTAATTCATGCGCCCCCCAATGAACTGCATTGTATGACCTCCCCTTGGCCATTCTTAATGTGGGGTATGGATGTAATCGGACCAATAGAGCCCAAAGCGAGCAACAGACACCGATTTATCTTCGTCATGATCGATTACTTCACTAAATGGGTAGAGGCAGGTTCTTTCCCTAAAGTAACTCAGGAGATCATCGTTGATTTCATCAGGAATAATGTCATTTGCCGATACGGGCAAACTGAGGTCTTGGTCTCTGACAATGCCAAGAATTTGAACAATGCCCTCATGATCGATGAATGGGGCAGTGGAGGCTGAATGAGGCAGTATAGGCTGAATGACCAGTTTAAGATCAAACACCTCAATTCTGTCATTTACCGTCCTAAGATGAATGGGGCAGTGGAGGCTGCAAATAAGAATATCAAGAAGATCATGGCGAGAATGTCTGCCAATCATCGAGAATGGCCGGATCTGCTACCTCTCACCCTGCTGGCGTACAAAACGTCAGTGCGTACTTCTACAGGGGCAACCCCTTACGCTTTGGTATATGGAATGGAGGCTGTTCTACCAGTTGAGGTTGAGATGGCGTCCCTCAGAATCTTGATCGATGCTCAGATAAGCGAGGAGGATTGGATGCAAAGTCGATACGACCAATTGGCCCTAATTGATGAAAGGAAGGTGGCTGCTGTTTTACACGGTCAGTTATATCAGCAAAGGATCTCTCGATCATACGACAAAAAGATAAGAACTCAGAAGTTCAAGGAAAATGACCTAGTGCTAAAGAGAGTCATGCCTTGTCAAGACGAAGCCAAAGGAAAGTTCGCCCCGAACTGGGAAGGACCTTTTGTGATTAAGAAAGTGCTATCTGGAGGAGCCCTCATATTGCAAGAGATGGATGGTGAGGTGTTTCCACAGACCATCAATTCCGACTCGGTGAAGCGGTTCTACGCTTAAAATCATCATCATTTTTCTCCTCTTCTTGGGAGGAACGAACTACGTAGGACCTGATCTCCCGACTTGTGGGGGTACGTAGGCAACCATCATGGCACGGTCCGATTCCTTAAAAAATAATACTTTCTCTAATCAAAACCAATTCCCAACAGTCAGATAAACCTTCCTATACCCTCGAAACCTTCCCGAAGCCAGCCGCCTAATCAGCTTCATCTCAAATGACGTAACTCTGATCCAACCAAACAGTTAGCCAAAATCTAAGACTCAGTCCGATGAAATCAACGGGAGTGCGGCAATATCTGTCAAATCTCCGTCAAGACTTGAGAAAAGAAAGAAGGCGAAATATCAAAACTATGGTTAACTGGATAAAATGAGGATCCAATGAAAGGCAACGATACGACCAAAAGGGAAAATGACTAAATGTAAATGCATGTCTACATATATAAGTCATTTCGTTACAAGATTTCTCTTTCGATAAACGATGAAACTGACATAGTCTATGCAGGAAATAAAATGATCTACAAATCTGAAACTAACTGAAGCAGGATGGATAAAGTGGTGGATAGATCTGAAGCATCAGCATCCCCTGCAATCTGCTGCCCCATCATGTCAATGCGATCCAATAAAGCAGTGGCTCGGCTGACAGTCGCAGAATGAGCATCTATAACTACCCTAGTCTGAAATACAATGGCGTCTCTGTCAGCAAGGGCAGCATCTCTGGCCAGAATAGCGGCATCTCTCTCAGTAAGGGCAGCATCCCGCTTAGATTCAGTAGCAATCAAGGCCAGTCGGATCCGGCTATCTTCAGTGACCCGACTAAGGGCAGAATCAGCTGAGATGGAATCATATTTGGAGGTCATCTCTATGGACTCGGAGGGAATAAATACCTCTGGGGCGATGTCATCTGTGAAAATCACTCAAGAATCATCAAAAACCCCAGTCTGACTCAAACCAACCATATCCGAGTCTCCGCGCAACCATTGCACGTAAGCAAATGTATGGATGGGGCAACTGTCACTATATTCGGCAAAGATCCTGTGAGACCAAAGATCATATACCCGCAGTAGATCTCTCTCTGTCTGGGATGATATAAGGAATTGGTAGGCGGCGACGCCCGTAAAAGGGTGAAAATCCTGTGTCTGATCAAATTGCCCCGTAACCGCCAAGGGATGATAAGTCATCACGCCCCTCAAGCCAACAATAGGGATGAAATCCAGGTTGGGCACGTGAGTCAAGAAGCTCATAAAGGAGCAATAACCCGAATAGATCAGGAGATGAAAAGGATCCTAAAGAACCGACAAGAATTCTACCCAGGAAGCCGCATCAGTACAGCTCACGGGACGAAACGAAAATTGCGTTGCTATGTCGTGGCCGAAGCAAAACCCATGGCGACGGAAATGACCGATGGGGCTAAGATGGCTCATAAACCATACATATAACAAAACAGAGCTCCCTCTGAACACTCTGCCTCGGAAAGACTGACAATATGAGGCTGACATGTAGGTATCTGGTAGTATCATGGGAAGAATGGTGTGATCCTCCTGAAGGGCTCTAACGGCCGCGACAACTCACATATCCAACAGATCGGGTTCGGCTGGCAAATACAAAACTGAGATGACACAAGCCATCAAAACGTCTACTCTCAAAGCACCCCAGCGCTCCTCGAGCACGGAAAAATCCCCAGAGAATAGGTGAAAACTGTCGGGAGAGCCGAATCGGTCAATCAGGAAATGAAGGGGAACTAGATGATCTGATGTGATCACCGACAACAAAACTGCCCTCCGCAACCCAGTAAAAATCAGGAACTGGCGGCGCATGGGACCAGCTGTGACCCTGGTACAAGGACCATCCAAAGACAAGCCGGTAAAGCGAGCATACTCCTCGAGAGTGGGGGTCAGCTCCACTGTCCCTAATCTGAACACCTGACGGGCAGGGGCCCAATAGCTCAGAATACCCTCCACAAAGCCCGCTGGCACCTGAAAGGATAATAAGGACCGAGAATGTCCCAAAAGACCATCTACGATAACCCTGTCGGCCGGCGATAAACTGTCCAACCATCGGAGAAGACTGTCGACCAACCCTGTGGGAGGAATGAGATCCAAACGTACCACGGCGTCTGGTGACGACATCTGTAATAAAAAATAGTATCAAAAAGACTGTGCAGGGGTCATTCTCTATCCATGAAAAAGCATGCATCATACAATTAATAATAAAGCAATTGAACTGTCATAATGATAAAACTGTGCATAAATAAACAAATGAGTTCAATACATAATGCATGAAATGAAAAAATAAATCTAACAGGTTCAGGTACAAAAGGCCCTATCCTATCAGGATCTAATCAAAGGCGATGTCATCTATGAAATCGGGATCCTCGAACTGATCCTCTGGAGTCGTCGAAGTCGAAGCCCCAAAGTTCATATCAGGGATATATGGCTGCACGGGGGCATCAGATGAGCTTGGGCCTGTGTCGAAACCCGCACTGTCAGGATCATATGCGTAAGCATCCTCTAGGGTCCTGCCCAACACCCGAAGGTACAAGGATAGCTGATCCACCTGGCGGGTCAGAGTGGCAATCTGCTCAGCATGGGTGGGACTCCGAACGCAGGTGGCCCAATCAGTCATCATCACCGAGCTGGGGACCATATCTCCGAGAAAGAATGTGGCCCGAGTCTTAGGACCGATAGTGCGGGGCACCCACCAAATACGAAAAGCCTCGCTCGTGCTGGGACCTGAAGAAAGTGTCCGGCCATCCTCCCCCACGAGCATAATCTCTGAAGGCTAAGAATCCAACGGCCAGGATGTAGTGAAGGGAAGGGAGTGCGGAATGCGGATCTCTCCAGTAATGCATCTGAATGCGCGCTCTCCCAGGTACATCACCCATCCTCCAACACTCTGCATGGTGAGGCGACGGGTGGAAAGTGCGAACTCTGGGCCGGAGGGATATCCGTCTGTAAATCCCACGGTCAGATACTCGGAAAGGTAGGGAACCCAGACGACATCAGCGGCAGTGATTAGCTCCAGCTGAATGCGGCAGTGTGCGAAGCTGCCAGATACCGGGACCTCCTCCAAAGTGCTATGATGCCACCGCCGACCCCGGGGATAGGTATCCAAGCCGAGGGTAGTGACAGGCCTCAGGCATGGAAGTCGCTCATAAGCCCAGAACTGTGAACAGAAACAAGAAACGGCCTGAGTGATCGGCAAATGCAGAAAAAAAAAAGAAATAAAATGATAGGAAGTGCAGTAAGAAAAGAAGGCTTACTAGCAGGAAGGGATAGAATCCAAGCCAAGCGTCCGTCTGTCCCTCCGAACGAAGACGAAGACCGTGGAGGAAGTAGGCAAAGGTGAAGGACCCCCAATCATAGTCACCGATCCGGTCTACATCCCTGACAGCTCCGACGACGCTGAAATGAATGGTAGAGGAGTTGTTCCCCAGGAAACAACCCCTCATAATGGTCAGGAACAGACGTCGGAGCAAAATATCACGAGTGGCTCGATCTGCAGGGAAGGGCGTTGCATATATGCCTCCAACAGCGTCAACAGCCAAAGCTCCAGACCGAATGCTGCGGGCCTTGAAGACTCGGTCCTCGGCAGCGAAACCCAATAAAGCTCGGACCTCCGCTGGAGTAATGTCTAGATCCAAAGGGACACGGACTCCGGTGAACTCAATACCGGTAATATACCTCCAGTCCCAAGGAGTCAACACAACCTCGCAGTCCAAAAGATGAAGGGACTGGGTCTGGTGGAACCATCGCTCAGACAAAGCCCTCATGTATCCCCAGGGGCACTAACGGGGAATGATAGTGAAGAAAGAGCGGAAACCCCAGGAATCCACCACCGTGCGATAATCAGCGTGCAGTGCGGTGTAGAGGGAATAAATGTTGAACCAGTTGCCCCTCGGCTGGGTGAACTCGGGCACCTGTGGCAATCACTAAGGGATCAGTCCGGATACGAATAGAGATTGCGAATGAATTCAAATAAATAATGAGTATACCTCATTAGCGACAAGAGACGCTGAGGGGTGACGGCTGAGGTCTCGGCCTAACAGATCGGGCACCTGAACATGGGCACCGGGCAAAATACGGCGAGTGGATGGAGCTGGTGTGCTGGAGGACGGCCCCTCTGCCTCAAGATCTGGAAGAACGACCTCCTCAGCCTTAGGGTGATCGGGCCGGACGACAGCCTCTACCAGTCGACGAGCCTGGCGAGTCCGAGGCAAAGCCGGGGCGGGTGCAGCCCTACGGCGGTGAACACCCGATGCACGAGATGCGGTAGAGCTGTTGAGAACATCAGGATCCATAGCTGGAACGACACAGTCAAAGAGGGAGATACATTATATTTCTAATTGTGTCACAAAATATTTTATCTGCCTATCTTCATCATAGAAATAATGCAGCATGATGTGTGTTTACCATATATGCATGAAAAAAAAAATTGGCAGAGTTTCACCTATAAAATGGGCATCCCATGCATGGCCAAGCATGTTTTCAATTAATCCAAGCCACAACAGATCAAAATTGTATGTTATATGGATAATTGCAACATGAAAATGACCATAATGCATGCTCTCATTCAAAAGGTGACAAGTATGTATGACCCACATCATGAGCGTAGAATATGACTCGCACGGTCGAGACCTAACATATACATGCAATAATACATGGCATAACATTTCAAAGCATACATTTATATCTCTAAACATGCAAAATAACCAAATGTATAGAAAAACTTTGACAAAATAAGAAAATAATCGGTCAAAATGTTACCCGTAGCATGTAGATCGATCTAACCGGAGCGGTTTTTGTAAAAAGGTTAAAAAAGTCGGCCAAAAGGACGTGCAAAGGCGCAAAATCGCGAAAACCAGTGTGGGGTACGAGTTGAAAGTGACGGATCTGGGAAGCGGCTGGCTGCCTAAGAATCCCGATCTTGGCCGCAGATCAATCTGCGGCTGGCCGCAGATCCATCTGCGGCTGGGCCCAGTGCCTCCCCCCTTGTCCATTGCAAGCTTAATCGATTCTAAAACCCATTTGATTCATAATGTGGTAATAAAATGCAAGATTTATGATGAATCGGGTGTCGAACACGACTTCTCAATTCGATGGAGCGACCGGATACGAGACCCGACACTCACAGGATGATCAACCAGATACGAGACCCGGTGATCACAAGACTAGCGACCGGATACGAGACCAGGCGCAGACGAGACAATCAACCGGATACGAGACCCGATGATTACGAGGCGAGCGACCGGATACGAGACCCGGTGATCACGAGATGAGCGACCGGATACGAGACCCGGTGCCGACAAGACAATCAACCGGATACGAGACCCGGTGATTACGAGACGAGCGACCGGATACGAGACCCGACACTCACAGGATAATCAACCGGATACGAGACCCGGTGATCACGAGACTAGCGACCGGATACGAGACCCGGCGCGAACGAGACAATCAATCGGATACGAGACTCGATGATTATGAGACGAGCGACCGGATACGAGACCCGGCGCAGACGAGACGATTAACCGGATACGAGACCCGGTGATCACGAGACGAGCGACCGGATACGAGACCCGGCGCAGACAAGACGATCAACCGGATACGAGACCCGGTGATCACAAGACGATGAACCAGATACGAGACCCGGCGATCACGAGGCGAGCAACCGGATACGAGACCCAGCGCAGACGAGACGATCAACCGGATACGAGACCCAGTGATCACGAGACTAGCGACCGGATACGAGACCCGGCGCAGACGAGACGATCGATTAGAAGACGAAACTCGACGACTAACAATGCGGTCAGGGATTGATGCATTAACACCTTTACGAATGTTTTGCATGCCTTACATCTTGCGTTGCATCATAAGTTGTATGTGTTGCATCATGTATGTATTGTCATTCTTGTGCACTGTCATTCATGCATCGGGTGTCTATTTCTTTATCCTGTTCATTTCATTTAACATTTCATAAACATGATAAAGAGGGGCAGCTGTAGACACCCAAATTTTGCGTTCCCTATGCTAACCGTGACAAGAGGGCAAAATCGTCAATTGAATCGGCCTACGAGAGCGAAGGATGGGCACAAGTACGAACACTCGACGCCACCGCGACGATTTGCAACCAAAACCGACGTGACAACATGGCCGTCCGAAATGAGCATTCCCGAATGATGTGGCACGTCTCCTAGTAATTCCTGGACTACAAAATACAAGCCTTGCGGCAAAAACCGACATCACGACACGAGAATCGAGGCATGGTACGAAAACCGAGAAAGTCAAACCAGCCAGTCGCGGATTGATCTGCGGCCAATAAGTGCGCCTTTTGAAAACACGGAACTCGAAACACGGAAATCGAAATCAGGCTGAGTGGCTGGTGGGCGGCCAGCCAGCCGCAGATCCATCTACGGCCAGCCGCAGATTGATCTGCGGCTGCCTTGGCTTCCCTTATCAGCCCAGTTTCAGTTCATTCGTTGAGAGGGAGAGAGGCAGAAGAGTGGAGAAAAATAAGCAGCAGCAACAGCAGCTCCGAAAATCAAAAAAGGAATAGCAGAAATTTGCAACAAAATAGGAGAGAAAGGAGAAAAAAGGAGAGGATTTATACTCTTTTGATTTGATTGTATCATATATACTTCTCATTCTATTCAAATACACAAGTTTACATCCATTTTGATATCATTTGCAAGGTGAAAATCCCCTTGTTATAGCAATTTCTATCATATCATTTGGTTAAATTAAATGTAGTTTTCATGTAATTGATGGTGGAACAATGAATTAGGGACTATTAGTGAGGGTTCCATCGGAACAAAATTCTTCCTAATAACCCGATGATATTCATTTATTGAATTTTTTGTTCGTTTTACGGCGATATATTGGGCGTAGTTCCTTTAGGTTGCTATTTTAGGATGTCTTGGCATTGTTAGATTATCTGTGTTGGTTATTTCTTGTAATATCCGTTTTGTGGGTGTGTGGAAATTTCGGGTGTGAACCTAGAAACGCGACCCCGTGGTCCAAATCCGATGATGGACATCTTTTGATGTGGGTAGTAGGAACGATGTAGTCTTCATTGTAAATATGTAATCGTCGGGCCTTAAAACGACGCCAAGGCGAGAATCGTGTTTAAGGCCCCGTCATAGTAAAAATATGTGATTGTGGGCGTTCGGGGTTATTTTGATGGCTTACATGCCCATGAACAGCCCCAACGCACTTTAATGCTTTATTTGAGATAGAAATGCAAAATTGATTTCAAAACCAAACGATGAGATTTTCATAAAATCAATCAAATTAGGTTATTAGCGCCACAAGGCTTAAAATGGGAAGTGCTAAGGAATGTCGACTCCTGTTTAAACGAGAAAGCTAAAGAAAGATCGTGTTCGAACATCACAAAAAAGGGTTTTATAAAAATAAATGACTTTTTATTAAACCGTTGTGCATAGGGTTAAAGAGATCCTAGAAATTGCCCGCCACTTTATGTGCGAAAGAAATGTATAGGTCTCGATTCCTATTTTGACGAAGGTTTAAAAAACTCTTGTTTCACCCAAATGACACCTAATGAAAATCTTGCAGTTTTTGACAATTAAAATAAAACTCTTCTCATAAAGCTTTCTCATATGAACCGAGGGATATTTTAAAGCATTCTCAAACTAAAGCACGACTTTCCATAAACAACCAAATGGTTTTCTCATGCAAAATCACCACAACATTCACATAGGCACACACACGCACACATACACATTTTAAGGATTAAAAGGATAGGAAAAGCATCAAGATTGCGGTAACCGTATTTCACGGAAGTCGGGGGGGTGCCTAACACCTTCCCCTCGCTTAAGCAAGCCCCCGAACTCTATGAATCTCGATTTGCAGACCAATTAACTCGGAGTCACACATGAGCCAGCGATTTACGAAAACAAAACTCGGATGAGTTGGTACATCCATTTCAAATATACCAACTGGCGACTCTGGTCAATTGACTCATCATAAAAAAAAATGATATTTCAAAACCTCGTCGACATTAGTGCCGACCTTTTCCGAAAAATCATCTAATAAGAAAGCTAGAATTGGAAAAGATAAATATCGCAACGGAAGCGATTCCTCCCGGCGTCGACAATAAATATGTTATGATTTATGTGAATAATTCATGTGACTAATTATTAATTAAAGTAGAGCCCACTAATAGTTATTTAAATTAGTGGACTAACCTAAAAATATTAATATTAAACAATTGTTAAAATAGTTAGTTAATTAAATATTCAATTAAAGTGAATATAGTAAGTGAATAAATTTTGTACATTAATTAATATGGGTATTAATTAATGAGAATTATGTGTTATATGAATGGTTAATTTTAATAGTCCAATTAGAAAGGAATTCTAGTGGACTAGCTTAATTAATTTAGTAACCAAGCTCACTCATTTAATAAATCATGGACTTGGATAATTAATGTGTGGACTAATTAAATTAGCCCAACACTTATTTTATTAGTAACCAAGCATGAATTAAAAATATTTAGAAACTAGTGGCCCAAACTAGTTAAAAGTAAGCCCAAAAGGAATTTTATTAAAGCCCAAATGTTAGCCCACTTGGGAAAGGTTTTTACCAACTTAATTATTATATTAAAACAATAAAGGAAAGACTAAGAAAATGGGACAAGGAAGAGAGCCAGCCGGCAACACTAGGAAGGAAAATGGGAGGGAATGAATGTAATGATGATTACTTGTTTTAGTTGCTAACTTACTTACACACTCAAGGTATGTGTCACCCATCTAATGAAGCCACTCATTTTAGCCAAGTATTCAAGCAACCTTAGTCATGATTAAGAGAGAGGATAAGGAGATATGTGTTGGTAAATAATGTACTTTCATATAATATGTATACATTTTTCCCAACAAAAATCTATTATTATTTTCTCTTTCCTCTCACTTCTTATTTTGCTAAAGAAAGAAACTAAAGAGAGAGAGAAAGGGGAGAGGGGTGCCGTGAGCCAGGGAGGAAGAAAATGGAAGGAGTTTTGGTGTGCTTCAAGTTCCATAAACAAAGCCTAGGAAGAAGGAGGAAAGAAAACCCTAAAAGGTATAAAAACCCTAACTATTCTTTTTGTTTTGATTTAATTTTTGATGGTAGAAATTTATGATCTTGTGGTCTAAAACCCTTGATCTATATGTGAATAAGTGTATTATGTATAGATCTTGCATGTTGGGTGTTGATTTGTTCAAAAGAAAATAAAAGAAAACTTGTTTGTTTTATAAAGGGTTAGAAAACCCTAACTTTTTATCACTTTCTAAGTTCATAACTTGAGATCCGTAAATTCTTTTTACGATCCGTCAAAAATTAGTGCTAGATATATAAGTTAACTATAAAACTCAAGTGGTAGAAGTCAAAAATAAGATGTACAAAATTCGTGGGGACTGTTTTCGTAAAAATAGTCCAGGTGGTTCAAAAGAGGAAAGGGGATGCTACATGGCAGTCCCATACAGGGGCATTTTTGTCTAATTTTTATGCTCTAAAAATTTCGGAAACCTTTGGAGTGATAATACGATAAGTTATATGAGTCGTGTAAAAATTTGAGAAATTTTGGCCTTATAGAATGAAAGTTATGGATTTTATGGCGAAGGACCTCAAATCGAGAAAACGGACCAAACCCGCTGTCCTTTACTTTGTGTGCACTTTTTTGACCACTTAACAAGTGCAATAAATTCAGGGCTTTTTGCCACTGAAAATATAGGAAGTTATGTAGCTCCTGGCCAAAAATCTCCGCATTCCGACTTGTAACGAAGAATCTACGACTAAAATAAAAACGTAGAGTTTTTCAACGAAAACGGCTAAAATTGGAGTTCTATAACTCCGATGGCCACAAAATTTTAACTGAAACCTCGTGTTAATATGTATAAGATTCTATCAAAAATTTGGTATCATCGGAGTTGTGCAATATAGTGATCATTTTTATTAGTTTTGAAAGTTAAAACGGACATTTGAAAAATGTTAAAGAAAATTGAAAACTTTCATAAGGAAAGTATTTTTGTGTATGGAATGTATGTACATATGTGTGGCAAGATTTGAAGAAAATAAAAATTGATTTTTAAAGAGGTTAAGTCATTTTAAGAATGCAGCTTCCAATACGGTTTGCTGAATTGATGAAAACAATTTGCTGAATTGATGAAAACGGTTTGTTGAATTAATAAAAACAGTTTGCTGAATTGGTGAATATAGTTTGCTGAATTGATGAATATAGTTTGAATCCAGGTTGCTGGATTGCAAAAATAGTTGATTAAATTGAATAGTTGGAATCCAGTGTGCTGGATTATAATCCGGTTGGAATCCAGTTTGCTAGCTTGGAATCCAGTTTGCTGGATTGCCATCTAGTTTGCTAAATTTGGAATCCAGTTTGTTGGATTGGGTATTTAACCTACAAAATCATAAAGAAAGACTCATATAATTAAAAGACTTAGTGTTAATTTATAAAGTAGTGGTACAGTCGTACTCTTTAATAGTCGACGTATAGTATCTGGGCTAAACAATTCCTTCAGGGAGCGGAGGTATATACGAACTGGCAACCGATCTAACTCACTGTGCAAACAGTGTAGACGAGACGAAAACTAGTTTGTTGGTTATTTGTGGGAAACCACTCAGCATACTATATTGAACACTGTTAAAGACTCGATGTGTACTAACTTTAGAATTGAATGCGTATGGTGTTAATGTGTTATCTAATATTTGATTATGTGGTTGAATGTTAGATAATTTACTTGTAAAGAAGTGATATTTTAAGGTATAATATGATTGGCTGACGGAAAGATCAATCTTATAACTGATAGGTCTTTCAAAAGAAGTTAAATTAAATTGCGTAGCAGTAATCAACGACCAAGGCAAGTATCTTACCTTTTCATTTACTTTATGAATTGGATATGTGTAAGCAAGTTCCTTAACTCAATCTTTTATTGTGCAAGTTTCTAACTTACACAACTTCTTTTATTGTGCAAGTATCTAAACCTTATGCACTACTTTTATTTTGTGCAAATAGGTATATGTTATGCTAGTTCTTAACTCAACATGAGTTATCAATTTCAAAGCATGCTCATGAATAATTATTGTTAATTATTCATATCCATAATGATCTTTGCTATTCGTTTATGCAATTATCGTAACCCTTGCATTTACTTTATGCAATGGATCCACATGTTATGCAAGTATTCTTAAACTTTGTTCAAGCTATTTATTAATTTCAAATATCTCGATATTGTCTCATGTGATGCATTTATAATCAAAATTATTCTCTTATTTGTGCAAGTGTACTCACTTGTACAAATTGTTATGATTATTATAAATTCGAAATTCTTTAGATTCGTTCATTGTTAAAAGTATCTCATTACTGAATTGCTATGACTCGTATTGAAAATTTGTATTCTAAGTTTGGTTATACAAGTGTCCCCACTTATATGAACTATTGTACATTATCAATTACCCTTGAATTCGAAATTCGTTGACAAGTTTTGATACATACTATTAAATTTCGGTATGTATACCTAGTCTAAAGATTGTCTAAGCTATTTGACCAGCTAGACCTAATTCGAAAAGCATTGTTGAACATTAATTAGAGTTCTTTATTTATGAACTGTCTATTAGCCATGTCTCAGCTAATTGTTTTCGGCTAGACTAATATTAAATTGATATCGCATGAAACGTTTTATTATTGGAACTAATTCGTTATTAAAGATATATGCCATTTGACTCGGCTAGATCAAATTGTTATAATATGTTGAACTCAAAATATTTCTTTGAAAGCAATCCAAACCATATTGATGTGGTACGGACTTATGATGTAAGACTGAGATGAACAACCCTGAAAAATAAATTAGGGGAAACGTACTTGCAGAAGAGTAAAGTTTAGTTTTTATAGCTAACTTTTACTCTTGAGGTAGTCAGTAATAAAATAACTGATGATTCCTCTAGCAGTTCTTGATCCATTTGTGATCACTCAGCATGAAATCTGGGAATAACCCTATGTATTGAATATTATCGCAAAATTGCTAATCCTTCATAATCAATTGAATATTATTGAATCTTCGAAAGTATTTTAAATCTTTCATTCTTGATGTATTACTCTGCATGAAATTCAAGAAAATTCTTGTTACTTGAAATGACTTATTGTTCAGTCATTTCAAAGAAATATTAAAATAATTTAATATGTTGTTAAGAATAATTTCAAATGACTTCACCACTATTGATTCGTGGTAGAAGTAGTCCTCAAAGAAAACATTTACTTCTTCAGTGAATTATTATAATTGTTATTACTTGCTGAGCAATGTTTGAAAGTAGAGTATCGTCCCACAGAGAAGAATTGATTCTATAATAACAAATTCCAAATTTAAATCAAATCTATTTTAGTGAACAAATGATCAATGATTTCTGAAGTTTTTGAATTTGACTAATTAATTCTAAATTAAATTACTAACACTAATTTGAAAACAGATTTTTAAAGACTTAAGACTATAACTTCACTCAATGCTCTATTTTACTTAACATGCTCCCCTTTGGATTACGCTAGATATTCTGGATTGTTAACCAGGAACGCATCACTATTTATGATCATCTTTCAATGTTCCATAAACAACTTAACTTAAATCCACAATTGATAGGCACAAGTTAATAACCCTTGATAACTAACTCACTATATTTCTATGTGAATTACAATTAAAAATGATTTAAAGCCCAAGTTCCCTAATTTGATTACATGCGGTGAATAGGTATATCTCTATCCTAATCACAAATTATGAATTCCATCGACAGCAGAAGACACAATCACATGCTATTATGGTCAGATCTACTTTTATACTTCATCTTTCAAGTTCATATAGAATATCCCGGTAATTATTGGCCAGATAATTAAACAATTCAGCACAAACCATAATAGACAATCCATAAACAACTAATCATAATATTCTAAGAAGCATGCTATTCAAAATTACGCATTAAGATCCATTATAGCCTTAAAAGAAATTTAGTTCATAATTAAACTAGAATTCATCATCCACAAGTTTAATAACATCAAAAGTTTGGAATAGAGAGAAAAGAGAAGAAACACTGTAAGCAATCCTTTCAATCTCTGTCCTGCTCCTCCTTGCTTTCTCCTTGCTATCAACTTGCTTCAAGTCTTCTCCAATCGCTCCAAACTAGGGTTTGCTAATAAGAGATATCCATTACCAACTAGAGAACACCTATTTATAGTATCTGATAAAACCCCTAATTAATTACAGAATTTCAAAACCAAGTTCAAATCAAAACCATTTAAAACATCTGAAAAGTCAACTTTGCCCTCACTCGAACCAGCGCGGCCGCGCCTGGATCAAGCTTGCAAGGCGCGCGCCCCCGCTACTCTGGCAGCAATTTTTTTTCTAACTCTGGCATCACGCGCGGCCGCGCTGCTACCCAGTTCATTTTGGGCGCGGCCGCGCTGCTCTAAAATCCTACAACATCAGCAACATCAGCAATTTCATCCACTCGAATGTCCAATTCTCGCCCAATGCAATCCCAACATGTGCAACCTACAAAAACACACAAAATACATGAAAAGTAACTGAAAACCATGGAAATAAGCAATAATTCACGTTCATTGGTATCCAATTCGTAGGTATAAAACCTACTCATCAAATTCCCCCAAACTTAAACTATTGCTTGTCCCCAAGCAACACAATGTAATGCAATAACTAACACGATGCAACACAATGCCATGAATGTACTAAAAACTAGCATGCCTACGAATCCAACCAATAACCAGTATGAATGTTAACTGTATGCCTCAGAGATATCAATAAACAGCTTGAAACAGCAAATCCAGTCACAAGGAACTAATAATCTCAACCAATCAAGCAATATATACCTATCATCACCCAAGTTGTGCGTGTGTGCTCATTAATCATGTTAACTGCCCAAAGTTCAAAATAAAGCCTCATAACCAACTCTATAACAAGAATACTCTATTTTTACTTCCATTCAAGCAAATACAACAAATCCAGCCAAAATCAACCAAATACCGAGCATGAAGCTTCTAACAAGATTTTATTCCTACTTTATTCTACTACGAGTGCGTTTTACGCTCCATCTCGTATTTATGCATAACTGTGCAATGTCAAGTTCCCTTAGGCTTTTCAAAATCACCCATGTAACGAGCGTTCAATCAGTGACTCCCAAACTAGACGGCTTTAGGGCACTAGGTGTTAAGACACCCCTAAGGATCTAATTACCCTAGTGATAGAGGCTACAGAACCCAACTAGTCAACGCATTTATTGTATTTATGTTCCATTTTTTTTTCTTTTTTTTAGCCTTAATAAAGAAACCCTAAAGAAACCCCCAAACTCAGATTTTACCCTATTCAGCCTTCTTTATTGATTCACCTAACAATGTGTTATCAAATTCTCATGTAAAAATCAGTTATGCAACCCTTTGAACCCCAACAGTCAAATTAATCAATTTAGTCGTGCAATCCAAAAACTCAAGTTATGACAGGCATAATTATCCTCAAGATCAAACTGTCCAAGCTAACACAATAATACCCATCTCATCATTGGCCGAGCCAAAATCATACCAACTATTCAATTGGATTCATGCAACAATCTAAATGCACCTAACACAACCAAACTAAACTATGCAAGATACTAATATGCCAACATACTAACAGATATGATGCACAAAACTAATAAACATGCTAAACAAAAACCTAAAAGAACTCCCCCAAACTTAAAACAGAGAATGCCCTCATTGGATAAAACAATAAAAGAAAAGGAAAAAGGAAAGAAAAACTCCCCTAATCCGAAGTAGCATCATCTGCCTCCTCCTCATCGGAAGGCGTGTCCGGAGGCGGATAAGTCGAGGCTGCACCAAACGTCGAAAATTGGACTTGAACGCCCAACTGAGAAAAGGCCTGCGAGAAACTATCTGAAAGCTGAGTGGAAAAAGAACGAAGCTCGGTCATACTCGAATGTATAGCATCCATCCTGCGAGTCATATGCCTCTCCATGCGATCCAATCGAGCCTGCGAGATATTAACCGGTTGTTTAGGCTCAGGCACCGGCTGATCAGACGCCTCCTCACTCTCAGAATAGTCCCCTAACAAGAATCCTGCTCCACGAGCATGCGACGGGGCTCCTTCCCACACCTTATACTTTGCTATCGTCGCGTGATCAATGGTATTCATTGGGAGCTGCACTGGCTCACTGTCGGCCCATTCCACCCCCGTAGCTGAACATAGGCGGGTAATCACCGAAGCATGCGGGATACCACCTGAAGTACCTCCCTGAAGGTAACGACGAATAGACTGGTGAATCACATAACCAACATTAACAGACTTTCCCTTCACTATCCCATATAGCAGAATCGCCCGGTCCTTAGTCACGTCGTTCTGGTGCCTGGTGGGCGTGAGATTGGCACAAATGAAGCTGTACCAGGCCTTACCGTAGCCACTCAAGGCAGTGTGCGGGAAGTGAAGCTTCCGATATGTCCCTTGCTTTGTTGTCCACTCGGTACCAGGCTTGCACAGAGTATTCTTGATTCGCTCCAATTTAGTGTCCCAATTCGTAGAGTGAAAACTTTTAGGATCATATTGATGAATAGAAGGCAAGTGATAGATGGTGTTGATACTCTGGCTATCATATGGCACCTGACAACCCCGCACAAAAGCAGTCCTGTCCTTGGTAATCTTCGCGTTAGTATAGAACTCTTGTACAACTGAAATCGGGGCTGCCAATGGTGTTTCAACAAACAACAACCAACCCTTCGCTCGGATCATGCTCATCATTTGACCATCCAAATCTGGGTCGGGCCTTAGCCCACGCTCCAATACAAAGGTCTTGCCCAACAAAACCTGATGATAGAAGTCCTCCGCCTCAGCCGAAACAAACCGACTCCTATCAAAATCTACATCCTCAGCGTGTGCATGTGAACTGGACGATTCCCATCGTGGTCGTTTGGAAGCCATAGCAAATCAGTCCCAATACACAGTAATGAAATATCTCCCCCAAACTTGAAAGAAACTACACTAGGGTTTCTCAAACAATAACAATCCAAAATACTTGCATGCACAACTCAATTACAAGCAACAAAACCAATATAATGCAATCCCCTGTGTAAAATCTGACAAGAAGCTTAGTACAATATAAAACCCTAATTGCAATATACTTACTTCAATAAACCCACTGTGATTCCTTGCTAACCCACTACGTTGTACTGACAATCTCCTTGATGAACTCTGTGATTGTTGAAGAAATCAAATTTGGGGTGTGAATGGAGAGTGTCGGCTATGTATGTATGTATTAGAGAGAAAATGGAGATGAATGATAATACGAACTAGGGTTTGATGTTGATAGAGTTTGATTGGTAGAATGATTTTGTAGAGATTGGGATTTGGTAAGGAATCCGATTTGGAAGAGAAGGAAACAGAGAGAGTCGGTTTTTTTTAGATGGAATAGGTTTGAAGAAATAGAGTCCAAGCGGGAAAAGGAAATAAAAAGCAGTCGTGGGTCGGGTCGAACTCGATTTCTAAAAACTGGGATCCGATCGCGGCGCGGCCGCGCTTGGATTTGACCTGAATGGGGCGCGGCCGCGCTGGTGTGCCAGCTATTTTTTTTCAACTTCTGAGATGCGGCGCGGCCGCGCTGGTGTACCAGCTGTACAATTTTGACTTTCTGAAGCAGGGCGCGGCCGCGCTGGTTTTCTTCACATTTGGGGCGCGGCCGCGCTGGGCTAAAATCTGGAATTTTAATGTTAAGCCCTTTTGATGATTTCTTCATGTATACTCCTTGTTGTATGACCTATAACCAATAAAAACCCAGAAACAAAGTATCTAATTACTAAAAAATAAAACTAAATCTAAGTCCTAAAAATCACAGAATGATAACTAAAAACAATTAAAAATTGGGTTGCCTCCCAAGTAGCGCTTGATTTAAAGTCTTTCAGCCTGACTACTTCCTGTTTCATCTTTAATCGGCAAGAGTGATTGAGGTTTTCTGGCAATCAACACCACCACCCCAATAATGCTTCAATCTTTGGCCATTGACTTTAAACGACTCTTCCGGATTGCTTGCAAAAACTTTAACGGCGTCATGAGGGAATGCTTGCTTAACAATGAAAGGACCCGACCACCTAGACTTGAGCTTCCCTGGAAATAACTTCAGCCTAGAATTGAAAAGAAGCACTGCTTGTCCTGGCTCAAAAGTCCTATCGATGATTTTCCGATCATGCCACTTCTTGACTTTTTCCTTGTATATCTTCGAATTCTCGTATGCTTGCAACCGGAATTCATCGAGCTTATTCAGCTGAAGTAGCCTCTTTTCCCCAGCAGCCACGAGATCAAAATTCGACCTTTTGATGGCCCAATATGCTCTATGTTCAAGCTCAACCGATAGGTGACAAGCCTTTCCATAGACTAATTGGTACGGAGACATGCCAATGGGCGTTTTATAAGCTGTCCGATAAGCCCAAAGTGCATCATCCAATTTTGCTGACCAATCTTTTCTATTCGGATTGACGATTTTCTCCAGAATTCTCTTCACTTCTCTGTTTGACACTTCGGCTTGGCCACTGGTTTGGGGATGGTAAGCTGTAGCAATTCGGTGGTTTACCCCATACTTAGCTAAGAGAGCCGTGAAAGACCTGTTGCAAAAATGACTCCCTTCATCACTGATAATTGCTCTTGGGGTGCCAAAACGTGTGAAAATGTTTTTCTGCAGAAATTTAAGAACCACTTTGGCATCATTAGTCGGCAACGCACTCGCTTCCACCCATTTAGAGACATAATCGACCGCCAAAAGAATGTAGAGGTTGTTGAAGGATGATGGGAATGGTCCCATAAAATCTATTCCCCAAACGTCAAAGACTTCAACTTCTAAAATGGCATTCAAGGGCATCTCATGACGCTTGGAAATATTTCCCACCCTTTGACATCTGTCACATCTTTGCACGAAGTGGTGGGCATCCTTAAACAATGTTGGCCAGAAAAATCCTGCTTGCAACACCTTGGCCGCTGTCTTCTCGCCTCCATAATGACCTCCATATAGTAAATCATGGCAATGATGTAAAATACTCTCTACTTCACTTTGTGGCACACACCGTCTAATCATTTGATCGGCACAATGTTTGAACAGGAACGGTTCATCCCACATGTACCTTTTTACATCATGCAGAAACTTTTTCTTTTGTTGGCTGGTCAAATCAGGAGGAAGTACGTTGCTAACCAAATAATTGACAAAATCGGCATACCATGGGACTTCTGAATGGATCAAAAACAATTGTTCATCTGGAAAGAACTCATTGATCACCGTGTTGTCACCCTTTTGATGTGGTCATTGTTTTCTAATCTCGAGAGATGATCTGCCACTTGATTTTCCGTCCCTTTCCTATCCCGGATTTCCAAGTCGAACTCCTGGAGTAGAAGCATCCATCGAATCAACCTTGGCTTCGCATCCTTCTTCGAAATCAGATATCTTATGGCAGAATGGTCAGTGAACACCACTACTTTAGTTCCAATCAAGTACGACCTGAATTTGTCAAATGCATACACGACCGCGAGCAACTCCTTCTCGGTCGTCGTATAGTTGAGTTGGGCATCGGATAGTGTTTTGCTAGCATAATAAATGGCGTGAAACATCTTTTCCTTTCGTTGACCCAAAATTGCCCCAATAGCATAGTCACTAGCATCACACATCAATTCAAACAGCCTTGGCCAATCCGGCGCTACAATTACTGGTGTTGTAGTCAATTTCCTTTTCAACAATTCAAAAGCTGCAAGACACTCATCATCAAATTTAAAGGGAACATCCTTCTCCAATAAGCTACATAAAGGCTTAGAGATCTTAGAAAAGTCCTTTATGAATCTTCTATAAAATCCGGCATGTCCCAAGAAACTCTGTATTCCCTTGACTGTAGTTGGTGGAGGTAGATTTTCTATTGTCTCCAGCTTGGCTCGATCTACCTCTAACTCGTTTGATGACACCTTGTGCCCAAGAATTATCTCCTCTTGCACCATAAAGTGGCATTTTTCCCAGTTGAGCACTAAATTGGTCTCCACGCATCTTTTCAAAATCAAGACCAGATTTTCCAAGCAACTATCGAATGTGTCACCAAACACTGAAAAATCGTCCATGAATACCTCCATGTTACGTTCAACCATATCTGAGAAAATAGCCATCATGCATCTTTGGAACGTCGCTGGTGCATTGCATAAGCCAAAAGACATCCTTCGAAAAGCGAAAGTGCCATAAGGACACGTGAAGGTGGTATTTTCCTGATCTTCGGGGGCAATCACTATCTGATTATAACCTGAGTAGCCATCCAATAAGCAATAAAACTCGTGTCCAGTCAGTCTATCTAACATCTGATCAATGAAGGGTAGAGGAAAGTGATCCTTGCGGGTTGCCTTGTTTAATTTCCTGTAGTCCATACAAACCCTCCATCCAGTCATTGTCCTTGTCAGTATCAACTCATTATTCTCATTTTCGACAACCGTCATACCACCCTTTTTAGGCACGCACTGTACTGGACTCACCCAACTGCTATAGGAGATGGGGTAAATGATACCTGTATCAAGCCACTTCAAAATTTCCTTTTTCACCACCTCTTTCATGATCGGGTTCAGCCTCCTTTGTTGTTCTATCGTTGGTTTGGCATCGTCTTCCAAAAGGATCTTATACATACAGAATGATTGGCTAATTCCTTTTATGTCTGCGATAGTCCAACCAATGGCTGATTTGTATTCCCGGAGAACTCGAATCAACTTACTTTCCTGCAATTCGTTAAGTACAGATGCAATAATAACAGGCAAAGTAGATGATTCACCCAAATAAGCATACCTCAGATGGCTCGGTAAAGGTTTAAGTTCAAGAGTAGGAGGTATTTCAAGAGATGGCTTCAAGCGCTCTAATGATTTGTCAGTAAGCTCCCAAGGTTCATAGGGGATCTGAAATTTGCGTACTCTCGGCACTGTATCTAAAATGTGAAGAAACTCCATCATCTCTAGGTCATCCATGTCAGCCTCCCCTAGTAAAGCAGATTCCAACGGATCCTCAGTCAATTTCTTCAAAAACTCGTCTTCCACCACTTTTTCTACCATATCCAACCGGAAACACTCTTCCTCATCCGTAGGAAATTTCATGGCTTTGAACACATTGAATGTCACTTCTTGGTCTTGCACCCTCATAGTCAATTCTCCTTTTTGCACATCTATAAGTGTTCTTCCCGTTGCCAAGAAAGGTCTCCCAAGTATGATAGGAATGTCTTTGTCCTCCTCATAGTCCAAAATAATGAAATCGGCTGGGAATATGAATTTATCCACTTTTACTAAGATGTCTTCCACGATACCTCTAGGATATGTAACCGATCGATCAGCAAGCTGAAGAGAGATGTTGGTCGGTTTCGGTGCAGGTAGACCCAGTTGGACAAATATCGATAATTGCATAAGGTTGATGCTCGCACCCAAATCACACAAACACCTGCTGATTGATAAGCTGCCAATGGTGCAAGGGATAGTAAAACTGCCCAGATCCTTCAACTTCGGTGGCAACTTCTTCTGCAATATCGCACTACACTCCTCAGTCAATGCTACTATTTCATAGTCCTCCAGCTTTTTCTTCCTCGACAAAATTTCTTTCATAAACTTGGCGTAGCTCGACATCTGCTCTAAGGCCTCGGCAAACGGTATATTGATTTGCAGCTTCTTAAAGACTTCAAGGAATCTGGAGAATTGTTTCTCTACTTTCTGCTTGCTAAATCTCTGAGGATATGGCACAAAAGGGTATACTTCTGCTTGCTTTGCTTTCTCCTTATCTTTCTCCTCATTCTCCGTTTCCTTGTCTTTTCCGACCAATTTCTCTGCAGGATCTGGGACTGGGGATGGGCGCGGTCGCGCTGCCTCCCCTTGTATTTCAGGCGCGGTCGCGCTGCTCTGCTGGAGTTGCTTCCCACTTCGAAGTGTTACAGCTTGACATTGTTCATTACCATCTCTTTTGAGGTTGACTTCTGTATCACTTGGAAGTACTCCTTGTGGTCGACTGTTCAAGGCTTGAGCTAACTGTCCGAGCTGATTTTCCAGATTTTGAATTGACACCACTTGGCTCTTCACATTCAAGTCTACCTGATTTAACAGCTTATCTTGCTCATTCATTCTTTTCTCCGATGTTGTGATAAATCTTGCCAAAGATTCTTCTAAATTGGGTTTTCTCTCTGCCTGTTGTGGAGCTTGGTTCTGAAAACCCGGGGGGTTCTGTGATCTTGGAGCGGGATTTTGAACTTGAGTGTTATTGCTCCATGAGAAACCCGGATGATTCTTCCACCCCAAATTATATGCATTCTAGTATGGTTGTTGCGGTTTGTTATAACTCCCCAAATACTGTACCGATTCTGGATTAATGGCACAATATTCCGTCGGATGTGCCCCTGCACATAGCTCACACACATAAGCTGCTTGCTGGACTTTCGACTCCACCAAAGCTTCAATTTTCTCAGACATGGCTGCCATCTGAGCTGTTAGTGCAGTGACTGCATCTACTTCCAAAACTCCAGCTACCTTTTGGTGATTCATCCTCGACGTCGGCCATTGATAGTTATCTGCAGCCATAGTTTCTAACAAGGTGTAAGCTTCATCAAAATTCTTATCCATAAGTGCTCCCCCAGCAGCTGCATCTATAATTGTTCGAGTATTACTACTCAGCCCATTGTAGAATGTCTGGACTTGCAACCACTTGGGTAATGCATGATGTGGACATCTTCTCAATAACTCTTTGAACCTTTCCCAAGCCTCATACAGTGTCATGTTGTCCGATTTGTATATGAACAATTTACGCGCAAGTATACGCGGTCAACAAGTAATAAAGAGTAAGTAGAGTTGTCGAACCCACAGGGAATTAACTCTAATGTATGCCCAATGACTAATTCAATATCGACTCGATCTAAATCAAACTCTTGGATTTGAGAGATAAATAGAGGTTACAACTAAATTGCATGATATATAAATAAGATAAATAGATAGATAAAGGTCTAAGATTATAATTTTCCCCATTCAAACATTTTGTCAAACACTTGGCGTGCAATGCTTTGTTCAAATATCTTAACTCCCCTTTTAGATCAATTAACCACATTGAATTGACATCCGAGAAATCACAATTACGTAAGAGCCTCTGTCGATGGTCAATTACGAATCTTCCTAATGCGGCATGTAGGTATATGTCTATCCTACACACTATCAAGAGACCAATTTCAAGAATAACTAGCAAGACACATGTCACTAAATCTCATCAACCACCCTTTCAATTACCAACTTTCACAAAGGAAGTCATTAAGATTAGATTCTCCATTGGTTGCACACGGTATCTAGGTATAGGTCTATCCTAAATACTATCAAGTTACCTATTATTGAGGATAATCAACAAGACACACGTCACTAAATCTTTATTAATCACCCACAACAATCTTTAACTTTCGTATGATATCATAACTAGGTCTCAACACTATAATCCGTTTGTCAAGTTCATATAGGTTCCCAAGGTAATTACTAGCCAAGCAAATAATCCATAAGCATAGTTTATGATAACCAATTCATATGAGCAACAATAATCAAAAGGAAGAGAAAATCAATTCAAATAAAGCAATGGGTTCAATTACAATCTTAGATTAAAAACTAGTTACATAGAGTAAAAGAAAAAGAAAGATAAATGATGGCTTCCCCATTGTTGTTGGATGAAACTCCATTGAAGCACCTCCATTGAAGCTCCTCCAAGCTTTAGAAGAACCATGGCCAATGGCCATGGCCTCCCTCTTTTTGCTCCAAGCTTCCTCTCTCTCTCTCTAAATCTGATTTTGGAACTCTAGGATATGTTAAAATGGAGGCTACATGTTGTATTTATAATGCCTTATGCAAAACCCTAGCATTTTCCGAGTTTTGGACCAAAAAATTCGCTGAATCAGAAGCATTTCTCGCCCCGGCGACGATTTTGGCCTAAAATCCGTCGCCCCGGCGATGGGCTCGCCCCGGCGGCGCTCTGTACCGCGAGACAGTTTCGATGTCTGTTGGTAAAATGGTCATAACTTCTTCGTCCGAACTCGGATTAAGGCGTTTAAGGAGGCTATGGAAAGCTAAGACGGAGCTCTACAACTTCCATAACTGGAGCTCGACGAGATAATGGCCGGAGCAAGACGCAAATTGGCCCCGAAGCAGCTGCTGTGTAAAATTCATGAAAAATCCGATGGTAAAAGGACCATAACTCTCTCATACGAACTTCAAATTGGATGATTTCGGACGTTCTGGAAAGCTAAGATCAAAATCTACAACTTTCGTTCTTTGAGTTGTGAGAGATTCGGATTGAATCATGGGTCAAATTGAGAAACAAACAGCGAAAATGGTAGATTCGAGCCAAAAACGTAACGGTTCAAGGGGCCTTTATTTCAATACCTACAAAACAACGTAAAAACACATAAAAGCTCACAAATACATATAAAAGTACTACAAAAGTACATTACACAAAAATAAGATGAAAACACATAAAACCATACGAAATAGCTAAAGACTTACAAATTATTAAGGCTAAAAAGTACCCAATTTGTGTATATAAAACACACTCATCAAATACTCCCAAACTTAAACCTTTGCTTGTCCTCAAGTAAAACACACAAACTATAAAAATTAAACATTTCTAAATAAAACCTATCTTGAGCAATGAGTTAATAAGTTTAAACAATGGTCTCAAAGCATAAACACGTGAAAACTCAAGGAAACTTTCAAAACGTTGCAAGTCTAGAATTACAATTAGCTAGTCATAACTTGCTTTAGGTCCCTTCCGTGTGTGTGTGTGAGTACCCAATAGCACTAAACCAATCAAGCTCGAATGAAGCTATGCAACCACATTACCTTATGAAATAATCAAAATACACCCCAAAACAACATGCTTAATGCACCACTCAATACAAAGGTATACAAATCACAATTTCCAAAAATATGAAATCAAAGGACTTTAGGTAAGTGCATTTTATGCTCTATCTTATCCTAAGTCTACTCTTGTGGGTGAGTGCGTTTTACGCTCCATCTCAACCCAACACAAGATTTGATAAACATAAATGTCTTCCTTTTATCAAAATTATAAGAGAGTGCGTTTTACGCTCTATCTCTCCTACGCATGTGTCCATCAGTGAGTGCGTTTTTACGCTCCATCTCAACTCACCACATAACCAACAATTCAAACACAACAAATTTGGACACCTTGCTTCGAGTGATGTTTAAACGAGTTCAAGAGTTTATAGATATTTCCCATAAGCATTCGGTTATAAAAGCCTTCTCTAAGCATACAACTAGCTCAATACTCATGGATAGGTGCAAAAGAGTGAAAGGACGCATAAGCAAAATAATAACCAACAATAACGATTACGCACAAGGACTAAGCAACATTTATCCATTTTCCATGAGTTAGAAACTATTCAATCAAGTTCTTATCATAGACCATGAATTGTAGTTCAAATCAAATTAAAACAATGCTCAAGGGACATATCCTAAAAATAAATGAATTTTTTTTTTTTGAACAAAAATACATATCTTACATCACATAAAAACTAAATTAAAAACACACAAATACGAAGTACTACCCCCAAACTTAAAATGGACATTGTCCTCAATGTCTAAGATAGAAAAAAGTAAAACAAAGAACTTCCTTGAGGACGTGTCAAGCGTTATTGATATCATCTTTCAAGTGCTCAAAGTTGGGGCGCAATCCAAATTGCTTAGTACTTGATACCTAAAAACAATTAAAGAAATTAAAATGCAATTAAACAACCTATAATACAATCAAATAAAATCAAAAGTAAAACAAAAAACTTGGGTTGCCTCCCAAGAAGCGTTGGGTTTATAGTCATCGACTCGACTTTATTTAAAACATAAATACAAGTTCAAATTAAGATCAAATCAATTGAAATTAATATTGGAAAAAGATTAGAAGAATAATTCCCCGGCAACGGCGCCAAAAACTTGTTGTCCGATTTGTATATGAACAATTTACGCGCAAGTATACGCGGTCAACAAGTAATAAAGAGTAAGTAGAGTTGTCGAACCCACAGGGAATTAACTCTAATGTATGCCCAATGACTAATTCAATATCGACTCGATCTAAATCAAACTCTTGGATTTGAGAGATAAATAGAGGTTACAACTAAATTGCATGATATATAAATAAGATAAATAGATAGATAAAGGTCTAAGATTATAATTTTCCCCATTCAAACATTTTGTCAAACACTTGGCGTGCAATGCTTTGTTCAAATATCTTAACTCCCCTTTTAGATCAATTAACCACATTGAATTGACATCCGAGAAATCACAATTACGTAAGAGCCTCTGTCGATGGTCAATTACGAATCTTCCTAATGCGGCATGTAGGTATATGTCTATCCTACACACTATCAAGAGACCAATTTCAAGAATAACTAGCAAGACACATGTCACTAAATCTCATCAACCACCCTTTCAATTACCAACTTTCACAAAGGAAGTCATTAAGATTAGATTCTCCATTGGTTGCACACGGTATCTAGGTATAGGTCTATCCTAAATACTATCAAGTTACCTATTATTGAGGATAATCAACAAGACACACGTCACTAAATCTTTATTAATCACCCACAACAATCTTTAACTTTCGTATGATATCATAACTAGGTCTCAACACTATAATCCGTTTGTCAAGTTCATATAGGTTCCCAAGGTAATTACTAGCCAAGCAAATAATCCATAAGCATAGTTTATGATAACCAATTCATATGAGCAACAATAATCAAAAGGAAGAGAAAATCAATTCAAATAAAGCAATGGGTTCAATTACAATCTTAGATTAAAAACTAGTTACATAGAGTAAAAGAAAAAGAAAGATAAATGATGGCTTCCCCATTGTTGTTGGATGAAACTCCATTGAAGCACCTCCATTGAAGCTCCTCCAAGCTTTAGAAGAACCATGGCCAATGGCCATGGCCTCCCTCTTTTTGCTCCAAGCTTCCTCTCTCTCTCTCTAAATCTGATTTTGGAACTCTAGGATATGTTAAAATGGAGGCTACATGTTGTATTTATAATGCCTTATGCAAAACCCTAGCATTTTCCGAGTTTTGGACCAAAAAATTCGCTGAATCAGAAGCATTTCTCGCCCCGGCGACGATTTTGGCCTAAAATCCATCGCCCCGGCGATGGGCTCGCCCCGGCGGCGCTCTGTACCGCGAGACAGTTTCGATGTCTGTTGGTAAAATGGTCATAACTTCTTCGTCCAAACTCGGATTAAGGCGTTTAAGGAGGCTATGGAAAGCTAAGACGGCGCTATACAACTTCCAGAACTGGAGCTCGACGAGATAATGGCCAGAGCAAGACGCAAATTGGCCCCGAAGCAGCTGCTGTGTAAAATTCATGAAACATCCGATGGTAAAAGGACCATAACTCTCTCATACGAACTTCAAATTGGATGATTCCGGACGTTCTGGAAAGCTAAGATCAAAATCTACAACTTTCGTTCTTTGAGTTGTGAGAGATTCGGATTGCATCATGGGTCAAATTGAGAAACAAACAGCGAAAATGGTAGATTCGAGCCAAAAACGTAACGGTTCAAGGGGCCTTTATTTCAATACCTACAAAACAACGTAAAAACACATAAAAGCTCACAAATACATATAAAAGTACTACAAAAGTACATTACACAAAAATAAGATGAAAACACATAAAACCATACGAAATAGCTAAAGACTTACAAATTATTAAGGCTAAAAAGTACCCAATTTGTGTATATAAAACACACTCATCATGTCACTCCATGACTTTGCTCAAAAGTGGAAATATCGTTTCTCAACTTAGCAGACTTAGCCGGCGGAAAGAATTTTGCTAGGAATTTCTGGGCCAAGTCATCCCAAGTTGTGATGGACCCCGGTGGAAGTGAGTGCAACCAACTCTTTGCTTTATCCCTTAGTGAAAACGGAAACAAACGTAGTCTCACCGCATCATCAGTTACATTGGGATATTTAAATGTATCACAAATCTCAAGAAAGCTAACCAACTGTTCATTAGGATCATCGTTGGCTAATCCCCCAAACTGTACCGCATTCTGAATCATCTGAATTATACCCGACTTGATCTCAAAGGAATTAGCCGTGATGGCTGGCCTCGTGATGCTTGACCTGATTTCATCAAGCTTAGGCATGGCATATTCCCTCAATGATTTCTGTTCTTCGTTAGCCATTTTTTCTTTCTCGATGGTTTCACGGCAAAACTTTCTCAACTTGCGTAACTTGTCTTCAAGATCGTCTTCACTCTGCAAAAGTTCCGGCTGCTTTGATCGGGTTTGCATAAACAAACCAAGATCACCTGAAACAGGAAGTAACAAGAAAAACAATGTTAACTAAAACTGATTTAATTAAATTAAAACTTGAAATTATAGACACAATTGTTCCCCGGCAACGGCGCCAAAAACTTGTTTTCCAAAATCTATACTAGCAAAAATACGCAAGTATACGCAGTCCACAAGTAATAAAGTGAAAGTAGAGTATCGTCCCACAGAGAAGAATTGATTCTATAATAACAAAATGATCAATGATTTCTGAAGTTTTTTAATTTAACTAATTAATTCTAAATTAAATTACTAACACTAATTTGAAAACAGATTTTTAAAGACTTAAGACTATAACTTCACTCAATGCTCTATTTTACTTAACATGCTCCCCTTTGGATTACGCTAGATATTCTGGATTGTTAACCAGGAACGCATCACTATTTATGATCATCTTTCAATGTTCCATAAACAACTTAACTTAAATCCACAATTGATAGACACAAGTTAATAACCCTTGATAACTAACTCACTATATTTCTATGTGAATTACAATTAAAAATGATTTAAAGCCCAAGTTCCCTAATTTGATTACATGCGGTGAATAGGTATATCTCTATCCTAATCACAAATTATGAATTCCATCGACAGCAGAAGACACAATCACATGCTATTATGGTCAGATCTACTTCTATACTTCATCTTTCAAGTTCATATAGAATATCCCGGTAATTATTGGCCAGATAATTAAACAATTCAGCACAAACCATAATAGACAATCCATAAACAACTAATCATAATATTCTAAGAAGCATGCTATTCAAAATTACGCATTAAGATCCATTATAGCCTTAAAAGAAATTTAGTTCATAATTAAACTAGAATTCATCATCCACAAGTTTAATAACATCAAAAGTTTGGAATAGAGAGAAAAGAGAAGAAACACTGTAAGCAATCCTTCAATCTCTGTCCTGCTCCTCCTTGCTTTCTCCTTGCTATCAACTTGCTTCAAGTCTTCTCCAATCGCTCCAAACTAGGGTTTGCTAATAAGAGATATCCATTACCAACTAGAGAACACCTATTTATAGTATCTGATAAAACCCCTAATTAATTACAGAATTTCAAAACCAAGTTCAAATCAAAACCATTTAAAACATCTGAAAAGTCAACTTTGCCCTCACTCGAACCAGCGCGGCCGCGCCTGGATCAAGCTTGCAAGGCGCGCGGCCGCGCTACTCTGGCAGCAATTTTTTTTCTAACTCTGGCATCACGCGCGGCCGCGCTGCTACCCAGTTCATTTTGGGCGCGGCCGCGCTGCTCTAAAATCCTACAACATCAGCAACATCAGCAATTTCATCCACTCGAACGTCCAATTCTCGCCCAATGCAATCCCAACATGTACAACCTACAAAAACACACAAAATACATGAAAAGTAACTGAAAACCATGGAAATAAGCAATAATTCACGTTCATTGGTATCCGATTCGTAGGTATAAAACCTACTCATCAAGCAATTGAATGCTCATTCTTGCTTTGACTTAAATGTTTTCAGCTAAGTGTGATCGACTAGAAGGCTTTGGCAAGGACAAAGGAAAGGGAAAGCTGAAGGAATAAGTTATATGGCGTTATCTGTAATAGTTAGTCTTTTGTATTGTGATCATATATATTATGTAACATGTAAAAATGTAATTAAAGGTTGTCATACCTGGGGAATAGATAACTCTGATATAAATATTAAGTTTGTAATTTATTAAACAGCTCAAAGAAATGGTATCGTGATGCACCAAGTACGGGTTTCAAGTACCCGGATTTGGGGGCGCCACAAAGAACACGAAGGATTTGGAGGTGAACTCGTACCTGTGGAAGCATGGTTCTACGAGGGTATAATTCTATATCTCTATCTCTTTCGTTTAATTGATAATTGATCACAAGGATGATCATAGTGATGGTTTGTATGAAAAATTTTAAATTCCGTTTTATTGCGCTTCCGCACTATTTATGTAATTTGATTGCATGTTCGCGCTATATACAAACCTAACATGGGCATCAGAGCCTAACCTTGTGCTAATTATCGATTATTATGATTCCATGTATGTATGGGTATGCGATTGGATCGATTTTCTAGGCAACGGAAAAAATTTCGAAGTCTGCTACGCGGCCGCGTCGCTTCCAGTTCATTCTGGAGCGCGGCCGCGCCCGAACCCAGAAATCGTTTCTGGGGTGCAGCGGCCGCGCCGGCCTGCAGAATTTGAAATTTTTTTATTTTGATTTTATTTATTTTCAATTAAGATAAAAGGTTTATTTTGAATTGAAATATAATTAAAATTAAGTTTTTATTTAAACTTGGAATTGGATTCTACGTTAACTAGAATAAAGGAGTTTATTCACATATGGAATAGGATTCCATGTTTACTAGAATAAAGAAGTTTATTCACATATGGAATAAGATTCCATGTTTCCTTAAAAATAAAGACGTGTATTTTGATAAGGAATATGATTTAACATATTCTATTTTTCCAAGCAATTTTAAGTTAAAATAAAGGAGTTTATTTTGAACATGAAAGGTTTCCATGTTAATTAAAATAAAGGAGTTTATTTTGATTTGAAATTTGATTAAAAATAAAGGAGTTTATTTTTATTCAAAATTAGATAAAATAAAATAAATAAGTTAATTATGATTTAATTTTTGATTAAAATAAAGGAGTTTATTTTTGTTTCAAAATTGGATTTCTAGTAAACTTTTAATTGTTCATTAAATGATATCAATGCATATATGGAATGGTTTTATTATTCATGAGATGAATGTTATTTATTGATACATATGGAGATATGTATGATAATAAATAGGGATTGATTATGGACTACTGACCAATGTGTGATTGGATTTATTTTAGTGGATGCTTGAATGAATTGGTTTTTATAAATGGGGTCTGCGTACCTCGTCTTCTCTAGTTTTTCTTGATGTAAATTCTATTTTCCTCCTATGTACTTCCCCTTGACTACTGATCAAGGTTTCTATTTATTGTAAATAGTTTATGTAATAGGTTTAGTTAGAATTACTTGAAGAATTGGAGACAAAGGAGCAAGGAGCGCTTGAAGACCCGTTTGTACTGGAGCCCGGGTTTATGTAATAGTTATATTTAAATTTTGTTCTTGCACCCTAGGTTTGACCTTTTGGTTCACTTGGTGGCTCTAGTGAACCAAACTAGAATAAAAGTCCATAATCAATCCGGGTAGAATATAGTATTCTATATGTGCATGCTTACTATGTATACATTATATATTATACAACATGCTTCGCATGTTAAATAATATAACGCGTATTATATATATATATATATATATGTGTGTGTGTGTGTGTGTGTGTGTGTGTGTGTGCACGCGCGCTAAACAAGATGAGACAAATTATAATAAACCCCTCAAAGAAATTATATTAAGTCCTAAGCGTTCAAAGATATTTGGAATATCGAACGTCGCCTTCTAGCATGGTAAAGCAATAGAGTATTAAACATTTAATATGAGTTTGTTGTGTCACACAAGACAAGTATTAAATATTTAGGATGTTGCTTTATCACATTCGATGCTTATAAATAGACTGAACGATGTTGTTTTGTTGTGTCACACAAGGACAGTGTTTTTCTTTCGAATATATGGAAGTGCTAGGTTGGACTTAACTTGGATAATTTTGATTCGGATATGTCACACTTGATCAAAATAATCTAAGAGACAAAATACAAGGAGTTACATAGTGATGTAATTGACAATAGTTGTCTACCTATTTATTTATATATAGTTTATTGTGTCACACAAGACTATATACATTTGGGATGGGATCCTTATTCTCACTAGCAAATCTTTAATTAGATATGCCGAACTATATAGGGAGGGTAATATAGTTTGATAAAAATAGTGGGAGATACCAATTTAAAATAAAGACCTAATTTATTTTGGTAATTAATTAAAATGAATGTATGCTAAAATTTTGTTAAATTACAAATTCATTTATAGAATTTTACGATGTCTAATTCACTATCACTGCATAGCATATTAGATGCTAATTAATCGGACCGTATTAAACGGACTGGTTAAGAAATTTGAGAATAGTTCTCAAGGCTCAAAAACTATCTTATGTCCTTAATATGTCTATCCTTGCAATGGTTGCAGACAATGCCTTTGAGGAAGAGATTGCTACTTTTAGAAAGTAGTAAGATGATGCACAGTTGGCTCAATGCATCATACTCGCATCCATGAGTAACGAGCTTCAGCGTCAGCATGAAACTATGGATACTCCTATTATACTCTTGCACCTTCAAGGAGTTGAAGGGTGAGGAAAGTAGGACTATTAGATATCAGATATCTAAGGAGCTTTTACGATCTAGAATGACCGATGGCACTATAGTACAGACATATATCCTAAAATGATCAATCTGATTGAACAATTGGGACAACTGGGTTTTAATGGATGGAGAGATGATCCAAGATTTGATCTTGTAATCACTTCCGGACTCTTTCTCACAAATTGTTGTGAATTTCCACATGAACAAGCTATATGTCAGCATGCCTGAGTTGCTTAAACATGTTGAAAACTGTAAATAGTCACTTTCCAACCAAGAAACACCAAGTCTTACTAGTAGATGATTCTTTTCGAAAGCGGAAGAGGGCCAAATGATCTTCTTAAAAGAAGAACAATTCAAAGAAGGTAAATGGAAAGGCAAAAATAAAGGACAATAAGAACAAGACTGATGCAGATAGCAAACAATTTGCTTCCACTGCACTAAGCTTGGATCTTAGAAAGGAAACTGTAAGGAGAATCTTACAGAGGCTAACCAGAAGAAGCTTAGTGAAGCTTCGGTTACAGATACAGGTTTGTTCATGATTAAAAATAAATCTTTCTATAAGTCAAGGTTCTACTTGGGTATTGGATACCAGCTGTAGTTCTCACGTATGCAATCCAATGCAGAAACTAAGTAGAAGTAGAAAGCTAAACAAAGAGTAAGTAATCTTATGTGTGGGAATGGAGCAAAGGTTGCTGCATTAACCATAGGAACTTATAGTTTAGCATTGCCTACGGGCAAGTCTATTAAGTTAATAAGTTGTTATTATGTTCCAGTTCTCATTAGAAATATTAGAACTTTCGTTGTTGGACAAGGAAGATTCTGGTATTATATTTAAGCACAATTGTTGTTCTATTTATAATGATAATATTTTGTTTAAAACTGGAAGATTACTTGATAGACTTTGTATACTTAACTTGCATGAAAAACATTTTACAAATTGAATAAACTAATAAAAGAAAAGGAGATGGTCATTCAAAGAGTTGAATGTGTGTATTTGATAAAATACAAGTCTGAATCATTTGAAATGTTTAAAGAATTCAGAAGTGAAACATATTGACAAAGTATTAAGATTCTTTGATCAAATTGAGAAAAGAATACTTATGCAATGAGTTTCTAGATCATCTCAAAATGGTATTTTCTCATAATGGACACCTCCTGATACGCAATAATTGATTGGTGTATCTAAAAGAAGAAATTGTACCTTGTTGGACATGGTGCAGTCCATAATGATTTTTACCGACATTCTAGTACCCATCTGGGGTTATGCCCTAAAAACGGCTGCATATCTACAAAAATAAGGTAACCTCAAAAATCCCAGCCTAAGACTCCATAAAGGTTATGGATAGGGAGGATTCCTACTCTTAAGTATGTTAAGATAAGGGGTTGTCCAGCTTATGTGAAAAGGTTTCAAAGATAAGTTTGGGACAAAATCTGACAAGTGCAGATTTGTGGGATATCCTAAAGAAAGTTTAGGGTATTATTTCTATAATCCTACACGCTGCCTTCTTAGATTCAGGTGTTTATCATTGAAGAAGCTAGTGGGAGGGTAATAGATCTTGAAGGAGTTCAAGAACCATAAAGCATTTTAAGTCGAACCGAGGAACCTGTAGATAGACCTATTGTACTACAACCGAATCGTAAATCTAGAAGAGTACCGAAGATACCTGGGAGGTATGGATTCATCATAGAGGATGATGATAAGGTACGCATCATAGAAGATGATGATCCAGTTATATACGATGATGCTATAAGTAGAAGACACTCAAAGAAATGGCAGATGACCATGAAATCTGAAATGGACTCCATGTATGAAAACCAAGTATAGACTCACAAAAGGGCATAATTCCTAGAGTGTGAATATGGGTCTTTAAGAGAAAGACTGAGGCAAATGGCAAGGTGGAGACCTATAAGACCAGACCTGTTTAAAAGGTTTTTCAAGTCAAGGAGTTGACTGTGATAAAACCTTATTACCGGGTAATGCTCAAGTCCATTTGGATTTCTAGGATTGCAATGTAACCTAATGATTAGCTTAATATGAATTTCTCTCATATTTATGTAATGAATCATGTTCTGAATGGATTGTTGTATTTCATGCTCCCATAGAGGAAGGTGAAGAGCAATATATGGTGAATTCACATAGATATTATGGAGAGGAAAGAATGAGGGAGGAGCTCATGAGTGGGAACATATCGCATATCTCTCAAAATGAGGTTAGGTTGGCAAATCTACAAGCTTCAATGCAGAGCATCATGAACTATGTTGCCAATACTTACGTTATTCACCCGCAATGCACCTTACCTAGCGATACTGAGATTGACCCTATGGAGGATGATGAAGAGCAGTGCATGGTAGATGATTAAGGAAATGGCGAGGAGTCGCATGAAGCTATTAGTGAAAATTTTAAGAGTATACATCCTACTGTGGATGTTGATTCTAATGTTGATGAGACAAGGAGCATGAATGGGGATTATGAAAAGGAAATTGAAGATCAAGAAGTCACATTCGAGGTTTTCAAAGCCATCGAACACCCATTGGTTCATGAAGAATATCTTCATGTGGATCTTGACAAAATTGCAATGATGGATAAAGCGGATGATGAAAGCTTCTTCTTGCCATCAGATGATATAAAGTTTGAGGGTCGCCAATCTGGCATGCATGCCATGCAAATCAAAGAAATAACATCGAGGCGGCATGCTATGGTCAATTTTGCGATTGACCCGGATTATGAGAAATAAAGGAGTCGGGCTAATGACTTTAAACCAAGCGCTTCTTGGGAGGCAACCCAACTTTACTGTTTTTCTTTTATTTTTGTTTGATTGCATTTTAGTGGTTTAATTGTATTTTAATTTCTTTTGTCATTTGCTTTCAGGTACGCTCCCAACTTAGAGGTATTGAAAGATGATATCAATGGTGCTTGACACGGTTTCAGGGAAGTCTTCTATTTTAATTTTTCCTATATCAGACATTAAGGACAATGTCAAGTTTAAGTTTGGGGAAAGTATTTCGTATTTGTGTGTTTTTAATTTAGTTTTTGTGTGATTTAAGTATGTTTTTCTTTTTATTAAAAAAAAATTCATTTATTTTTAGGATGTGTCCCTTGAGCATTGTTTTAATTTTATTTGAACCATAATCCATGGTCTATGATAATGGCTTGTTTGAAGAGAATCTAACTCATGAGACGTAGACAATTGTTGCTTAATCTTTGTGCTTATCGTTCATTGGTTACTATTTTGCTTATGCGTCCTTTCACTTTTATGCACTTACCCATGAGTATTAAGCTAGTTGTATGCTTAGTGAAGGCTTTTATAACCGAATGCTTGTGGGAAATATCTATAAACTCTAGAACTCGTCTAAACATCACTCGAAGCAAGGTGTCTAAATTTGTTATGCTTGAATTGATGGTCATGTGGTGAGTTGAGATGGAGCGTAAAACGCACTCACTCATGGACACATGCGTAGGAGAGATAGAGCGTAAAACGCACTCTCTTATAATTGGGATTAAAGAAAGAAAATTGTTGTATTGCAAATCTTGCAGGGGTTGAGATAGAGCGTAAAATGCACTCGCCCATATGAGCGCGCTTAAGGTTGAGATGGAGCATAAAATGCACTCACCTAGAGCCTTTGGTTCTCAAAATTTTTGAAAATTGTGATTTGTATACCTTTGTATTGAGTGATGTGTTAAGCATGTTGTTTTGAAGTTTATTTGATTATTTCATAAGGTAATGTGGTTGCATAGTTTCATCCGAGCTTGATTGGTTTAGTGCTATTGGGTACTCACACACACACATACGGAAGGGGCCTTAAGTGAAGTATGACTAGCTAACTGAAATTTTAGACGTGCAATTCTTTGTTTGTTCTTTTGAGTTCCATGTGTTGATGCCTTTGAGACCATTGTTGGCTTATTAATTCATTGCTCAAGTTAGGTTGTATTACAAGAGTTTGAAGTATGTAGTTTAGGTTTGTTTTGCTTGAAGACAAGCAAAGATTTAAGTTTGGGGGTATTTGATGAGTGTGTTTTATATACACAAATTAGGTGCTTTTGAGCTTGATAATTTGTAAATCCTAAGTAATTTCGGTTGGTTTTATGTGTTTTTATCTTATTGTTATGTAATGTAGTTTTGTATTGGTTTTATATGTTTTTGTATGCTTTTATATGTTTGTATGTTGTTTTGTAGGAATTGAAATAAAAGCTCCTTGGAATCAATACCCATAACTTGCTTTTCGGTACTGTAGCTGCTTGTTTCTCAATTTCACCCATGATTCAATCCGAATCTCTCAAAACTCAAAGAACGAAAGTTGTAGATATTTGTCTTAGCTTTCCAGAACATCTTGAATCATCCAATTTGAAGTTCGTATGAGAGAGTTATGGCTATTTTACCATCGGATTTGGCATGAATTTTACACAGCAGTTGCTTCGGGCTCAATTTGAGCCTTTCTCCGGACATTATCTTGTCAAGCTCCAGTTATGAAAATTGTAAAGCTCCTTCTTAGCTTTTCATAGCCTACTTAATCGCCTTAATCCGAGTTCGGACGAAGACGTTATGGCCATTTTACCTGAGCTCGTCGGGGCGGGAATTTCCTACACAAATTCCTCGCCGCGGCGAGTGCGCGCCGGGGGCGAGAAAACTTAGGCCAAAATCCTCGCCGGGGCAAGCTCGCTTGTAGCAGAAAGCTAAAATGTGCGGGATTTTGATCTATTTTGGTGTGCTAAGCTAGGTTAGGCATCCAGGGGGTTTATACTAACAGAGGAGGCACGAAATATCATTATGCTAGATAGAAATCAGCAACTCTAGGGAGAGGAGGCTACACAATACATCAAATTAGAGGGCCAAAGTGCTAAAATCAAGCTAAATCAAGCAAGGCCAAGGAGCTAATGCATCAAGGATTGCAAAATCATGGAGGAGAAGCTAGGGTTCATCATCAATCCATCAAACATCATATGAAAATCTACAAAAGTGATTTTATCTCTAGGTTTCCCTTCTATTTTGTAATCCAACATGATGTATAAATTGAATATGATGTTATTTATAGTTACCATGACCTAGAACTTGTTTTCTAAGATTTCAATAGAACCCAATACATAGTTTGAATTGAATGCCCTCTCTTTGATGTTGGTTAATTATTTGTGATTGGATATCATAATTTGTGCTTTATATATTAATTACCTAGCTACTAATTACCTTGGGAACTTATATGGAATTGAGAGAAGAAGTAAAGGTTGAGACCTTGTTATGATATCATGTGAAAATTAGATATTCTTATGGGTATCTTATGAAATTAAGTGACGTGTGTTTTATTTATTACCCTCATGAATGGATAATTTGATTGTATTTAGGATAGAAATATACCTAAATACCACATTATCCTTTGGAGAATCCATGATTAATGATTTCTATTGCGAAAGTTGATAATTGATAGGGTGATTAATGAGATTTGGTGACACGTGTCTTATTAATTATTCTTGATATTTGTAATGTCCAGGAAATTTTAAACCTTGTATCAAATTTTTTTAATGTATGAAATTCATTTTTATATAATTCTTCGGACTTAATTGGATCCATGTAGGCATTACTATTTAACGATATAATTATATGGTCCAATAATTTTCCTTGCATCAAAGGGACTCACTGATAGTCCGAATAAATCAGTGAGTTAACCCTAAGAACTGATTGGCAAGAAAATTGGAAACATTTATAAATAATTTTATTTTACTATTGTCAGATTTAAATAATTCGCATGAGTAATTGTTGTGGAAACAAATATTATGAGTAATTAATTTATTAGTTACTTAATTTAAATATTAGAGGCATAGTGTTATTAATTTTATTGATCAAGTTGGTTATTTAAAATAGATGCTAAAAATATAATTATTATTAATCTTAGTTAGTGTATTGGGCTATCTTCCTCTTTATTTTAAATGGCCCAACATTATTGTGTAGGATTAATTTCCCTTCTAATTCCTTTTGGGCCACTTTTCTTTTATTTCAATTAACCCAAGTGGGCTGAGCCCATTCCTTATTCCTTTACCGGTCGGGTCCCTTACTAAGTTAATTTGGGGAAAACCCAATTGGTAATTCAATTGGGATTACACCGAGCCAAGAAAACTTAAACCCTCAAAGTCAATCGGATGGACGGGTGATGGCAGAGCGTGGGGGCGTGACAGGCGAAGGGACCGGCGGCTTAGACTAGGGGGAGAACTCAGTGACCGGTGGCTACCAAGGTTCGAGGCAGGTGGAGCGTAGGAGGGCTTGGGCGACCGAGCGACAACCACTCGGACCAAGAGGCTAAGCGCGATTGGGGCAGCGTAGGGGCTGTGAAGGTCGTCAGCAAGCGGCCATAGGCCACTCCACCTACCAAGCGCGAGGGACTGCCGACCACCTACTCCCCTCTAACTGTTGGGTATTGTTCAATCACTTGGGATATTATCCAGCAAACATTGGGGCAGAACGTCGCTATATAAATAGGAGTCCCAAACTCCCCTAGCCAAATTGTTAGGCTCCTTAAGTCTGAGACAGTGAGCGAGCGTGAGGGCTTGGAAGGGAAAACAGTTCGAAGGGGAAGCTAGCCGCTGGATGTCGGTCGGTTTTACCATCTATTTCGGGAGGAGGCAAAGGACAGCCGCTAGGAGCTCGATCGGTGTCAACCCAACCTTAAGGTACAACCCAGCTGCTGGGTGGTTCTTTTGTTTCGGTTTTCTTTACGTTTTCCTTGTTTCCCTGTTATTAGTCGTGATTGTTGGTGGGGATATTGTGTATTGAAGAACCATAAGAGGTTCGGTAGCGGGTGTTGTACTGTGAATAGGTTAGTGTCGAGTCTCAGTACGACCACCAAGTGTTTGATGTAATGACTGAATGAGACTATTTTTCATTTGGTATCAATTTTTGTTGTCAGCAACATGGTTTATAGAATCAAGTTGTGGTCTATATGTTCAAGAACTGTTATGGAATTCAGATTCCTTTTTATCATGTGTTTGATTTATCGCGAACGTAGGACCAAGTATTGTTATGTTTTGCTATTGCCATACAAGCTTGTCTTGAATCTGTGTGTGGTGCACGAACGTGATGCATAGTGTGCGGGTTGGGGGCCGAGCACGGGCAGTGCTGGTCGTGGCTTTAACAGTGTCTAGCAAAACACATGGGATGCTTGAGGCTTTCTAATGGATTAATAGTATGACTTAACAGTTGAAGTACTTTCATTATTATTTTCATTAATACTATCAAATGATTAAGTCATGCATAAATGTTGATGAAGCTAGCGGTGTATTTTCTAGTAACCAAAGTGTTGTTTAAATGTTTAAAATATTTTTATGTAATAGTAATATTATAATATGCTATGCATTATTACAATGAGTTAGTGATACTAATGGGCGATTAAATTATTTTAAATTAATTGATAATGATACTTAAAGAGAAGAAGGTGATTATTATAATTTAATACTATTGTGTAATAATTAAATTATTATGGAAAGGTTTAATAATAATTCCAAATGAAATGAATAACAAATGAAGTTTAATGGTTTGTTATATAACTATTATCTAATAATCAAATGACTATTATTGGTTTAATTGTTGATTATTATTTGAACTAATGATGCACTCATAAAATAGTTATTTATTATTAACCATTAAATAATAAATAAAGATAATAAATATTTAATCTTAAATAATAATTAAGTATAAGTAAAGTTAATAAATAATTATTTATTATTTATCAATAAATAATAAATAAAGATAATAAATAGTTAATTATTATTTAATAATAATTAAGTATGAATAAAGTAATAAAATAATTATTTATTATTTATCAACAAATAATAAATAAAGATAATAAATATTTAATTATTATTTAATTAATATTAAATGATAATTAAGTATGAACAAGGTTAACAAATCATTAGTTATTATTTATCAATAAATAATAAAAAAGGTAATAAATATTTAATTATTATTTAATCTTAAATAATAATTAAGTATAAGTAAAGTTAATAAATAATTATTTTTTTATTTATCAATAAATAATGAATAAAGATAATAAATATTTAATTATTATTTAATTAATATTAAATAATAATTAAGTGTGTGCGAATTTATACATTAAGTATTGATTAATGTTGAATAAGAATTTTTAACCCATACCTAGAGACAACTAAAGGTATTAATTTGGGTATTCAAAGAATAAGTAATCATAATTAGCTATCATTTATTTTAATAGCTAAAGGTCATTAAGTTAATTTCTGTTTAGCTAATGATTAGATAGTAATTAAAGATATATGGTGAATTGTTTATCTGCTAAATAAATAGCATAAGTGAGTGTATCGATATTGTCGACGCCGGGTTTTCTCGTCTTTCTAGTCTTTTCCGATTTTATCCTTTTGATTTAATGATTTTTGGGAAAAGATCGGCATTAATGTCGACGGAATTTTTGAAAGATCGTTTTTTATGATGAGCCAATTAACCAGAGTCGCCAGTTGGTATATTTGAAATGGATGTACCAACTCATCCGAGTTTTCGTTTTTATAAATCGCTGGCTCATATGTGACTCCGAATTAATTGGTCCGCGAATCGAGATTCATAGAGTTCGGGGGCTTGCTTAAGCGAGGGGAAGGTGTTAGGCACCCCCCGACTTCCGTGAAACACGGTTACCGCAATCTTGATGCTTTCCTATCCTTTAATTCATGAAATGTTGTGTGTACGCGCGCGTGTGTGTGTGTGCCTATGTGAATGTTGTGGTGAGTTTGTATGAAAGAATCATTTGGATTTTTAGGGAAAGTCGTGCTTTAATTTGAAAACGCTTCGGAATGTCTTTTCAGCATACACGAGAAAGCTCTATGAGAAAGGTTTGATTTTAATTGTCAAAAACTATGAGATTTTCATTAGGTGTCGTTTTGGCAAAACAAGAGTTTTCTAAACCTTCGTCAAAATAGGAATCGAGATCTATACGTTGCTTTCGTAAATAGCATGATGGGCAACTTCTAGGATCTCTTTCACCCTATGCACAACGGTTTAATAAAACGTTACTCATTCATAAGATCATTTTGTATGATGTTTTGGAAAACGATTTTTCTTTAGCTTTCTCGTTAAATAGGAATCGACATTCATTAGCACTCCCAATTTTAAACCTCGTGATTCTAATAACCTAGTTTGATTGATTTTATGAAAATCTTCGTCGTTTAGTTTTGAAATCAATTTGTGTCATAAATCAAATCAAGCATTAAAATGCGTTGGGGTTATTCATGGGCATGTAAGCCATCAAAGTACCCCAAACGCCCACAAGCATAGATTCCACTATTTCGGGGCCTTAAACCCGATTTTCGACTTGGTATCGTTTTAAGGCCCGATGATTACATATTTACAATCAAGGATAATCGATACTATTACATGCACCAAAATCGTCCATCATCGGATTTGGACCACGGGGTCGCATCCTAGGCTCACAACCAAAATTGCTACATTAATATAACGAGCTAAAAATCATCAAATGGATATCATCGGGCCATTAGGAAGAATTTCGTTCCATTTGGAACCCTCACTAATAGTCCTCAATCCATGGATCTACAACAATATACAAGAAACACTACATTTCACATAACCCAATTGACAAGAAGATTAACAAAATGATATACAAAAATTGCTATAGAAATGGTCTTTTCACCTTGCAAATAATCCTTACAATGTGTATGAATTTGTATATTGAGTAGAATAGAAAATATATGAAATATAATCTTACACAAAATATATAATTCCTCACTTTTTCTCTCTATTTCTCTTGCAATTTCTGCTGTTTTCTCCTTCTTTTTCGAGCTGCTGCCGCTGCCTTCTTCTTCTCTTTCCGCCGCTGCCAACCCCCTGGATGAAATGAAGAAACTGAGCTGAAATAAGCTGGTTTAGGGCAGCCGCAGATTGATCTGCGGCCTGGCCGCAGATTGATCTGCGGCTGGCTGGCCCACCCCCCATCGCACTCAGCTGGTTTCCTGGTTTCGAGTCCCGTGCGCACCACCATTATTTTAATCGTTTGGCCGCAAATCAATCCGCGGCTGGGTGGGCTGATTTTCTCGATTTCCGTGCCGCACCTCGATTCGCGTGTCGTGACATCGGTTTTCGCCGACCGGTTTGTATTTTGCAGTCCGGGAATCACTGGGAGACGTGCCACATCATTCGGGCATGCTCATTTCGGACGGCCCTGCTGTCACGTCGGTTTTGATTTGCAAATCGTTGCGGTGGCGTCGAGTGTTCGCACTTGTCCATCCCTCGCTCTCACAGGCCGGTTCATTTGACGATTTTGCCCTCCTGTCACGGTTAGTATACGAAGCGCAAAATTTGGGTGTCTACAGATATACAGTTATGCAATACTAATGGATAAACCGATTTTACCAACTAATAGGTTATCCAAGATCAATTAATTAAAGCTAAATTTTATCTGTAGCTGAGCAAACAGGCAAGTTCATCTTATTCAACTTCAACATTGAGCAAGTTCATCTTATTCAAACTCGAAACTTTAATTGTTGCAAGTTTCTTTTCATTTGAGCAGGCTACTGTTGTATTGTAGCTTGAAATTTTATTCCAAGAATGCTTAAGTGGTTTAATTAATTTACAGTTATTCCACATCTATGATATTTACGGGTACTCACACTTAGTGCATTTGAATTCGTACATTTATTAAAGTTCCGAAATTTACGAACCTATTTAAGAATAAGTCTGAACCCTTGTTCGGTCAGACAAGTATGTGAGAATTTATAGAAGCTATCCGAACCAATCAATGGTGAGGATTCTTAGACTGAATGAACACCCCCTTTTTATTATAGGGGAGTACCCCAAGTACCGTATATAAGGTACAACTAGCAGAGTTAAATGTTATGCATACACATAGCGTACGCGAGGCTGATCCCCTCAAGTACTTATTCTGTAGCCAGTAACCAGAGGGTCAACTAGCTATTGACTCCTTTGGAAGTTATTGTTCAAAGTCTACTTGACTATCAATTGTTCTAAAAGCAATTATTATTCTTTCTTCTGATAATTATATTGTTGAATTCTGTTTCTATATTCCCTTCATCATGATATATCCTTTATTGTTATACTTTAAACTTGCTGAGCAAACTCGTTGCTCATCCTTGCTATATCATGATTTCCATTGCAGCTAAACCCGAGACATCAGAAAAGAGCAAGGGTAAAGAAAAGATGAAGTGATAGGCTTCACGTAGCAGATTTTAATTTATGTGTGGTTAATTACTATAAATGTAATTTAAACCTTGATAGTTATTTGGGGTATGGATTTGTGTTCAGTAGTTAAGGTTATTGTATTCTGGGACTAGTAACACTTTTCTAATGAACAACATATGTTTATTTCCGCATTTTAGTCAATGTATGTTGTTGGAGGTGAATGTTGTATTGGATCGTGATGACCGGATCCGGGTATTTGGAAAACCCAAATTTGGGGGCGTCACAATATTTGATTCTTGTTAGTGTGTAGAATAGAGATATATCTATACACCGTAATGGGGAATACGTATTTGACCATCGAGAGAGGCTTAGACATACTTGTGATTTCTCGGGTAACAATACTTGTGATTTAACTAGATGAAAAGAGAGAGTTAGGATATTCAAGTGAAGTGTTAGGGGAAATTGCAATCTTAGACTTGTTAATATTAGATTTCATTATATTAAAGCTTTCCATAGTTCTTTGATTATTTGTTATCTTCGTTATTGCAAAACAACAAAAACAATCATCGTTTGTTTAAATAAGATTGAGATGATAAAAGATTAATACTTGGAAAAGACTAGTAATAATTCCTCGTGGGATCGATACTCTACTTACTCTTTATTACTTGTTGACCGCGTATACTTGCGCGTAATTGTCGTTATATTAATCGGACGACAGTGAGCAAACCCTAAGGCTTTTTACCCATAGAATTGGCAAAGCATTTACTAAATTAAATATTCAAGTATATTGAATATAGTTAGTAAATAAAGTGTGTGAGTTAATTAATGAAAGTAGTGGTTAATGAGATATGGCCAAATTGAATAATAATATTTAATAGTCAATTTAGTAATTTATTTACTAATTGACTAAGTTACTTAATTAATGAACCTAGCTCAATTATTTATATTAATCATGGATTTGGGTATTAATTGTGTGACATATTAAATGAGATATCATTGGGTTAAATTAAAAGGCATTATATTGCATTTAAATAGGTTTGTTTTCATTAGCCTAATCATTTAATTCTAAGCCCAATGTGTATTTGAGGTATTGCCCAAAACTTAGCCCACTTGGTAATTTAAACATGTAGCACTAATTGATTTAATGGTGGTATATTTTGGACATCAATTTGGGACAAAAACCCCTCAAAAGCCGTGGACCATAGAGAGAGAAGAAGCAAGTTGGGTTTTCAAATTTTAATTAAAGTATTATCTAGCTTGTGTTGGAAGTTAGATTTTAGACTTGATGGTATAGCTACCTAGGATGTCAAGTAGCCTCCTAAGTTGTCAAGTAGCCTCCTAAGATGTTAACTAGCCACCCTAGTGACACAAAGCTCTCACTAGCCCCATGATGACAAAAGGTAGAGGTTCCTTGCTATTATTCAATTAGTAAGCCTTTTATCCAAGGGACAACAAATATATAGGGGATAATAGTTATATTCCTAGTTGTATCTAACTATATTGCAAGATACATTCTTGAATCACCACATTTCATTTTCTCTTTATTTTTCTCCTATTCTTCTTCTTCTATTTTTCTCCCAAGCTAGCAAAAATACAAAGAGAGAAAAGAGAGAGAGAGAGGGGTTCGGTTCTTGAGGGGAAGAAGAGGGGTGCTAGCTTGATTAGTGCACCCTAAGTTCATATCTTACTTTGGTAGATCAAGGAAGGTTGCTACAAGAACAAGGTATAACGTAAATCTTCATTTCCTTCTTCTATTTGGTATTATAGCAAGATAGAAAGTTTTGATGGAGTTATGAACTAATACCCAAGATACCCTAGTTCTACATATCATCATGTATGGAAATAAGTATCTTGAGTGTTAGATCAAAGATTTAGAGGAAGAAAGTGAGCATATGTTCTCCTAGGGGTGAAACCCAAGTTTTTCCTTCCACTAAATCTTGTGTAACTCAAGTTTTACAACTTGGATTTGTGATCCGTCGAAGGGGGTGCTAGATACATGAGTTAGCTAGTAACCCAAGTGGTAGAACACAAATCCAATAATTTTTGAAGGCTTGGGGGCTATTTTTCCAAAACAGTCCAGCTATAAAACTTAAAGCTTTAAAACCCTAAAAGCTTACTGTCCCCGTTTTTCCAATAGTTGTTTCGGCTAGTTATGTATCTTTTAAAAATCTAGAAAAAATCATAGAGGTACCTTAAGAAGTTATCTATAGGTAGGAAAAAGAACGAATATATTTTGATGTGTGGTTTTTGTGTAATGGCTTTTACCGTGAACGACTCCTAAATATTCTTACCCGGATTACTCACTGTGTATACCTTGAAAAAATATGAAATGTTTACAGTATGTTTATATATGGTATGCGAGTGTACTCTGAAATTTTTAGAATTGTCTTAGCAAAACTCGATTTATGAAGAATGTAACAAGAGTCGGAGGTTTTGAGTACTTTAAAAATAGTAAATCACTTTCTAAAATTCCAGGAAAATTTGTAAATTATTGTTGGGTCATATACTATCCAGATCCAGAAGATAATAATTTTTAGAACTTGTTTGCTAGTTTTCATAATAATATAATAGTTATGGTTAAAAGAAAATAAATGGTTAAATAATGTCATAAATGAGAAAAATAGGATGTTAAAACTTAGGTACTCCTATTATAGTGTAATCTAACCTAAGTGAGGTATTTTGGTAATCTATTATGATAAATAATATTTATGACCTTTTATGGGTATTAAATAAGTTGTTTAATAAAGGGTAAAACAATTAAAATAAATTGTTTAGTCGCCTAATAACTTATTAAAATATTGCTATGATATTTGTAAGATAAGAATTTGATATTTTAAAGATAATTAATTGATTCCCATTGAATTAATATTGAATGGTAATCAAATGAGAAATGAGCTATTTGAATATGAAGTGTTTAATAATTCCTTAATTAAACAAGTAAAACCCAATTGTTTAAAGGCTTAAAAAAATGTTTAACCCTTAAGAAAAATATTCTCTAGTTAATCTATCATTTACCTAAGTTTGATTGTTGCAAGTTTCCTATCCTTACTCATATTTTATTGAGCAAATTCCTTAACCCTACTCAAATTATATTCAAGCAGGGTATTATTGTATCGCAAGTTATTTATTTAAGCTTGAACCTTATTTCCAAGGATGCTTTAAGTGGTTTAATTTCTTTATAATTATTCCACATCTATGATATTTATTGATACTCGCACTTGGTGCACTTTGGTTCGTACAGTCCTTGGACTTGTACATTATTCAAAGTTCTATAATTCATGAACTGTTTAAGATTGAGTCTGAACCTTCGTTCGGTCAGACAATTGCATGAAATTTTATAAAAGCTATCCACGTCAATTGATGGTATGGATTCTTAAACTAAAGTGAACACCCCTTTTTATTATAGGGGAGTACCCCACGTATCTAATATAAGATACAAACAGTAGAGTTGAATGTTATGCATATACATAGCGTACGCGAGGCTGAGCCCCTCAAATACTTATTCTGTAGCCAGTAACCAAATGGTCAATTAGCTATTGATTCCATTGGAAGTTTATTGTTCAAAGTCTACTTGACTATCATTTATTCTAAAAGCAATTATTTTCCTTGCTTCCGATATTCATATTGTTGAATCCCTTGTATATATATTCCGTCATTCATGATATATCCTTTCTTGTTGTATTTAAACTTGCTGAGCAAACTAGTTGCTCATCCTTGCTATATCATGACTCTTATTGCAGTTAAACCCGAAACTTCAGGGAAGGGCAAGGGCAAAGAAAAGATGAAGTAATAGACTTCAAGTAGCTGGTCTTGTTTCATGCTTAGTTTAATTTGCTATTAATGTAATTTGAACCCTGATTAATATTTAGGGCATGTTTTGTGATATGTATTGAGGTTATCGAATCTTGGGACTAGTAACACCTTTTGAATGAACAACATATATTTATTATATTCCGCATTTAGTTATTGTATGTTGTTAGAGGTGGATGTTTGCATTGGATCGTGATGACCGAATCCGGGCATTTGAGACCCGAATTTGGGGGCGTCACAGTTTTGTTGTGTCACCACAAGGACGGTATTTTTCTCTTCACATATATGGAAGTGCTAGGTTGGACTTAACTTGGATAATTTTGATTCAGATGTGTCACCACTTGATCAAAATAATCTAAGAGGCAAAATACAGGGAGTTACATAGTGATGTAATTGACAATAGTTGTCTACCTATTTATTTATATATCGTTTGTTGTGTCACCACAAGGCTATATACATTTGAAATGAGATCCTTATTCTCACTAGCAAATCTTTAATTAGAATTGCCGAACTATATATTGAGGGTAATATAGTTTGATGAAAATAGTGAGCTACCAATTTAAAATAACGACCTAATTTATTTTGCTAATTAATTAAGAAATGATTGTATGCTAAAATGTTGTTAAATTACAAATTCATTTACAGAAGTTTACAATGTCTAATTTACTATCACTGCGGAGCATATTAGATGCTAATTAACCGGACCAAATTAAAAGGACTGGTTAAAGAATTTGAGAATAGTTCTCAAGGCTGAAAAACTATCTTATGTCCTTAATATGTCTATCCCTGCAATGGTTGCATACAATGCCTCAGAGGAAGAGATTGCTACTTTTAGAAAGTGGCAAGATGATGCACAGTTGGCTCAATGCATCATGCTCGCATCCATGAGTAACGAGCTTCAGCGTCAGCATGAAACTATGGATGCTCCTACTATACTCCTGCACCTTCAAGGAGTTAAAGGGTGAGGAAAGTAGGACTATTAGATATCAGATATCTAAGGAGCTTTTCCGATCTAGAATAACCCATGGCACTACAATACAGACATATGTCCTAAAATGATCAATCTGATTGAACAATTGGGACAATTGGGTTTTAATGGATGGAGAGTTGATCCAAGATTTGATCTTACAATCACTTCTAGACTCTTTCTCACAAATTGTTGTGAATTTCCACATGAACAAGCTATATGTCAGCCTGCCTGAGTTGCTTAAACATGTTGAAAACTGTAAAGAGTCACTTTCCAACCAAGAAAGACCAAGTCTTACTGGTAGATGATTCTTCCAAGAAGCGGAAGAGGGCCAAAGGATCTTCTTAAAAGAAGAACAATTCAAAGAAGGTAAATGGAAAGGCAAAAACAAAGGACAATAAGAACAAGACTGATGCAGATAACAAAGGAGTTTGCTTCCACTGCAATAAGCCTAGATACTATAAAGGAAACTATAAGGAGAATCTTACAGAGGCTAACCAGAAGAAGCTTAGTGAAGCTTCGGTTACAGATACAAGTTTGTTCATGATTAAAAATAAATCTTTCTATAAGTTAAGGATCTACTTGGGTATTGGATACCGGCTGTAGTTCTCACGTATGCAATCCAATGCAGATACTAAGTAGAAGTAGAAAGCTAAACAAAGAGTAAGTAATCTTATGTGTGGGAATGGAGCAAAGGTTACTGCATTAACCATAGGAACATATAGTTTAGCATTGCCTACGGGCAAGTCTATTAAGTTAATAAGTTGTTATTATATTCCAGTTCTCATTAGAAATATTAAAACTTTCGTTGTTGGACAAGGAAGGTTCTGGTATTATATTTAAGAACAATTGTTGTTCTATTTATAATGATAATATTTTGTTTGAAACTTGAAGATTACTTGATAGATTTTGTATACTTGACTTATATGAAAAACATTTTGCAAATTGAATAAACTAATAAAAGAAAAGGAGATGGTTATTCAAAGAGTTGAATGTGCGAATTTGATAAAATACAAGTCTGAATCATTTGAAATATTCAAAGAATTCAGACGTGAAACATATTGACAAAGAATTAAGATTCTTTGATCAGATCGAGGAAGGAATACTTATGCAATGAGTTTCTAGATCATCTCAAAATGGTATTTTCTCATAATGGACACCTCTTGATACGCAATAATTGATTGGTGTATCTAAAAGGAGAAATTGTACCTTGTTAGACATGGTGCAGTCCATAATGATTTTTACCGACATTCTAATATCCATCTGGGGTTATGCCCTAGAAACGGCTGCATATCTACAAAAATAAGGTAACCTCAAAAATCCGAGACTAAGACTCCATAAAGGTTATTGATAGGAAGGATTCCTACTTTTAAGTATGTTAAGATAAGGGGTTGTCCAGCTTATGTGAAAAGGTTTCAAAGATAAATTTGGGACAAAATCTGACAAGTGCAGACTTGTGGGATATCCTAAAGAACATTTAGGGTATATTACTATAATCCTACATGCTGCCTTCTTAGATAAAAGTGTTTATCATTGAAGGAGCTAGTGGGAGGGTAATAGAATTTGAAGGAGTTCAAGAACCACAAAGCAGTTTAAGTCGAACCGAGGAACCTGTAGATAGACCTATTGTACCACAACCGAATCGTAAATCTGGAAGAGTACCGAAGATACCTAGGAGGTATGGATTCATCATAGAGGATGATGATGAGGTACGCTATTTGCCAAAATCTATACTAGCAAAAATACGCAAGTATACGCAGTCCACAAGTAATAAAGTGAAAGTAGAGTATCGTCCCACAGAGAAGAATTGATTCTATAATGACAAATTTCAAATTTAAATTAAATCAAATTTTAATAAACAAGTGATTTATGAATTCTGAGGTTTTGAATTTAACTAATTAATTCTAAATTAAATTACTAACACTAGTTTGAAAACAGATTTTTTAAAGACTTAAGACTATAACTTCACTTAATGCTTTATTTCACTTAACATGCTCCCCATTGGATTATGCTAGTTATTCTGGATTGTTAACCAGGAACACATCACTATTTATGATCATCTTTCAATGTTCCATAAACAACCTAACTTAAATCCACAATTGATAGACTCAAGTTCATCACCCTAGATAACTAACTCACTATATTTCTATGTGAATTACAATTAAAAAGGATTTAAAGCCCAAGTTCCCTATTTTGATTACATGCGGTGATAGGTTTATCTCTATCCTAATCACAAATTATGAATTCCATCAACAGCAGAAGACACAATCACATGCTATTATGGTCAGATCTAAATCTACACTTCATCTTTCAAATTCATATAGATTATCTCAATAATTATTGGCCAGATAATTAACAATTCAGCAAAAACCATAATAGACAATCCAAAAATAACTAATCATAATATTCAAAGAAGCATGCTATTCAAAACTACGCATTAAGATCCATTATACCCTTAAATCATCATCCACAAGTTTAATAACATCAAAAGTTTGGAATCGAGAGAAAAGAGAAGAAACACTGTAAGTAATCATTCAATCTCCGTCCTGCTCTTCCTTGCTTCTCCTTGTTATCAACTTGCTTCAAATCTTCTCCACTTGCTCCAAACTAGGGTTTGCTAATACATAGATACCAATTACCAACTAGAAAACACCTATTTATAGTATCTGATAAAACCCCTAATTAATAACAAAGTTTCAAATCCAAATTCAAATCAAAACCATTTAAAACATCAGAAAAGTCGATTTTGCCCTCACTCGAACCGGCGCGGCCGCGCCTGAATTAAGCTTGCAAGGTGCGCGACCGCGCTACCCTGGCAGCCATTTTTTTTCTAACTCTGACATCACGCGCGGCCGCGCTGCTACCCAGTTCATTTTGGGCGCGGCCGCGCTGCTCTGAATTCCTGCAACCTCAGCAACATCAGCAACTTCATCCACTCGAACGTCCAATTCTCGCCCAATGCAATCCCAACATGTGCAACCTACAAAAACACACCAAATACATGAAAAGTAACTGAAAACCATGAAAATAAGCAATAATTCACATTCATTGGTATCCGATTCGTAGGTATAAAACCTACTCATCAAATTCCCCCAAACTTAAACTATTGCTTGTCCCCAAGCAACACAATGCAATGCAATAACTAACACGATGCAACACAATGCCATGAATGCACTAAAAACTAGCATGCCTACGAATCCAACCAATAACTAGTATGAATGTTAACTGTATGCCTAAGAGATATCAATAAATAGCTTGAAACAGCAAATCCAGTCACAAGGAACTAATAATCTCAACCAATCAAGCAATATATATATACCTATCATCACCCAAGTTGTGCGTGTGTGCTCATTAATCAAGTTAACTGACCAAAGTTCACAATAAAGCCACATAACCAACTCTACAACAAGCATAATCCATTTTTACTCCAATTAAAGCAAATACAACAAATCTGGCCAAAATCAAGTAAATACCAAGCATGAAGGTTCTAACAAGATTTTATTCCTACTTTATTCTACTACGAGTGCGTTTTATGCTCCATCTCGTATTTATACTTGACTGTGCAATGTCAAGTTCCCTTAGGCTTTTCAAAATCACCCATGTAACGAGCGTTCAATTAGTGACTCCCAAACTAGACGGCTTTAGGGCACTAGGTGTTAAGACACCCCTAAGGATCTAATTACCCGAGTGATAGAGGCCACATAACCCAACTAGTCAACGCATTTATTGTATTTATGTTCCATTTTGTTTTCAGCCTTAATAAAGAAACCCCTAAACTCATATTTTACCCTATTCAGCCTTCTTTATTGATTTACCGAACAATGTGTTATCAAATTCTCATGTAAAAATCAGTTATGCAACCCTTTGAACTCCAGCAGTCAAATTAATCAATTTAGTTGTGCAATCCAAAAACCCAAGTTATGACAGGCATAATTATCCTCAAGATCAAAATTATTGTATCCCTAACGACTTCCAAACTGTCCAAGCTAACACAATAATACCCATCTCATCATTGGCCGAGCCAAAATCATACCAACTATTCAATTGGATTCATGCAACAAACTAAATGCACAACCAAACTAAACTATGCAAGATACTAATATACTAACATATATGATGCACAAAACCAATAAACATGCTAAACAAAAAACCTAAAAGAGCTCCCCCAAACTTAAAACAGACAATGCCCTCATTGGATAAAACAATAAAAGAAAAGGAAAAGGAAAGAAAACTCCCCTAATTCGAAGTAGCATCATCTGCCTCCTCCCCATCGGAAGGTGTGTCCGGAGGTGGGTAAACTGAGGTTGCACCAAAAGTCGAGAATTGGACTTGAACGCCCAATTGAGAAAATGCCTGTGAGAAGCTATCTGAAAGCTGAGTGGAGAAGGAACGAAGCTCCGTCATGCTCGAGTGTATGACATCCATCCGCCGAGTCAGCCTCCTCTCCATACGATCCAATCGAGCCTGCGAGATATTAACCGGTTGTTCAAGCTCAGGCACCGGCTGATCAGACGCCTCCTCACTCTCAGAATAGTCCCCTAACAAGAATCCTGTTCCACGAGCATGCGACGGGGCTCCTTCCCACACCTTATACTTTGCTATCGTCGCGTGATCAATGGTATTCATCGGGAGCTGCACTGGCTCACTGTCGGCCCACTCCACTCCCGCAACTGCACATAAGCGGGTAATCACCGAAGCATGCGGGATACCCCCTGAAGTACCTCCCTGAAGGTAACGACGAATAGACTGGTGAATCACATAACCAACATTGACAGACTTTCCCATCACTATCCCATATAGCAGAATTGCCCGGTCCTTGGTCACGTCGTTCTGGTGCCTGGTGGGCATGAGATTGGCACAAATGAAGCTGTACCAGGCTTTACCGTAGCGACTCAAGGCTGTGTGCGGGAATTGAAGCTTCTGGTCGGTCCCCTGCTTCATAGTCCACTCGGTACCAGGCTTACACAAAGCATTTTTGATTCTTTCTAGCTTGGGTTCCCAGTTTGTAGAATGGAAACTCTCAGGGTCAAAAATGGGAATGGTAGGCAAGTGGTAGATATCATTAATAGTTCGGCTATCATAAGGCACCTGACAGCCCCTCACAAACGCAGTCCCATCCTTTGTAATCTTGGCGTTGGCGTAAAATTCTTGAACCACAGAAATAGGTGCTCACAATGGTGGCTCCACAAACAATAACCAGCCTTTAGCCCTGATCATACGCATCATCTCTCCATCCAAACCAGGATCGGGCTTTAGCCCACGCTCCAATACAAAGGTCTTGCCCAACAAAACCCGGTGATAGAAGTCCTCCGCCTCAGCCGAAACAAACCGACTCCTATCAAAATCTACATCCTTAGCGTGTGCATGTGAACTGGACGATTCCCCTCGTGGTCGTTTGGAAGCCATATCAATTCAATCCCCAATTCACACTAAAGCAAAATCTCCCCCAAACTTGAAAGAAACTACACTAGGGTTTCTCAAACAATAATAATCCAAAATACTTGCATGCATAACTCAATTACAACCAACACAACCAATATAATGCAATCCCCTGTGTAAAATCTGACAAGAAGCTTAGTACAATGTAAAACCCTAATTGCAATATACTTACTTCAATAAACCCACTGTAATTCCTTGCTAACCCACTGCGTTATACTGACAATCTCCTTGATGTACTCTGTGATTGTTGAAGAGATCGGATTTGCGGTGTGAATGGAGAGTGTCGGCTATGTATGGATGTATTAGAGAGAAAATAGAGATGAATGATAATACGAACTAGGGTTTGATATTGGTAGAGTTTGATTTATAGAATGATTGTGTAGAGATTGGGTTTTGGTAAGGAATCCGATTTGGAAGAGAAGGAAACAGAGAGAGTCGGTTTTTTAGATGGAATAGGTTTGAAGAAATAGACTCCAAGCGGGAAAAGGGAATAAAAAGCAGTCGTGGGTCGGGTCGATCTTGGTTTTTAAAAACTGGGATCCGATCGCGGCGCGGCCGCGCTTGGATTTGACCTGAATGGGGCGCGGCCGCGCTAGTGTGCCAGCAAATTTTTTTCAACTTCTGAGATACGGTGCGACCGCGCTGGTTTCCTTCCCAATTTGGGCGCGGCCGCGCTGGTGTACCAGCTAGACCATTTTGAGTTTCTGAAGTCAGGCGCGGCCGCGCTGGTTTTCTTCACATTTGGGGCGCGACCGCGCTGGGTTAAAATCTGGAATTTGAGCTATTAAGCCCCTTTGATGATTTCCTCATGTATAGTCCTTGGTATATGACCTATAAACAGTAAAACCCAGAAACAAAGTATCTAATTACTACAAGATAAAAATAAAACTAAGTCCTAAAAAATCACAAAATGATAACTAAAAACAATTAGAAATTGGGTTGCCTCCCAAGTAGCGCTTGATTTAAAGTCTTTCAGCCTGACTACTTCCTGTTTCATCTTTAATCGGCAAGAGTGATTGAGGTTTTCTGGCGATCAACACCACCACCCCAATAATGCTTCAATCTTTGGCCATTGACTTTAAACGACTCTTCCGGATTGCTTGCAAAAACTTCAACGGCGCCATGAGGGAATACTTGTTTAACAATGAAAGGACCTGACCACCTCGACTTGAGCTTCCTTGGAAATAACTTCAGCCTAGAATTGAAAAGAAGCACTGCTTGTCCCAGCTCAAAAGTCCTATCGATGATTTTCCGATCATGCCACTTCTTGACTTTTTCCTTATATATCTTCGAATTCTCGTATGCTTGCAACCGGAATTCGTCGAGCTTATTCAGCTGAAGTAGCCTTTTTTCCCCAGCAGCCGCGAGATCAAAATTCAATCTTTTGATGGCCCAATATGCTCTATGTTCAAGCTCAACCGGTAGGTGACACACCTTTCCATAGACTAATTGGTACGGAGACATGCCAATGGGCGTCTTATAAGCTGTCCGATACGCCCAAAGCGCATCATCCAATTTTGCTGACCAATCTTTTCTATTCGGATTGACAATTTTCTCCAGAATTCTCTTCACTTCTCTGTTTGACACTTCGGCTTGGCCACTGGTTTGGGGATGGTACGCTGTAGCAACATGGTGGTGTACCCCATACTTAGCTAGGAGAGCCGTGAATGACCTGTTGCAAAAGTGACTCCCTTCATCACTGATAATTGCTCTTGGGGTGCCAAAACGTGTGAAAATGTTTTTCTGCAGAAATTTAAGAACCACTTTGGCATCATTAGTCGGCAGCGCACTTGCTTCCACCCATTTAGAGACATAATCGATCGCCAAAAGGATGTAGAGGTTGTTAAAGGAAGATGGGAATGGTCCCATAAAATCTATTCCCCAAACGTCAAAGACTTCAACTTCTAATATGGCATTCAAGGGCATCTCATGATGCTTGGAAATATTTCCCACCCTTTGACATCTGTCACATCTTTGCATGAAGTGGTGGGCATCCTTAAACAACGTTGGCCAGAAAAATCCTGCTTGTAACACCTTGGCCGCTGTCTTCTCGCCTCCGTAATGACCTCCATATAGTGAATCATGGCAATGATGTAAAATACTCTCTACTTCACTGTGTGGCACACACCGTGTAATCATCTGATCAGCACAATGTTTGAACAGGAACGGCTCATCCCACATGTACCTTTTTACATCATGCAGAAACTTTTTCTTTTGTTGACTGGTCAAATCAGGAGGAAGTACGTTGCTCACTAAATAATTGACAAAATCGGCATAGCATGGGACTTCTGAATGGATCAAAAACAATTGTTCATCCGGAAAGAACTCATTGATCACCGTGTTGTCACCCTTGACGTGGTCATTATTTTCTAATCTCGAGAGATGATCTGCTACTTGATTTTCCGTTCCCTTCCTATCCCGGATTTCCAAGTCGAACTCTTGGAGTAGAAGTATCCATCGAATCAGCCTTGGCTTTGCATCCTTCTTCGAAATCAGATATCTTATAGCAGAATAGTCAGTGAACACCACTACTTTGGTTCCAATTAAGTACGATCGAAATTTGTCAAAGGCATACACAACCGCAAGCAACTCCTTCTCGGTAGTCGTATAGTTGAGTTGGGCATCGGATAGTGTTTTGCTAGCATAATAAATGGCGTGAAAAATCTTTTCCTTTCGTTGACCCAAAATAGCTCCAATAGCATAGTCACTAGCATCACACATCAATTCAAACGGCCTTGACCAATCCGGTGCTACAATTACTGGCGCTGTAGTCAATTTCCTTTTCAATAATTCAAAAGCTGCAAGACACTCATCATCAAATTTAAAGGGAACATCCTTCTCCAATAAGCTACATAAAGGCTTAGAGATCTTAGAAAAGTCCTTTATGAATCTTCTATAAAATCCAGCATGTCCCAAGAAACTCCGTATTCCCTTGACTGTAGTTGGTGGAGGTAGATTTTCTATTGTCTCCAGCTTGGCTCGATCTACCTCTAACCCGTTTGATGACACCTTGTGCCCAAGAATTATCCCCTCTTGCACCATAAAGTGGCATTTTTCCCAGTTGAGCACTAAATTGGTCTCCACGTATCTTTTCAAAACAAGGACCAGATTTTCCAAGCAACTATCAAATGTGTCACCATACACTGAAAAATCGTCCATGAATACCTCCATGTTACGTTCAACCATATCTGAGAAAATAGCCATTATGCATCTTTGGAACGTTGCTGGTGCATTGCATAAGCCAAAAAACATCCTCCGAAAAGCAAAAGTGCCATAAGGACACGTGAAGGTGGTCTTTTCCTGATCTTCGGGAGCAATCACTATCTGATTATAACCTGAGTAGCCATCCAATAAGCAATAAAACTCGTGTCCAGCCAGTCTATCTAACATTTGATCAATGAAGGGTAGAGGAAAGTGATCCTTGCGGGTTGCCTTGTTTAATTTCCCGTAGTCCATACAAACCCTCCATCCAGTCACTGTCCTTGTCGGTATCAACTCATTATTCTCGTTTTCTACAACCGTCATGCCACCCTTTTTAGGCACACACTGTACTGGACTCACCCAACTGCTATCGGAGATGGGGTAAATGATACCTGCATCAAGCCACTTCAAAATTTCCTTTTTCACCACCTCTTTCATGATCGGGTTCAGCCTCCTTTGTTGCTCTATCGTTGGTTTGGCATCGTCTTCTAAAAGGATCTTATGCATACAGAATGATGGGCTAATTCCTTTTATGTCTGCGATAGTCCAACCAATGGCTGATTTGTATTCCCGGAGAACTCGAGTCAACTTACTTTCCTGCAATTCGTTAAGTACAGATGCAATAATAATAGGCAAAGTAGATGATTCACCCAAATAAGCATACCTCAGATGGCTCGGTAAAGGTTTAAGTTCAAGAGTACGAGGTATTTCAGGAGATGGCTTCAAGCGTTCTAAGGATTTGTCGGTAAGCTCCAAAGGTTCATAGGGGATCTGAAATTTGCGTGCTCTCGGCACTGTATCTAAAATGTGCAGAAACTCCATCATCTCTAGGTCATCCATGTCAGCCTCCCCTAATAAAACAGGTTCTAACGGATCCTCAGTCAATTTCCTCAAAAACTCGTCTTCCACCACTTTTTCTACCACATCCAACCGGAAACAATCTTCCTCATCCGTAGGAAATTTCATGGCTTTGAACACATTGAATGTCACTTCCTGGTCTTACACCCTCATAGTCAATTCTCCTTTTTGCACATCTATAAGTGTTCTTCCCGTTGCCAAGAAAGGTCTCCCAAGTATGATAGGAATGTCTTTGTCCTCCTCATAGTCCAAAATAATGAAATCGGCTGGGAATATGAATTTATCCACTTTTACCAAGATGGCTTCCACGATACCTCTAGGATATGTAACTGATCGATCAGCAAGCTGAAGAGAGATGTTGGTCGGTTTCGGTGCAGGTAGACCCAGTTGGACATAAGGTTGATGCTCGCACCCAAATCACATAAACATCTGCTGATTGATAAGCTGCCAATGGTGCAAGGGATAGTGAAACTACCCGGATCCTTTAACTTTGGTGGCAACTTCTTCTGCAATATAGCACTACACTCCTTAGTCAATGCTACTGTTTCACAATCCTCCAGCTTTTTCTTCCTCGATAAAATTCCTTTCATAAACTTGGCGTAGCTCGGCATCTGCTCTAAGGCCTCGGCAAACGGTATATTGATTTGCAGCTTCTTAAATACTTCAAGGAATTTGGAGAATTGTTTATCTAATTTCTGCTTGTGAAATCTCTGAGGATATGGCACATGAGGGTATACTTCTGCTTGCTTTGCTTTCTCCTTGTCTTTCTCCTCATTCTCCGTTTCCTTGTCTTTTCCTACCAATTTCTCTGCAGGATCTAGGACTGGGGATGGGCGCGGCCGCGCTGCCTCCCCTTGTATTTCAGGCGCGACCGCGCTGCTCTGCTGGAGTTGCTTCCCACTTCGAAGTGTTACAGCTTGACATTGTTCCTTACCATCTCTTTTGGGGTTGACTTCTGTATCACTTGGAAGTACTCCTTGTGGTCGATTGTTCAAGGCTTGAGCTAACTGTCCGAGCTGATTTTCCAGATTCCGAATTGACACCGCTTGGCTCTTCACATTCAAGTCTACCTGATTTAACAGCTTATCTTGGTCATTCATTCTTTTCTCCGATGCTGTGATAAATCTTGCCAAAGATTATTCTAAATTGGGTTTTTTCTCTGCCTGTTGTGGAGCTTGGTTCTGAAAACCCGGGGGGTTCTGTGATCTTGGAGCGGGATTTTGAACTTGAGTGTTATTGCTCCATGAGAAACCCGGATGATTCTTCCACCCCGGATTATATGCATTCTGGTATGGCTGTTGTGGTCTATTATGACTCCCCAAATACTGTACCGATTCTGGATTAATGGCACAATACTCCGTTGGATGTGCGCCTGCACATAGTTCACACACATAAGCTGCTTGCTGGACTTTCGACTCCGCCAAAGCTTCAATTTTCTTAGACATGGCTGCCATCTGAGCTGTTAGTGCAGTGACTGCATCTACTTCCAAAACTCCAGCTACCTTTTGGTGATTCATCCTCGACGTCGGCCATTGATAGTTATTTGCAGCCATAGTTTCTAATAAGGTGTAAGCTTCATCAAAATTCTTATCCATAAGTGCTCCCCCAGCAGTTGCATCTATAATTGTTCGAGTATTACTACTCAACCCATTGTAGAATGTCTGGACTTGCAACCACTTGGGTAATGCATGATGTGGGCATCTTCTCAATAACTCTTTGAACCTTTCCTAAGCCTCATACAGTGTCTCTCCATGACTTTGCTCAAAAGTGGAAATATCGTTTCTCAACTTAGCAGACTTAGCCGGCGAAAAGAATTTTGCTAGGAATTTCTGGGCCAAGTCATCCCAAGTTATGATGGACCCCGGTGGAAGTGAGTGCAACCAACTCTTTGCTTTATCCCTTAGTGAAAACGAAAACAAACGTAGTCTCACCGCATCATCAGATACATTTGGATATTTGAATGTATCACAAATCTCAAGAAAGCTAACCAAGTGCTCGTTAGGATCATCGTTGGCTAATCCCCCAAACTGTACCGCATTCTGAATCATCTGAATTGTACCCGACTTGATCTCAAAGGAATTAGCCGTGATGGCTGGCCTCGTGATGCTTGACCTGATTTCATCAAGCTTAGGCATGGCATATTCCCTCAATGATTTCTGTTCTTCGTTAGCCATTTTTTCTTTCTCGATGGTTTCACGGCAAAACTTTCTCAACTTACGTAACTTGTTTTCAAGATCGTCTTCACTCTGCACAAGTTCCGACTGCTTTGATCGGGTTTGCATAAATAAACCTAGATCACCTGAAACAGGAAGTAACAAGAAAAACAATGTTAACTAAAACTGATTTAATTAAAACTAAAACTTGAAATTATAGACACAATTGTTCCCCGACAACGGCGCCAAAAACTTGTTTGCCAAAATCTATACTAGCAAAAATACGCAAGTATACGCAGTCCACAAGTAATAAAGTGAAAGTAGAGTATCGTCCCACAGAGAATAATTGATTCTATAATGACAAATTCCAAATTTAAATTAAATCAATTTTTAATAAACAAGTGATTTATGAATTCTGAGGTTTTGAATTTAACTAATTAATTCTAAATTAAATTACTAACACTAGTTTGAAAACAGATTTTTTAAAGACTTAAGACTATAACTTCACTTAATGCTTTATTTCACTTAACATGCTCCCCATTGGATTATGCTAGTTATTATGGATTGTTAACCGGGAACACATCACTATTTATAATCATCTTTCAATGTTCCATAAACAACCTAACTTAAATCCACAATTGATAGACTCAAGTTCATCACCCTAGATAACTAACTCACTATATTTCTATGTGAATTACAATTAAAAAGGATTTAAAGCCCAAGTTCCCTATTTTGATTACATGTGGTGATAGGTTTATCTCTATCCTAATCACAAATTATGAATTCCATCAACAGCAGAAGACACAATCACATGTTATTATGGTCAGATCTAAATCTACACTTCATCTTTCAAATTCATATAGATTATCTCAATAATTATTGGCCAGATAATTAACAATTCAGCAAAAACCATAATAGACAATCCAAAAATAACTAATCATAATATTCAAAGAAGCATGCTATTCAAAACTACGCATTAAGATCCATTATAGCCTTAAAAGAAATTTAGTTCATAAATAAACTAGAAATCATCATCCACAAGTTTAATAACATCAAAAGTTTGGAATCGAGAGAAAAGAGAAGAAACACTGTAAGTAATCATTCAATCTCCGTCCTGCTCTTCCTTGCTTCTCCTTGTTATCAACTTACTTCAAATCTTCTCCACTTGCTCCAAACTAGGGTTTGCTAATACATAGATACCAATTACCAACTAGAAAACACCTATTTATAGTATCTGATAAAACCCCTAATTAATTACAAAGTTTCAAATCCAAATTCAAATCAAAACCATTTAAAACATCAGAAAAGTCGATTTTTCCCTCACTCGAACCGGCGCGGCCGCGCCTGAATTAAGCTTGTAAGGCGCGCGGCCGTGCTACCCTGGCAGCCATTTTTTTTCTAACTCTGACATCACGCGCGGCCGCGCTGCTCTGAATTCCTGCAACCTCAGCAACATCAGCAACTTCATCCACTCGAACGTCCAATTCTCGCCCAATGCAATCCCAACATGTGCAACCTACAAAAACACACAAAATACATGAAAAGTAACTGAAAACCATGAAAATAAGCAATAATTCACATTCATTGGTATCCGATTCGTAGGTATAAAACCTACTCATCATACGCATCATAGAGGATGATGATCCAGTTATATACGATGAGGCTATGAGTAGAAGACATTTAGAGAAATGGCAGATGGCCATGAAATCTGAAATGGACTCCATGTATGAGAACCAAGTATAGACTCTAGTTACTCCACAAAAGGGCATAGTGCCTAGAGTGTGAATATGGGTCTTTAAGAGAAATGGCAAGGTAGAGACCTATAAGACCAGACCTGTTTAAAAGGTTTTTCAAGTCAAGGAGTTGACTGTGATAAAACCTTATTACCGGGTAATGCTCAAGTCCATTTGGATTTTGCTTGTGATTGCAGCTTGTTACGAAATCTAGCAAAATGGATGTGGAGACGCCCTTCCTCAATGAAGACTTGAGGAGAATGTATGTATGATACAACCAGATGAATTTGTTTCAAAGGTTGAAGCAAATCATGTTTTAAGCTACAATGATCCATTGATGGATTGAAGCAAGCTTTCTCAAAGATGGAACATTCGTTTTGATGAGACAATCAAATGAGTTTGATTTTATCAAAAACGAGAATGAACCTAGTGTGTACAAAAGGGTCAGTGGGAGCACTGTGACATTCCTAGTATTATATGTTGATATACTACTGATAAGGAATAACACACCAATGATACAATCAGTAAAGATAAAATTGTCTAAACATTCCTCCATGAATGACTTGGGAGGAGCATCCTATAAATTGGGGATATAAATCTATATAGATAGATTTAAAAGGATGTTCTGCTTGACCCAAGGAACATATATTCATTTGACGTTAAAGGCGTTTAACATGGCAAACTCCAAGAGAGGTCTCATGATGATGAGCCATGGAGTACATCTCTCTAAAATTTTCTCCAATTAAAAGATAGATCGCATGAGTTACTATCATGTATGCAATGAATATACTAGGCTTGATGTTGATCAGTCATATTCTGGAGATGATCATTGTAAGACAGTGATAGACATCTTTAGGTACTTAACCGGTACTGAAGATGTGATTATGATTCATGGTAGGTCTGAATTAAAACTAGAGGACTAAATAGACTCAAGTTTTTCAGACTGACCAAGACGATAACAAATCCATTTTAAGCTAAATCGTTACCTTGAAAGGTGGTGCAGTGAATTGGAAAAGTTCCAAACAGCAAAGTGTTGCTGGTTTAGTGATAAAGAAAAAGTATATAGCTATAAATGAAGCTGCAAGTTTGATTGTTTGGATGAAAAGTTCATTACAGAACTAGGAATAGTTCCTAAGTCTCATCTTAGATTCAAACAAGTGTTACGGCGCTTTCATTTGATTAGTGGAATCATTGAAAGAGGAGAAGTCACTATAGAAATAGTGGACTCACAAGAACAACATTGCATATCCATTTACTGAAGCTTTATCCAAACAGCAGGATGATCGTCACTTAGAGAAGAAGGGTATTAGATACCTTGACGATTGACTTTAGTGCAAGTGGGAAATTGAAAGTAGTATGCACACAAGCCAATCATATTTGATATGATGTAGGATATACTTTGTAATCTTATTCAGTTGTTAAAGGCATTTTACTTTATCTACATAGTGTTGTTATATTAAATGTGATAAACCCATAGTTTTGAGCAATGCTTTTAGAATCATGATGATGATCATGTTAATGAGATCTAAATTCTAGATAGCTCACAAACAAAAATCGTTCCTAATCGATGGATTACTAAAAAGGGGATTAGTGAATCCGGATAGATTAGTACATACGTTGCTTGCTCTTATGAAGAGGATGATTGATCTCATAATCATTTGTGTGGAGACACTAAAGCAAGTATGTAGGTGCTTATTAGAGAATAAGTTCACTAAACGTGGCTCGCTAAGGAATACCTAATGGAGTTCGACTCGCCTGTCAATAAGAATTCCTCTAGTGATAATAGTACAAGTGATCCTTGGACTTGAGATCATCATAGTATCTTGTGTATAGTGAGTTATACTTTGACATGTCCCTTAAGACCCTTAGGGTATATCAAAGGGTATGATTGGGTATAATAAGTTGTACATGGAGATAGGTGAATGGTGAACAAAGAATCTACCACTTCTAGTAAAAGGAGTGAATGCCTATGTGATTTGATAAATGACAACTCAGAAGTCTTTGGCCAAAGCAGAGTAAAATTAGAAAGGAGTTTCTAATTTGCATTAATCAGAGTTGTGCATTTGAGAATCGAAATACATATAATTAAATAAAATAAGACTTGACAGTAATTCTATGTCTTATATTTAATTGGGACATTGTATGGTAGAAGGATTGAATTGTACGGTAACAATTCACTGAAAGGTTCTTTTGCGATTAATGTTGAAATCTATATTATCTGAAAAATCGTTGATCGCTAAGGGGGCTTACCCTTATTGTAGAATAAATATTATTTATTTAAATAAATTAAATAGTTTAATTTATTTATTTAAATAAGATTAGAATTGTTCTAATTGATTTATTCACAACCGGTTTAATATGGAGAACCTAAAGGGTCACACCGCAAAAGGAAAATATTTATTTAAGAAGTAAATGGCATAATTGTAATAATAAGTTAAGTGTATTTAATTTAATCTATAGAGATAGAATAAATTAAATAGCTTAATATTTATTATTTAATATTTTGGAAATATTAAATATAAATTAATAAGAAGAGTCTTATTATTTTTATTATTATTACAATTACTATTATTTAATTCCTAATTAAATAATAGTAATTAATAGAAGTACTCTCTCGTAAATTCCTAATTGGATTAGGAGTTTAATTAATTAAAGGAGTTTAATTAAAATAAAAACCCTAATCCTAAATAGTTTAGGAGGGTTCCCTATATCTATAAATAAGAGGAGTTTTATCATGATTTAGGGTTAGACAGTTACACACTCTTTCATAAGAATTGGATAGAGAGAGTACTTGTAATTTCTATAGAGATAGAAACTAGGGTTTTTCCAACACCCATCTTCTTGAACAACTATTATTCCTTGGTGGATCACCTCTAGAGGCCAAACACTTGGGTGACTAACGTTGATCTAAGGAAGGAATTTAATCGGTGGAATTCAAGGAGAACGCGAAGGACTTGGAGGTGAACTCGTACCTGTGGAAGCATGATTCTATGAGGGTATAATTATATATCTCTATCTCTTTCGTTTAATTGATAATTGATCACAAGGATGATCATGGTGATGGTTTGTATGAAAAAATTTAAAATCCGTTTTATTGCGCTTCCGCACTATTTATGTAATTTGATTGCATATTCGCGCTATATACAAACCTAACATAACGTTCTGACGAGAACTATTATCTATATGGGATACTGTGAACCTTAGATACTTAGAAGTTATATATTATGGAATATCTAATAGGTGGTTGACTAGTTAAGCTTGAACACCAGATCTGATATAGAGGTATAAAGATTTAAGTTGAAGATGTAGAAGTCATTTAAACTATGTTGGATTAATATTATTGGCAATGTCTAGCAAGTTTTGATGAGGAAAGGGGTTAGGTCATTTAATTGCGCGTCGTTTTAACGGAAAACCCCCTCTTTCCTGGGAACTAACTGGTTGCTAATACTGCAAGTCTCAGATAGATAAATAGAGATTTGTTTTTAAGTCTTTTAGGACTTATTTATAATAATAACAAGTTATTTGGGAATGTTATAACACGAACAAATGATATTTTATAATATTATCACTTTTCCGCACTTTACTCTGATTATTAGAAGTCAATATTTCTATAGCATTATGTAAAAGTTGTACACGTGAGCACGAAGTCTGACCTGGCAAAAAGAAGCTAGTAGGTGGATTTTCGGGGCTTCACATTATGGTATCAGAGCATTAGGTTATAGCTCTAGGGTAAGAGTACCTTAGGATATTGCCTGCATAAAATTTTGGAGATAGAAAAAAAAAACTCGTAAAAAGAGAGTTAAAAATGTTTATACTGGAATTTCGAGGACGAAATTCTTATAAGGAGGAGAGAATGTAATATCCTGAATATTTATAGAACTTATAAATATGATATTGAGTGACTAAAGTTAGCTGTAAAGATAATTTCGAGGACAAAATTCTTTGAAGTAGGGGTGAATGTAATACCTTGAATATTTATGAGGCTTATAAATACGATCGTATATGATTAGAGGTTAATTTAGTGACCTAAAACTAGGTATCGAGAAGTTTAAAACCTTAAGCCCTGATGAGATTCGAATTTTGTAACATATGTTCTTAATAAAGATCGAAATGATATTTCGAAGTAGGTGTTTTATGATTATATTATGGAAACGATCAATTAAGTCAAATAAAATTTTTTTGTCAAGCTACTTAGCCGTGCTTACATTGACAAAATGATTTGTCGTGCTTTTCACGATTTCACCAAGAAGCATCCTGACAAATTTTTTTTAAGTTGTTGTGTCGTGCTTAGGAATGACAAAGTGATTTGTTGTGCTTACCGTAACAAGCTGCACTGTCGAGCTGGAAAGATATTTTTATTGAGGAGCTTAGAAGATAGGTTCAATTGCAAGCTGCATTGTCGAACTTGGAAGATATTTTTATTGAGGAGCTTAGATTGCAAGCTGCATTGTTGAGCTTAAAGATATTTTCATTGAGGAGCTTAGAAGATAGGTTCAATTGCAAGATGCATTGTCGAGCTTGGAAGATATTTTCATTAAGGAGCTTAGAAAAATATTCTAAGAATATGCTAGGGTGCAAAGTGTAATAAGCCGAGCCCCTAACGTGCAATTAGTGAAACTTGGTTTTTTCTATAAATAGCAAGCTCAGTTCATTCATTCCTTACTATTTTTCAAGAGCAGTTCAAGAGGAAAAACACTCTATATTTGTATTCTAAGAGATATTGTGAGATAAAAATTACTTTCTAAACATCGAAGCGCTGCGCGATTGGAAGTAAAGCTAGCAACTACAAGAGGTATTACTCTAGTGGTTATTATTTTTATTTTTCTTTATATATATATATATATTTGGTAAAAATATACTTTTATAGGCAGTTATAATGCCCAAATTATTTTAAGTATATAGTACAAAAGTCATATTTACAAGCAGTTATAATGCCCAAATTATTTTAAGTATATAGTACAAAAATCCTATTTATAAGCAGTTATAATGTCTGATTTATTTCTCTTATATATTAGAAAATATATTTTTATAAGCAGTTACTATGTCCAATTTTCTTCAAGTATTTAGTAAGAATATTCATTTTATAAGCAGTTATGATGCTAAAATTATCTCAAATATAATAGTCGAATATTCATTTTATAAGCAGTTATAATGCTCGAATTATCTCAAACATAGTAAACGAATATTCATTTTGCAAGCAGTTATAATGTTCAATTTATTTTAAATATAGTTGAAAAATATTCATTCTATAAGCAGTTATAATGCTAAAAATTATTTCATGTATAGTAGAAGAAGTCTTAATTATAAGCGTTAATTGTTAATTATTAAACGTTTAACTAGTTATGTACGCTGATAATCGTATAGGATTTAGGATGAACGTTTAGACCGTTATATTAATTGTAAAAGATATACGAGGCAAGTCTTCTAATCTTGTTATATTTAAGCAAGTCTATTACATCTTGCTATCAATTATTGTGAAGTTATTGTTTCTTGTTCAGCATAACTTAAGAAATGAATCATTATTCATATATTGTTTATTCGAGCGTAAAATGTTGTGTCAAACCAAATTGTTTTGGTACGACATCTTATACTGAGAAATGGAACACCTTGATGTAAGGTGAACTGAAACACCTTGATATAAGGTGGTGGTAAATGTTGATTATATATCAACACAAAATTGTAGGATGATACGCATACTCCTAGGATATTGGTTAGGCTGATCCCCTACCAGATATCCGAAATCAAACTTTTCTAAGTCATTGAAGATTGATAGAACTGATTGAAACACATTGTTCATGTACAGAACCCTCAGTTATGCATCTTTGAAATCTTTCAACTCAAACACATTGTGTTTACATTTTCAAATAAACTTGTTGAGCATTTGTAGCTCATACTTACATATAATCTCTTTTGCAGTCTTAAATGGAAATCCCGAACTTTAGGGACAAATACAAGAAAGGGACCGTGTTAATTAGTTTTACCTTATCGTTTGTATAAATTTAAGTCTTTTAAAGGTTTTGTTGTAATAACTTAGTACTGAGAACGATGTAACCGAACTTAACGATATGAAATATATTATCATCCATTATTATATCGAATGCGTTATGCTCTGATGTTTAAATTGTTTAGAATAATTATACTAAGTTAATACAGTATCCATACGAACTATACATCTGAATGAGGGTATTTGAATGATATTGAGAGTTCTATAAGCTCTGGGGTTACACTTAATGAGTGCCGGTAAGGTGCCATCTTTACCGGAATGCGCGTCTCAGTTCTAGGGACAATCTTATCATTAATACTGTGATTGTTTGATAGATAAGAACTATTGATATGAAAGAGATATACATTAGATATAAATTTATATATCCAAGTGAGGGTATCCAAACACAGTTAATGTTCTGACGAGAACTATTATCTGTTATGGGATACTGTGAACCTTGGATAGTTAGAAGTTATATATTATGGAATATCTAATAGGTGGTTAACTAGTTAAGCTTGAACACCAGATCTGATATAGAGGTATAAAGATTTAAGTTGAAGATGTAAAAGTCATTTAAACTATGCTAGATTAACATTATTGACAATGTCTAGAAAGTTTTGACGAGGAAAGGAGTTAGGTCATTTAATTGCGTGTTGTTTTAACAGAAAGCCCCCTCTTTCCTGGGAACTAACTGGTTGCTAATACTGCAAGTCTCAGATAGATAAATGGAGATTTGTTTTTAAGTCTTTTAGGACTTATTTGTAATAATAACAAGTTATCTGGGAATGTTATAACATGAACAAATGATATTTTATAATATTATCACTTTTCTGCACTTTACTTTGATTATTAGAAGTCACGATTTCTATAGCATTATGTAAAGGTTGTACACATGAGCACGAAGTCCGACCTAGCTAAAAGAAGCTAGTAGGTGGATTTTCGGGGCGTCACATCTCATCATCAAGTTCATGAGAGCACTGCCAAGCAAATGGGATGCCAAAACCACTGCGATAAGAGAGTCAAAGAATCTTCATGAAATGACTGTTCAGTTCTTATATGGCAATCTTCTTACTTTTGAATTGGAGCTGACCCTACGAGAAGAAACTCTGTCAGAAGGAAAGAAGAAAGAAATAGGAATTGCTCTTAAGGCATCTACTTCAAAGATAGCTGACTCTGATGACGATGAAGATGATGAACTCAATGATGAAGGAGTTGCTATGCTGGTCAAACGCTTGAAAAGGTTTATAAGCAGAAACAACAGACAAAGGAAATCCAGCAGCAGCTCTAAAGAACAAGTTAATTACTTATGCTACAACTGCAAACAACCAGGTCATTTCATTGCAAAATGTCCCAAACCTCAAAGAAATTATCTGAAGAAGGATAAGAAAAAGTCAGAATTCAAAGGCCATCATAAGACCAAGAAGAAAGAAAGAGGCTTCGTCGCTGAAAGTTCATGGAGTTATTCAGACAACGACTCAAGTCCTGAATCAGGTGAAGATGAAGAACCACAAAAAGCCAATCTATGCTTAATGGCCAAAGAAGTAAAAAGCAAGAAAGACTTTAATGTAGATGAGGTATTTGATTTTTATTCTTCTGATTTAACTATTAATGATCTTAGAGAAAGAGTGCATGACTCTATGATAGAATTGCATAAATATATGAAAATGTTTAGAATTCTATCAAAGGATCATTCTCTTCTTCAAGAGGAAAAAGAGAAGGCAATCGTAGAGTTGGAAGCTGCTCTACGAACTGCTAACTCTTGTGCCAGTCTTGAGGCTGAGAATGTTAACTTGAGACATATAAATGAGCTTAGCACTCAGAAAGAGTTAACTCTAGTTTCCAAAATTCAGGAACTAGAAAAGACAATTTCTTCATGGAACAAGTCTTCTCTGTCTATGGACTCCATGATCTCTAGGCAAAGATCAGTGGCTAACAGGTCAAGTCTAGGTTTCTGCAATACTCCTTCAAAAACCTCTATGGATAAACCTATGGAAACAAATGATAACGGTTCTCCTAAATTCAATACGGGAATTATATTTGTTAAATCCTCACAGACAGCTAATCCAAATCATTTAAACTCTGCAAATTAAGATGTTGGATCCCACACAAGTCTAGGATTCAAGAAATCAAAGAGTAAGTCAACTTCTACAATCAAGCCTCGAAGGATCGTAGAATATGGCAAAACTCACTCTACGAACCAACCTGGCAAGAATTTTAGAGTTTACTTCCACTCTACGAAAACTGTGAATCGTAGAGTTGTGAGGAAGTTGAAGGAATTTAAGCTAAAAGGAAAAGCTGTGAGCCACTACTATCCACGTCTGCTTAAGACAAGAAGGAATCCATACTCATACACAAGCATATATTATATTCAATGCTACACTTGTCATAAACATGGTCATAAAGCTGCAGAATGTTATTTCAACTCTTTTTATCTTGTACTGCACAAACCTATAATCAAGCAGATTTGGGTCCCCAAGGCTACTAACGAATCTGGACCCAAGCAAGTTTGGGTACCAAAATGAAAGTTGATCCTTTGTGCAGGTACAGAGCTCCACTAAATCAACATGGTACCTTGATAGTGGATGCTCAAGACATATGACAGGCAACAAGGCTCTCTTGTCAAAATTTGAAGAAAAAGATGGTCCTGCAGTCATCTTTGGAGACAAAAATTTTGGAAAGACAAGAGGATATGATTCAGCTAGAAATGGTGTTGTGTCTTTCAACAAAGTGGCATATGTTGAAGGACTAAAGCACAATCTTCTCAACATCAGCCAACTGTGTGATAAAGGTCATCAAGTCACCTTCCTCAACAATCAGTGTCAAGTTAGGGACTTAAAGACCAACTCATTGAAGATGATAGGAACCAGAGAAGGAAATGCCTATACTGTCAACCTTATTGAGCTAAATCCTGGTGAAGCAATATGTTTTCTTGCCAAAGCTTCTGAAGGTTATCTCATTTAAACTTCAAAAGCATGTTAAGACTTGCCTCCAAAGACCTTGTAGCAGGACTACCAAAGCTCAATTTCATCAAAGAGAAACCTTGCAAATCATGTCAGTTTGGAAAGTAAACAAAGAGCTCATTCAAAGACAAGGTAGTCAACACAAATGATAAGCCTCTTAAACTACTTCATATGGATCTTTTTGGGCCTATCCCAACTACAAGCCTTGGAGGAAAGAGATACTCACTGGTGGTAGTGGATGACTATACCAGATTCACGTGGGTATTCTTTCTGAGCTCTAAAGACGAAACCAGCTCTCATCTTATCAAGCTATTCAAAATTGTAATGAATGAGAAAAAGGAGAAGATCAAGGCTATCAGGAGTGACTATAGAAGAGAGTTTGATTTCTCTGAGGTAGAACTTTACTATGAAGAGAATGGCATCAATCACAACTTCTCAGCCCCAAAAACGCCCCAGCAAATGGAGTAGCTGAGAGGAAGAATAGGACACTGATTGAAGCAGGGAGAACACTTCTGGGCAGCTGCTCAACTTCCTGAGTATTTTTGGGCAGATGCAGTCAGCACTACATGCTACACTCAGAACAGGTCTCTCATTCCCTCCATCCTCAAAAAGACTCAATACGAATTATGGAAAGAAAGGAAGCCAAACATCAGCTACTTTCGTGCCTTTGGTTATCTATGCTACATTCTCTACAATGGAAACAAGTATCTGACCAAATTCCAACCTAAGTCAGGTGAAGGGATCTTACTCGGTTATGCTACGGACAGCAAGGCCCGCAGAGTATTTAACAAGGAATCATTAAGTGTTAAAGTCTATATTCATGTTACATCTGATGAGTCAGAATCGAAGAAGAAAGCTACCTCACTCAACGATCCAGCAGAGTTGAACTCTACGATCACAGAGTCCAAAATCGTAGAGTTAGACACTACGATCGTCGAGCTAGAAGTAAAAATCGTAGAGCAAGAAGAAGCAATCGTAGAGCTCACTATGCCAGACAATGAGACTCTACGACCTGAACCAAAAATAAACCTAGAAGAACTTAGACAAGAAGGCACCAGAACTGATGTTCCAATAAGGAGAAAATGGACAAAGGATCACACTAAAGATCTGATCATTGGAAATCCTAATGCAAGAGTTAGGATAAGATCAGCAACTCAAAATAAATACTTCTACCTGAACTTTCTCTCCCAAATGGAGCCCAAAAAGATAGAAGAAGCTTTGTATGATTCAAGCTGGATAGAAGTCATGCAAGAAGAACTCAACCAATTTGAAAGAAGCAAATTCTGGAAATTAGTTGAAAGGCCAAATAACCATCCAGTCATTGGCACCAAATGGATTTTCAGAAACAAGATGGATGAAAATGATGTCATCACAAGGAACAAAGCAAGATTGGTAGCCAAAGGTTATTCACAAGAAGAAGGGATTGACTATGATGAAACATTTGCTCCTGTTTCAAGATTGGAAGCTATCAGAATATTCCTCGCTCATGCTGCTCATATGAAATTCAAGGTCTTCCAAATGGATGTCAAAAGTGCTTTCCTCAATGGAGAACTTCAAGAAAAAGTGTATGTGGAACAACCTCCAGGTTTTGTCAATCCAACCTTTTTTGATTATGTTTATAGATTAGACAAAGTATTATATGGATTAAAACAAGCACCTAGAGCATGGTATAAAACACACACTAACTTTCTCACTAAAAAGGATTTACTAGAGGTAGAATAGATACCACTTTATTCCTAAGGAAACATAAGGATAAATCAATTTTAGTTCAAATCTATGTGGATGATATTATATTTGATTCTATTGATGAAAAGTTGTGTGAAAGGTTTGCCAAGCTAATGCAGAACAAGTTTGAAATGAGCATGATGGGAGAATTGAACTTCTTCCTTGGACTTTAAGTAAAGCAAACTGATGAAGGTATATTCATCAACCAAGCCAAGTGCATTAAAGACTTATTAAAGAAGTATGGCATGGATTCCATCATGAAAACTCTTATGGCACCTACAAATAAGCTTGAGAAAGATGAGAAAGGTAAATGTATTGATATAACTCAATATAGAGGTATGATAGGATCTCTCTTGTACCTAACTACTAGTAGAACAGATATCATGTTTGTCACTTGTATTTGTGTTAGATTTTAAGCTAATCCTAAGGAATCTCATTTATTGGCTGTAAAAAGGATTTTCAGGTATCTTAAAGGCACTCCAAATTTGGGACTTTGGTACCCCAAAGAGTCACTCTTTGATCTAATGGGATACTCAGATGCTGACTATGTAGGATGTAAAATAGATAGAAATAGCACAAGTGGAACATGTCAATTGCTTGGAAATAGACATGTCTCCTGGTTTAGCAAAAAGCAAAACTCAGTTTCAACCTCAACTGCAGAGGCTGAATACATTGCTGCAGGCAGCTGCTGTGCACAAATCCTATGGATGAAAAATCAGTTAGCTGACTATGGATTTGAGTTTAAGTTTATCCCTATTCTTTGTGATAATACTAATGCAATTGCTATAACTCATAATCGTGTCATGCACTAAAGAACCAAACATATAGATATAAGATATCATTTCATTAGAGATCATGTGCAAAGTGGAAATATATCATTACATTATATTCCTATTGAAAACCAGCTTGTTGATGTCTTTACAAAACCTCTAGATGAATCAAGGTCCAACATGCTGATAAGTGAACTAGGAATGCTAAATTTACATACATAATATTATGCTTTGAAACCTACTAACTTTGTAGAAAGAAAGTTTGTAGAGTGACATCAGAAATCGTTGAGTGAAATTGGAACATCATAGAGCATAAGGGAAGCCAAGCTGCCGAGACTCACTCTACGATCGTCGAGTAAGATCGAAATCGTAGAGTAAAAAAGACTCAAAGATAAACCGTAGAGCTCAGAAGGAGCTAAGGGCAAAATAGTCTTTTCCATCAGACTAAAATACGTGTACTCATTCAGCACTTGACACGTGAGCCATTCAACAGAATAAGAGGGAAGTTTTACGAATTCATTTCAAAATTTTCATTTCATCTGAAAACCCTCTCTCTCTCCCTCTTCGCTGAACCCCTAACTCTCTGTTTCAATCAAACTCTCAACAAATTTCATTCTTGTTCAGCAAAATCAAAGAAATTCTCAAATGGCATCCTCTCCAATCGTCTCAGGCAACTCCTGAAAGTAGTATGCACACAAGCCAATCATATTTGATATGATGTAGCATATACTTTGTAATCTTATTCGTCTATTAAAGGCATTTTACTTTATCTACATAGTGCTGTTATATTAAATGTGATAAACCCATAGTTTTGAGCAATGCTTTTAGAATCATGATGGTGATCATGCTAATGAGATCTAAATTCTAGATAGCTCACAAACTAAAATTGTTCCTAATCGTTGGATTACTAAAAAGGGGATTAGTGAATCCGGATAGATTAGTACATACGTTGCTTGCTCTTATGAAGAGGATGATTGATCTCATAATCATTTGTGTGGAGACACTAAAGCAAGTATGTAGGTGCTTATTAGAGAATAAGTTCACTGAACGTGGCTCGCTAAGGAATACCTAATGGAGTTTTACTCGCCTGTCAATAGGAATTCCTCAAGTGATAGTAGTACAAGTGATCCTTGGACTTGAGATCATCATAGTATCTTGTGTATGATGAGTTATACTTTGACATGTCCCTTAAGACCCTTAGGGTATATCAAAGGGTATGATTGGGTATAATAAGTTATACATGGAGATAGGTGAATGATCAACAAAAAATCTACCACTTCTAGTAAAAGGAGTGAATGTCCTATGTGATTCGATAAATGACGACTCAGAAGTCTTTGGCCAAAGCAGAATGAAATTAGAAAGGAGTTTCTAATTTGCATTATCAGAGTTGTGCATTTCAGAATCGAAATACATATAATTAAATAAAATAAGACTTGACAGTAATTCCATGTCTTATATTTAATTGGGACATTTTATGGTAGAAGGATTGAATTGTACGGTAACTATTCACTGAAAGGTTCTTTTATGATTAATGTTGAAATCTATATTATCTGGAAAGTCGTTGATCGCTAAGGGGGCTTACCCTTATTGTAGAATAAATATTATTTATTTAAATGAATTAAATAGTTTAATTTATTTATTTAAATAAGATTAGAATTGTTCTAATTGATTTATTCACAACCGGTTTAATATGGAGAACCTAAAGGGTCACACCGCAAAAGGAAAATATTTTTTTAAGAAGTAAATGGCATAATTGTAATAATAAGTTAAGTGTATTTAATTTAGTCTATGGAGATAGAATAAATTAAATAGCTTAATATTTATTATTTAATATTTTGGAAATATTAAATATAAATTAATAAGAAGAGTCTTATTATTATTATTACAATTACTATTATTTAATTCCTAATAGGGATTGGGAATTAATTAATAGAAGTACTCTCTCATGAATTCCTAATTGGATTAGGAGTTCAATTAATTAAAGGAGTTTAATTAAAATAAAAACCCTAATCCTAAATAGTTTAGGAGGGTTCCCTATATCTATAAATAAGAGGAGTCTTATTATGATTTAGGGTTACACGGTTAGACAGTCAGACAATTAGATTGTTAGACAATTTACACACTCTTCCATGAGAATTGGAGAGAGAGAGTACTTGCAATTTCTATAGAGATAGAAACTAGGGTTTTGCCAACACCCATCTTCTTGAATAACTATTATTCCTTGATGGATCACCTCTAGAGGCCAAACACTTGGGTGGCTAACGTTGATCAAAGGAAGGAATTTAATCGGTGAAATTCAAGGACAACGCGAAGGAATTGGAGGTGAACTTGTACCCGAGGAAGCACGGTTCTACGAGGGTATAATTTCTTAATCTCTATCTCTTTCGTTTAATTGATAATTGAGCACATGGATGATCATGGTGATGGTTTGTATGAAAATTTTAAAATCCGTTTTATCGCGCTTCCGCACTATTTATGTAATTAGATTACATGTTCGCGCTATGTACAAACCTAACAGTGGTATCAGAGCCTAACCTTGTGCTAATTATCGATTATGATTATTCCATGTGTGTATGATATGCGATTGGATCGAAATTTTTGGTCAGAATTAATTTTTCTGAATCAGCGTCGCGGCGCAGCTGCGCCGGCTCCAGTTCATTCTGGAGCGCAGCTGCGCCCATACCCAGAATCAGTTTTTTCTGGGGTTCAGCGCAGCTGCGCCGTGTCCCAGTTCATTCTGGGCGCAGCTGCGCCGGACAGCAGAATCCGAAAAATAATTTTTCCTTCAATTAAAATAAATGGTTTATTTAATTGATAAAAATCAGAATAAAGGAGTTTATTCACATATGGAATAGGATTCCATGTTTCCTAGAATAAAAGAGTTTATTCACATATGGAATAGGATTCCATGTTTCCTTAAAAATAAATATGTTTATTTTGATAAGGAATAGGATTCAACATATTTTATTTTCCAACAATTTTAAGTTAAAATAAAAGAGTTTGTTTTGAACTTGAAATTGGATTTCATGTTAATTGAAATAAAAGAGTTTATTTTGATTTGGAATTTGATTAAAAATAAAGGAGTTTATTTTTATTCAAAATTGGATAAAATAAAATAAATAAGTTTATTATGATTTAAATTTTGATTAAAATAAAGGGGTTTATTTTGTTTTCAAAATTGGATTTCTAGTAAACTTTTAATTGCCCATTAATTGATATCAATGCATATATGGAATGGTTTTATTATTCATGAGATGAATGTTATTTATTGATACATATAGAGATATGTATGATAATAAATAGGGATTGATTATGGACTACTGACCAATGTGTGATTGGATTTATTTTAGTGGATGCTTGAATGAATGGGTTTTTATAAATGGGGTCTGCGTACCTCGTCTTCTCTAATTTTTCTTAATGTAAATTCTATCTCCCTCCTATGTACTTCCCCTTGACTGCTGATCAAGGTTTCTATTTATTGTAAATAGTTTATGTAATAGGTTTAGTTAGAATTACTTGAAGAATTGGAGACAAAGGAGCAAGGAGCGCTTGAAGACCCGTTTGTAATGGAGCCCGGGTTTAAATGTAATAGTTATATTTAAATTTTATTCTTGCACCCTAGGTTTGACCTTTTGGTTCACTTGATGGCTCTAGTGAACCAAACTAGAATAAAAGTCCATAATCAATCCGGGTAGAATATAGTATTCTCTATGTGCATGCCTACTATGTATATATTATATATTATACAACATGCTTCGCATGTTAAATAATATGACGCGTATTTTATATATATATGTGCATGCGCGCTAAACAAGATGAGACATATAATAACAAACCCCTCAAAGAAATTATATTAAGTCCTAAGCGTTCAAAGATATTTGGAATATCGAACGTCGCCTTCTAGCATGGTAAAGCGATAGAGTATTAAATATTTAATATGAGTTTGTTGTGTCACCACAAGGCAAGTATTAAAATATTTAAGATGTTGCTTTATCACATTTGATGCTTATACATAGACTGAACGATGCTGTTTTGTTGTGTCACCACAAGGACAGTGTTTTTCTTTCGAATATATGGAAGTGCTAGGATGGACTTAACTTGGATAATTTTGATTCGGATGTGTCACCACTTGATCAAAATAATCTAAGAGGCAAAATACAAGGAGTTACATAGAGATGTAATTGACAATAGTTGTCTACCTATTTATTTATATATCGTTTGTTGTGTCACCACAAGGCTATATACATTTGAAATGGGATCCTTAGTCTCACTAGCAAATCTTTAATTAGAATTGCCGAACTGTATATTGAGGGTAATATAGTTTGATGAAAATAGTGGGAGATATCAATTTAAAATAAAGACCTAATTTATTTTGGTAATTAATTAAAAATGAATGTATGCTAAAATGTTGTTAAATTACAAATTCATTTATAGAATTTTACAATGTCTAATTCACTATCACTGCGGAGCATATTAGATGCTAATTAATCGGACCGTATTAAAAGGACTGGTTAAGAAATTTGAGAATAGTTCTCAAGGTTGAAAAGCTATCTTATGTCCTTAATATGTCTATTCCTGCAATGGTTGCAGACAATGCCTCTGAGGAAGAGATTGCTATTTTTAGAAAGTGGCAAGATGATGCACAGTTGGCTCAATGCATCATGCTCGCATCCATGAGTAACGAGCTTCAGCGTCAGCATGAAACTATGGATGCTCCTGCTATATTCTTGCACCTTCAAGGAGTTGAAGGGTGAGGAAAGTAGGACTATTATATATATCAGATATCTAGGGAGCTCTTCCGATCTAGAATGACCAATGGCATTACAGTACAGACATATGTCCTAAAATGATCAATCTGATTGAACAATTGGGACAACTGGGTTTTAATGGATGGAGAGTTGATCCAAGATTTGATCTTGCAATCACTTCCGGACTCTTTCTCACAAATTGTTGTGAATTTCCACATGAACAAGCTATATGTCAGCCTACCTGAGTTGCTTAAACATGTTGAAAACTGTAAAGAGTCACTTTCCAACCAAGAAAGACCAAGTCTTACTAGTAGATGATTCTTCCAGGAAGCGGAAGAGGGCCAAAGGATCTTCTTAAAAGAAGAACAATTCAAAGAAGGTAAATGGAAAGGCAAAAACAAAGGACAATAAGAACAAGACTGATGCAAATAGCAAAGGAGTTTGCTTCCAAATGCAATAAGCCTGGACACTGGAAAGGAAACTGTAAGGAGTATCTTACAGAGGCTAGCCAGAAGAAGCTTAATGAAGCTTCGGTTACAGATATAGATTTGTTCATGATTAAAAATAAATTTTTCTATAAGTCAAGGTTCTACTTGGGTATTGGATACCGGCTGTAGTTCTCACGTATGCAATCCAATGCAGAGACTAAGCAGAAGTAGAAAGCTAAACAAAGTAGTAATCTTATGTGTTGTAATGGAGCAAAGGTTGCTACATTAACCATAGGAACTTATTGTTTAGCAGTGCCTACGGGCAAGTCTATTAAGTTAATAAGTTGTTATTATGTTCCAGTTCTCTTTAGAAACATTATTACTTTCGTTGTTGGACAAGGAAGGTTCTGGTATTATATTTAAGAATAATTGTTGTTCTATTTATAATGATAATGTTTTGTATGAAACTGGAAGATTACTTGATAGACTTTGTATACTTGACTTACATGAAAAAAAATAATTTTGTAAATTGAACAAACTAGTAAAAGAAAAAGGAGATGGTCATTCAAAGAGTTGAATGTGTGTATTTGATGAAATACAAGTCTGAATCATTTGAAATGTTCAAAGAATTCAGAAGTGAAACAAATTAACAAAGTATTAAGATTCTTTGATCAGATCGAGGAAGGAATACTTGTTCAATAAGTTTCTAGATCATCTCAAAATGGTATTTTCTCATAATGGAAACCTCCTGATACGCAATAAATGATTGGTGTATCTAAAAGGAGAAATTGTACCTTATTGGACATGGTGCAGTCCATAATGATTTTTACCGACATTCTAGTATCCATCTGGGGTTATGCCCTAGAAACGGCTGCATATCTACAAGATAAGGTAACCTCAAAAATCCGGCCCCAAAACTCCATAAAGGTTATGGATAGGGAGGATTCCTAGTCTTAAATATGTTAAGATAAGGGGTTGTCCAACTTATGTGAAAAGGTTTCAAAGATAAGTTTGGGACAAAATCTGACAAGTGCAGATTTGTGGGATATCCTAAAGTAAGTTTAGGGTATTATTATTACTATAATCCTACACGCTTCCTTCTTAGATAAAGGTGTTTATCATCAAAGGAGCTAGTGGGAGGGTAATAGATCTTGAAAGAGTTCAAGAACCACAAAGCACTTTAAGTCGAACCGAGGAACCTATAGATAGACCTATTATACCACAACCGAATCGTAAATCTGGAAGAGTACCGAAGATACCTGGGAGGTATGGATTCATCATAGAGGATGATGATGAGGTACGCATCATAGAGGATGATGATCCAGTTATATACGATAAGGCTATGAGTATAAGATACTCAGAGAAATGGTAGATGGCCATAAAATCCGAAATGGACTCCATGTATGAGAACCAAGTATAGACTCTGGTTACTCCACATAAGGGCTTAGAGCTTAGAGTGTGAATATGGGTCTTTTAAGAGAAAGACTGGGGAAAATGGCAAGGTAGAGACCTATAAGACCAGACCTGTTTAAAAGGTTTTTCAAGTCAAGGAGTTGACTGTGATAAAACCTTATTACCGGGTAATGCTCAAGTCCATTTGGATTTTACTTGCGATTGCAGCTTATTACAAAATCTGGCAAAATGGATGTGGAGACGTCCTTCCTCAATGAAAACTTGAGGAGAATGTATGTATGATACAGCCAGAGGAATTTGTTTCAAAGGTTGAAGCAAATCGTGTTTTAAGCTACAATGATCCATTGATGGATTGAAGCAAGCTTCTCAAAGATGGAACATTCATTTTGATGAGACAATCAAAAGAGTTTGATTTTATCAAAAACGGGAATGAACCTAGTGTATACAAAAGGGTCAGTGGGAGCGCTGTGGTGACATTCTTGGTATTATATGTTGATATACTACTGACAAGGAATAACACACCAATGCTACAATCAGTAAAGATAAAATTGTCTAAACATTCCTCCATGAATGACTTGGGAGGAGCATCCTATAAATTGGGGATATAAGTCTATATAGATAGATTTAAAAGGATGTTCGGCTTGACCCAAGGAACGTATATTCATTTGATGCTAAAGGCGTTTAGCATGGCAAACTCCAAGAGAGGTCTCATGATGATGAGCCATGGAGTGTATCTCTCTAAAATTGTCCCCAATTGAAAGAGAGATCACATGAGTTACTATCATGTATGCAATGAATATACCGGGCTTGATGTTGATCAGTCATATTCTGGAGAAGATCACTGTAAGACAGTGATAAACATCTTTAAGTACTTAACCGGTATTGAAGATGTAATCATAATTCATGGTAGGTTTGAATTAAAACTAGAGGGCTAAACAGACTCAAGTTTTTTCAGACTGACCAAGACGATAACAAATCCACTTTAAGGTAAATCGTTACCTTGAAAGGTGGTGCAGTGAATTAGAAAGGTTCCAAACAGCAAAGAGTTGCTGGTTTAGTGACAAAGACAAAGTATATAGCTGTAAATGAAGCTGCAAGTTGATTGTTTGGATGAAAAGTTCATCACAGAACTAGGAATAGTTCCTAAGTCTCATCTTGGATTCAAACATGTGTTGCGGCACTTTCATTTGATTAGTAGAATCATTGAAAGAGAAGAAGTCACTATAGAGATAGTGGACTCTCAAGAACAACATTGCATATCCATCTACTGAAGCTTTATCCAAACAGCAGGATGATCGTCACTTAGAGAAGAAGAGTATTAGATACCATGACGATTGGCTTTAGTGCAAGTGGGAGATTGAAAGTAGTATGCACACAAGCCAATCATATTTGATATGATGTAGCATATACTTTGTAATCTTATTCGTCTATTAAAGGCATTTTACTTTATCTACATAGTGCTGTTATATTAAATGTGATAAACCCATAGTTTTGAGCAATGCTTTTAGAATCATGATGGTGATCATGCTAATGAGATCTAAATTCTATATAGCTCACAAACTAAAATTGTTCCTAATCGTTGGATTACTAAAAAGGGGATTAGTGAATCCGGATAGATTAGTACATACGTTGCTTGCTCTTATGAAGAGGATGATTGATCTCATAATCATTTGTGTGGAGACACTAAAGCAAGTATGTAGGTGCTTATTAGAGAATAAGTTCACTGAACGTGGCTCGCTAAGGAATACCTAATGGAGTTTTACTCGCCTGTCAATAGGAATTCCTCAAGTGATAGTAGTACAAGTGATCCTTGGACTTGAGATCATCATAGTATCTTGTGTATGATGAGTTATACTTTGACATGTCCCTTAAGACCCTTAGGGTATATCAAAGGGTATGATTGGGTATAATAAGTTATACATGGAGATAGGTGAATGATCAACAAAGAATCTACCACTTCTAGTAAAAGGAGTGAATGTCCTATGTGATTCGATAAATGACGACTCAGAAGTCTTTGGCCAAAGCAGAATGAAATTAGAAAGGAGTTTCTAATTTGCATTATCAGAGTTGTGCATTTCAGAATCGAAATACATATAATTAAATAAAATAAGACTTGACAGTAATTCCATGTCTTATATTTAATTGGGACATTGTATGGTAGAAGGATTGAATTGTACGGTAACTATTCACTGAAAGGTTCTTTTATGATTAATGTTGAAATCTATATTATCTGGAAAGTCGTTGATCGCTAAGGGGGCTTACCCTTATTGTAGAATAAATATTATTTATTTAAATGAATTAAATAGTTTAATTTATTTATTTAAATAAGATTAGAATTGTTCTAATTGATTTATTCACAACCGGTTTAATATGGAGAACCTAAAGGGTCACACCGCAAAAGGAAAATATTTATTTAAGAAGTAAATGGCATAATTGTAATAATAAGTTAAGTGTATTTAATTTAGTCTATTGAGATAGAATAAATTAAATAGCTTAATATTTATTATTTAATATTTTGAAAATATTAAATATAAATTAATAAGAAGAGTCTTATTATTATTATTACAATTACTATTATTTAATTCCTAATAGGGATTGGGAATTAATTAATAGAAGTACTCTCTCATGAATTCCTAATTGGATTAGGAGTTCAATTAATTAAAGGAGTTTAATTAAAATAAAAACCCTAATCCTAAATAGTTTAGGAGGGTTCCCTATATCTATAAATAAGAGGAGTCTTATTATGATTTAGGGTTACACGGTTAGACAGTCAGACAATTAGATTGTTAGACAATTTACACACTCTTCCATGAGAATTGGAGAGAGAGAGTACTTGCAATTTCTATAGAGATAGAAACTAGGGTTTTGCCAACACCCATCTTCTTGAATAACTATTATTCCTTGATGGATCACCTCTAGAGGCCAAACACTTGGGTGGCTAACGTTGATCAAAGGAAGGAATTTAATCGGTGAAATTCAAGGACAACGCGAAGGAATTGGAGGTGAACTTGTACCCGAGGAAGCACGGTTCTACGAGGGTATAATTTCTTAATCTCTATCTCTTTCGTTTAATTGATAATTGAGCACATGGATGATCATGGTGATGGTTTGTATGAAAATTTTAAAATCTGTTTTATCGCGCTTCCGCACTATTTATGTAATTAGATTACATGTTCGCGCTATGTACAAACCTAACAACTCCCTTGACTTTGAAAATTTTGCCACTGCTGAGACGAAATACAAGAGAATCATCTCTCTACTTTAGCGATTAGGACTCTACGAAGCCCTAGACAACAATACTCAAGTTTATTCAAAATTGGTGAGGGAATTCTACTCTAATGGAATTATTGGGGACGGAATCCTATCCACGATGTTCAAAGGGGTTTCACTTCAGCTAAATTCTTCAGAAATCAACGTAACCCTAGGATTCAAAAATGACGGGCTTACCACTATCAAGTTCATCAACACCGAAGAAGGACTGAAGCAAATGCACCACGAGAACAACCCAGGGCTGAAGGGATTAAAGAAAAAGGAGTTTCCTCAAAAGTATGAATTTCTGGCTGAAGTTGTTAGTAAATGCATTCTGTGCAAGGATTCAGCTCATGATTCTGTAACGATCAGGAATCTTAGATTTCTTTGTAACCCGAGTTATGTATGAATGAAATGAATTTTTATTTTTTATATTATTATGTGTTATGTGCTTAAAGTTGTGTTGCAGCCTAGAAAACGTGCATATGTTAAATCTTATGTGTTGTTGTGTCGTTGGAGTGAATAAATTGATTTTGTAAGAATTCGTAAAATCACTAATTACAGAGCACGTTTCCCGAGACACTATTCATGAGCACTATTCACGCCGAATAATTTTGCATCTTTTTCGATTCCTATTAATTTTGTTAAGACGTGTATGCGAAGTAATAATTTTTCCAAGTGTCAAAGATTTTATTGGAGCTGATACGTGATTTAATCTGTATCCGAAATGTATATTATGGGTGTTTCGAATAAATGGAAAAATCCCATAATAAATATTTTTACGCATCCCAATAATTTATGGGAGTACCCATTTTAATTTTGGGTAGAATTATTTACCAAATTTGGTACAAAAGTGGGAGTATTCGGGTATATTTATCTGTATATTTTGATTAATTGGAGAGGCAATTAAGCCTCAACCAATCAGGAGAGAGCATTAATTGTATTAGCCAATCAAATGAGGGGGAATAAACCGTCACAGTACACTAGACTTGGATTGTTAACTCTTCACAAGACATCCTCCTCAAATACATTTTCAAGAGCTCGGGTACTCCATTTTAGCTCTCCCAATACATTCCTTCTCCTCCCAAAGCCACTCCACCTTATCTCCCATCAGCTCATTCTCCTTTTCATTCAAACCATCTGCATACTTCTCATTTTTCAAGCAAGGAGAGAGCTACAGGGAGAGAGAGAGAGGGAGTACCATAGAGAGAGAAATAAGGAAGTAGCAAAAGAGAAGGAGTGTTCGGGAAGAAGAAGGAAAGCAAGGAAGGAGGGAAAAGAAGGAGAAGAGCAGCAAGAGGGAGTCCAGGAGCACTCTAGCAACCATCTCATCCTACACAAAGCAAGCAACAAAGAGGTAATCACAAACCACAACCATTTCTTCTCCAAGTGAAGTTTTCATGAGTTTTGTTTTGCTTTTATGCTTGCGGGTTGGATTTTGTTGATGTTCGTTGTTGTTGGTTGTGTTGAATCTACCATGGAGGTTCTTAAGAATCTATAGAAACCATTAACACCCTCAAAGTGGAACAAAAACAAATAGTGATTCGGACCCAAGCTTAAGGAGGAAGATAATGGACTGTTTGGACCTTTGGACGATTAGAGGACAGTAAAGCCTTGATGTTCGGATTATTTTGATTGTTTGTTGTTGGAATATTATACTTCTATCAGTTGTGAGGATATCCCAATTTGAATGAATCAAAATGATGCTACAATGAAGTCACAGTTGCCATTTGTGTGAGATATTTCATGACTGCGAAAAACAGAGTATTAATGTTGTGCTTTGGCTTAGGATTTGGATGTGTTAATGCTTATGGGTCATCTTGCATTTTTGATATGTTGTAGCCCCGTGTCTTACGAATCCATAGAGTCCGTAACGGACCAAATTGATCGAGTATAGAGGGAGATATGGAGGCTGGAGCGGGCGTAGGTGTGGCAGTTCGCAGTTCTGCAAGAACTGCAGAACTGCTACTGCATGGCGCTGTCCGTGCTTGGACCGGGTCGGGCAGGCCGGACAGGGTCGGGCCGGATCGGGTCGGACCCAGTAAATTTTTCCCCAAGTCTAAAACTTATATTTTTGTACGAAATGATTAAAAACACTTATAACTTGTTAATGCCTTATGTGCTTAATTTTATACTAGTGTCAACCGAAGTGATGCGGTCTTAAGGCGTAATTGAATAAACTAATTGCAAATTACGCTCGGTTTTAATGCTATCATGCATGTTGTTGAACCTTAAAGTTCTTTATTCCATAGACTGTTTAAAAGCTATGTCAAGGCTAATTGTTTCAGCTAGACACTTATTGATTTGGTTATTTGAGTGAGGTTAAAGTCCTCCAACTATTATTGTTGTTAAGTAAAATTGTCCGATCAAATTGTTTTGGTCTGGACTCCCATGTAAAGCTGAGAAGAACAACCCTCACAGCAGGGGAAATTGTATAAACGTCGGGGAACCGACACGCGCATAAATGGAAAATGTAAGGCTTATGCATAACGCCAGGTATTTTAGGTTGATCACCTATTGTACCAGTTTTGTGGATTATCGGATGAACTTCCAGTAATTCTAGAATAGAGTTTTGTGCCTTGGTGCACCCTCAGTATTGAATAGTTCCCTTCTTCGAGAAACTTTGAAATCCTTGGATACGTCAGAATCTTTTGGTCCTTAGCGGCCACTATAACGGTTATAAAAGAAGTTGTTTATTTCCTTGTGTTAGCTAAATTTTTACTCATGAGAGCTATAAAGTTATTCATGTGATTATTCACTGCTATTATACTTGCGGGGCAATTTGTTGCTCACCCTTGCTTTCCTTAAAATATTTCAGTTAGTGCGGCACGTGGCGAGAGCTCAGGAAAAGATAAGGGAAAGGGGAAAGCTACTGATTAGTGTATTTTGTTGTTCTAGAATTACCGTCGTGTATTAAGACATATTTACCCTTTTGTATTATGTTATGTTTTGTAATAGTATTGGTTTCGAGACTTGGGACAGGTTTATTTATATTATATCAATGTAAATATTCCTTTATTCCACTATAAGTTATCGATTGTATCATTTTGGTATTAGATAGTGATGAACCAGGTCCGTGGCTCAGGTGACCCGGATTTGGGAGCGTCACAGGTTGGTATCAAAGCCTTAGGTTATAATCCTTTAGAGAGAGGCCTTTAGGCTATAACCTTAGAAAGTGTATAGAGAATAAAAGCAGACAAAACTCCTGTAGAGTTTTACGTGATAAAGACTTGTCTTATAGAGCCTTTAGTGTTATCAGATATATCTTCATTCCATACAATGAACTTATATTTTGTTGAAAGACTAATAAGAGTTTGCTTGTTTGTGGTTGTGCTTGTAGGATGTCAAACACAGGAGAACCTAGTAGAGTCGCAGAAGAGGAGCCACGTGACATCCATGTGGTGTCCAAGACACTGCTAATGGTTGAGCCAATTCTAGCTATTGCCCCTGCTGAGGAGGAACCCGAGTTGGAGTCTGACCCGGAGGAGGACCCAGAAGAGGAATGGGAGGAGGTGCCCCCTGTCGACACCACATTTTTGATGGAGATGTTGGACGAACGTACCGACCGCATTCTCGATCAAGCAAATAGGATCCATGAGTTGGAGAGTGAAGCCCGAGAGCAACGGGCCAGGATTCTGGGACTAGAAGGCGAGGTCCAGGAGGGTAAGAACCAGATCCAAGAATTAGAGACGGATGTGCAAGGGCATCTAGGGGCGTCCACACAATTGGCAGTCATGCTGCATCACCTCTTGGCGAGGAATGCAGAATTGGCGGGAAAGTTGGAGCAGTCAGAGCATCAGGGAGTTAATTTGCAAATGGACAATGAGATCTTGAAGAACCAGTTAGGTAGGGAGGTGGCAAACCGTGTCCGGATCGAGGAACAACGGGATGATGCTGTCGAACGAGTTGATGACCTGGAGGGTGAAGTGAGGAGGGGTAAGAGAAAGATGAACCGAATGGGATATGCTTTCCACTCGGCAATGGGCAGGTGGATAGATGGTGTATACCACTACCCAACTGAAGAGGGACAGACTCGTCACACCCTGAGTCGAGACTTGATGATCCATATAGGTCATAGGGAGTATGACAACGTTGTGGAGCGCGGTATGCTCGGATAGGTTGCCTAACTTATGTGCCTAGCGGTTTGTAATCATGTATATGTTAATCCCAACATTTTGCTACATGTGTGGGATTGTATTGTAAGATTGTAACTTTTGTGCTTATTTAAGGGGAGTATGTTGGTGGACACCTCACCATTTTGTTGTATCAAGGAACGTTTAATGACATCTATAGTAGTACGTTATAGCATAGTCATGTATGTTGTAATAGTTATTAGCACTGAATGCAATTGTTATTACTATATATGTTGTCTACTTGTAGTACTTATGATAGATATTCTCGTAGCATAATGAAATGATGACATTAAGCTTTCTTACGTTAAGCAGAGAATGCCACCTAGACGCAACATACCACCCCCACCAACACCTCAGGGATCGGTTAATAATGAAGGAGGTCAGGTGGACCCCATGTAATGGTTAGCGGATATACTAGAAAGAATAGCCCAAGGGAGGAATACGGGACCAGTGAATCCCCATCCCCCGGCAGCACCCATAACAAATTTCAAAGACTTCAAGAGCGTAGGACCCCCAGAGTTCAAGGGAACGACTGATCCGATTGAAGCCCAGTCTTGGGTGAAGGAAATGGAGAAGGCTTTCATCATCGCACGCGTGGGGGATGACCATAAGACAGTATTTGCCACATATATGATGAAAGGAGAAGCAAATTATTGGTGGGAGGCTAACCAACAACGAGCAGGCGAAGGAGTGATATCATGGGACAAGTTCAAGGAATTATTCTTCGAGAACTATTTCCCAAAGAGCATGGAAAGGCAAATGGTGGTGAAATTCCTAGAGCTCAAGCAAGGAGACATGACGGTGGCTCAGTACGCCGCCAAATTCAATGAACTTGCGCGTTTTGCAGCGCTTCACGTAAGTACTGAAGAGCTGAAGACGCAAAGGTTCGAACAAGGGCTGAAACCGTGGTTGTATAATAAGTTAGCCGTTCTCCAGATCGAAACTTTTAGTGCACTGCTGGAAAACGCCATCATCGCCGAAGGAGGGATTGAAGCCCTAAACCAACATAAGAAGAACAAGAAGAGTGGGGGAGACTACCGTGGAGGTGGCAGTAGCGGTGGAAGCAAATCGGGAAAGAGAAAATGGGACAGCAGTAACAACAATAGCCATAACATCAACACTAATCAGACCGGGAATGGTCAAGGGGGATTTAAGAAGAATATTGAAGCGTGTTCAAAATGTGGGAAAAATCACAAGGGAGAGTGCTGGAAGGGACGTAATGTTTGCTACAACTGCAACCAAGAAGGGCATATAGCACCGCATTGCCCAAACCCAAAGAAGAACCGAGGATACTATTCATGTGGATCAATGGAACATCAGTTCAGAAACAGTCCGAAGAAAGGAAGCAGTGGTGGAAGCGGCAACCGAGGAGGAGGCATCAAACTGATGATTGGAGGTCCGACTCCGCCGAACCGCACCCCAACCCGAACATTCAACATGACCGTCCAAGGATGCAGTGATTGCTAAGGAGGTGGTGTCAGGTATTATCCCAATCAATAATATAAATGCTTGTGTATTATTCGATTCGGGTGCTACCTTTTCTTTTGTGTCTGAAGATTTTGCTAAACGGTTAAATTTACCCCAAGAACGGTTAGAAAATCCTTTGAGCATAGAAATTACGAATAATGAGGTAATTCCGGTAGAGTTTATTCTTCGTAATTGTTACGCTGAGATTAGGGGATTTAATTTTCGCGTGGATTTGATCCCAATAAGGTTGGGAGAGTTCGATGTAATATTGGGAATGGACTGGTTGTACGATCATGCGGCAATCATTGACTGTCAGAAGAAAAGTATGAACCTTCGGACCCCGAACCTGTCGAGGGTAATATTTTATGGTGGCACATCGCTAAGACGTTCGTGTTGTCTTACGATAATGAAGGCCAGGAAATTGTTAAAGAAAGGTTGTGAAGGTTATTTAGCATATATTGTAGATACGGAGAAAAAGGGTGTAGAAATTAAGAATATACCAATAGTGAGAGAGTTTCCAGATGTGTTTCCAAGCGATTTACCCGGTCTTCTACCAGACAGGGAGATTGAATTTGCGATAGACTTAGTTCCAGGGACTGCACCAATTTCAAAGGCCCCGTATCGTATGGCACCAGTGGAAATGAAGGAATTGTTGATACAACTTCAGGAATTACTGGATAATGGGTATATTCAGCCAAGTGTGTCCCCATGGGGAGCACCAATTTTGTTTGTCAAGAAGAAGGACGGATCAATGAGACTCTGTATCGACTACCGGGAGTTGAACAAATCAACGATCAAGAATAAGTACCCATTGCCAAGAATCGACAACTTGTTTGATCAACTAAAGGGAGCCAGACACTTCTCGAAGATAGATTTGAGGACCGGATATCATCAGCTAAAAGTGAGGAAGGAAGATGTACCTAAAACTGCGTTTCGGACAAGATATGGTCACTAAGAGTTTTTGGTGATGTCTTTCGGTTTGACTAACGCGCCGGCAGCATTCATGGACTTGATGAACCAAATTCTGAAGCCGTACTTAGATAAGTTCGTAGTAGTTTTCATCGATGACATTTTGATTTATTCAAAGACCGAAAAAGAGCACGCTGATCATCTGAGCCAAGTACTGGAGACACTGAGAAGGGAAAAGCTATACGCGAAATTTTCCAAGTGTGAATTCTGGATGTAAAAGGTGCAATTTTTAGGGCATATGATCGACAAAGACGGTATCTCAGTGGACCCTGCGAAGGTGGAGGCGGTTAGTAACTGGGAGCAACCGAAGACACCGACAGAAGTACGAAGTTTGTTAGGGTTAGCCGGGTACTATCGAAGATTTATCCAAGATTTTTCCAAAATAGCAACCCCGTTGACCAATCTAACGAGGAAGACGGTGAAGTTTGTGTGGTCTGGAAAGTGCGAAGACAGTTTTTAGGAGTTGAAGAAGAGGTTAAGCGAGGCACCTGTATTATCATTACCAAATAATACAGGGGGTTTTGTAGTGTATAGTGATGCATCACACAAGGGTTTGGGCTGTGTGTTAATGCAACACGACAAGGTCATTGTGTATGCATCACGACAACTGAAGGATTACGAGAAACGATACCCTACCCATGACTTAGAGTTAGCGGCTGTCGTTTTTGCATTGAAGATTTGGAGACATTACCTTTATGGGGAGAAATGTGAGATATACACGGACCATAAGAGTCTGAAATATATTTTCACACAGAAGGAGCTAAACATGCGACAGAGAAGGTGGTTGGAATTAATCAAAGATTACGACTGCGAAATTCTTTATCACTCGGGCAAGGCAAACGTAGTAGCAGACGCATTGAGTAGAAAAGGGAATGAGAAATTATTTATGTTAACTACTCACGAGGAGCTAATACGGCAAATGGAGAGACTGGAGATCGAAGTGAAAAGTCTGACAAAGGCAGCAGAGAGGTTATTCGTAATTGAGGCTCGTCCGACATTACTCGACAAAGTGAAAGAAGCACAGGAAAAGGATGAAGAATGTGAAAGGATACAGAAAAGGATCGCAAAAAATGAGGAAGAGAAAGTTTGAATGGATAAAGATGGTATCTTAAGATACGAGGAACGAGTGTGGGTGTCAGCCGTGACTGAATTAAGAGATGAGATCTTACATGAAGCACATAATTCAGCATATTCTGTTCACCCAGGAAGCATAAAAATGTACCGGGATCTTCGTCAATATTTTCGGTGGTCCAACATGAAGCGGGACGTAGCAGAGTGCGTCAGCAAGTGTCTCACATGTCAACAAGTCAAAGCGGAACATTAGAGACCGAGTGGGTTACTTCAGCCACTAAATATACCAGAATGGAAATGGGAGCACATTACCATGGATTTCGTGGTACGACTTCCAGTTACACAAAAGGGTTGTGATGCCATTTGGGTTATCGTAGACCGATCGACAAAATCAGCACACTTTCTACCAATAAAAATCCGATTCAATTTGAACCAGTTAGCCAAGTTGTACATAAAGGAAATTGTTTCGCGATATGGAGTGCCAGTTTCAATTGTCTCAGATTGAGATTCGCGCTTCACATCAAATTTTTGGAAAAGCTTGCAAGAGAGAATGGGAACACAGTTGCGACTAAGTACTGCTTATCATCCTCAAACTAACGGACAGAGCGAACGAACAATACAGACGCTAGAAGATATGCTTAGAGCTTGTGTGATGGATTTCAAAGGGAATTGGGATGACCACTTACCACTCATGGAATTCGCTTATAACAATAGCTATCATGCAAGTATCGATATGCCGCCGTACGAAGCCCTCTACGGAAGGAAGTACAGAACACCGTTAAGCTGGGATGAGGTCGGCGAACGACGACTGTTGGGACCCGAGTTGGTACAACAGAGAGCCGAAGTGGTCAAAGTGATCAGGGCAAGACTAGTTGCAGCACAAGACCGACAAAAGAAGTATGCAGATCAACATCGCCAGACGAGAGACTTCGACGTCGGCAACCATGTGTTTCTGAAAGTGTCTCCCTGGAAAGGGAAGATACGTTTTGGGAAGAGGGGAAAGTTGAGCCCAAGGTTCGTAGGACCGTTCGAAGTATTGAGAAGAGTGGGTGAAGTGGCGTACGAGGTAGCCTTGCCGCCTAAACTGGACCATATCCACAATGTGTTCCATGTCTCAGTGCTACGATCATACAAGCCCAATTATAAGCACGTTATATCCTATGAGCCCGTCCAAATAGAGAAAGATCTAACGTATGAGGAAATTCCAATTCAGATAATTGATAGGAAGGAGCAAGTATTAAGGAATAAGGTTATACCTTATTTAAAAGTAATTTGGCGAAACCACAATGCAGAGGAGGCTACATGGGAATTGGAGGATAAGATGAAGGAGAATTACCCTCAACTTTTTGTTTAACCTTGTATTGTGATTCTGGGGACAGAATCCTTATAAGGGGGGAGAATGTAACGATCGGGAATCTTAGATTTCCTTGTAACCCGAGTTATGTATGAATGAAATGAATTTTTATTTTTTATATTATTATGTGTTATGTGCTTAAAGTTGTGTTGCGGCCTAGAAACGTGCATATGGTAAATCTTATGTGTTGTTGTGTCGTTGGAGTGAATAAATTGATTTTGCAAGAATTCGTTAAATCACTAATTACAGAGCACGTTTCCCGAGACACTATTCACGAGCACTATTCATGCCCGAAAAATTTTGCGTCTTTTTTGATTCCTATTAATTTTGTTAAGACGTGTATGCGAAGGAATAATTTTTCCAAGTGTCAAAGATTTTATTGGAGCTGATACGTGATTTAATCTGTATCCGAAATGTATATTATGGGTGTTCCGAATAAATGGACAAATCCCATAATAAATATTTTTATGCACGCCAATAATTTATGGGAGTACCCATTTTAATTTTGGGTAGAATTATTTACCAAATTTGGTACAAAAGTGGGAGTATTCGGGTATATTTATCTGTATATTTTGATTAATTGGAGAGGCAATTAAGCCTCAACCAATCAAGAGAGAGCATTAATTGTATTAGCCAATCAAATGAGGGGGAATAAACCGTCATAGTACACTAGACTTGGATTGTTAACTCTTCACAAGACATCCTCCTCAAATACATTTTCAAGAGCTCGAGTACTCCATTTTAGCTCTCCCAATACATTCCTTCTCCTCCCGAAGCCACTCCACCTTATCTCCCATCAGCTCATTCTCCTTCTCATTCAAACCATCTGCATACTTCTCATTTTTCAAGCAAGGAGAGAGCTACAGGGAGAGAGAGAGGGGGAGTACCATAGAGAGAGAAAGAATGAAGTAACAAAAGAGAAGGAGTGTTCGGGAAGAAGACGGAAAGCAAGGAAGGAGGGAAAAGAAGGAGAAGAGCAGAAAGAGGGAGTCCAGGAGCACTCTAGCAACCATCTCATCCTACACAAAGCAAGTAACAAAGAGGTAATCACAAACCACAACCATTTCTTCTCCAAGTGAAGTTTTCATGAGTTTTGTTTTGCTTTCATGCTTGCGGATTGGATTTTGTTGATGTTCGTTGTTGTTGGTTGTGTTGAATCTACCATGGAGGTTTTTAAGAATCTATATAAACCATTAACACCCTCAAAGTGGAACAAAAACAAAGAATGATTCGGACCCAAGCTTAAGGAGGAAGGTAATGGACTGTTTGGACCTTTGGACGATTAGAGGACAGTAAAGCCTTGATGTTGGGATTGTTTTGATTGTTTGTTATTGGAATATTGTACTTCTATCAGTTGTGAGGATATCCCAATTTGAATGAATCAAAATGATGCTAAAATGAAGTCACAGTTGCCATTTGTGTGAGATATTTCATGACTGCGAAAAATAGAGTATTAATGTTGTGCTTTGGCTTAGGATTTGGCTGTGTTAGTGATTATGAGTCATCTTGCATTTTTAATATGTTGTAGCCCGTGTCTTACGAATCCATAGAGTCCGTAACGGACCAAATTGATCGAGTATAGAGGGAGATATGGAGGATGGAGCGGGCGTAGGTGTGGCAGTTCGCGGTTTTGCAAGAACTGCAGAACTGCCACTGCATGGCGCTGTCCATGCTTGGACCGGGTCGGGTCAGGCCGGACCGGGTCGGGCCGGATCGGGTCGGACCCAGTAAATTTTTCCCCGAGTCTAAAACTTATATTTTTGTACGAAATGATTAAAAACACTTATAACTTGTTAAAGCCTTATGCGCTTAATTTTATACTAGTGTCAACCAAAGTGATGCGGTCTTAAGGCGTAATTGAATAAACTAATTGCAAATTACGCTCGATTTTAATGCTATCATGCATGTTGTTGAACCTTAAAGTTCTTTATTCCATAGACTGTTTAAAAGCTATGTCAAGGCTAATTGTTTCAGCTAGACACTTATTGGTTTGGTTATTAGAGTGAGGTTAAAGTCCTCCAACTATTATTGTTGTTAAGTAAAATTGTCCGATCAAATTGTTTTGGTCTGGACTCCCATGTAAAGCTGAGAAGAACAACCCTCACAGCAGGGGAAATTGTATAAACGTCGGGGAACCGACACGCGCATAAATGGAAAATGTAAGGCTTATGCATAACGCCAGGTATTTTAGGCTGATCACCTATTGTACCAGTTTTGTGGATTATCGTATGAACTTCCAGTAATTCTAGAATAGAGTTTTGTGCCTTGGTGCACCCTCAGTACTGAATAGTTCCCTTCGTCGGGAAACTTTGAAATCCTTGGATACTTCATAAATCCTTTGGTCCTTAGCGGCCACTATAACGGTTATAAAAGAAGTTGTTTATTTCCTTGTGTTAGTTAAATTTTTACTACTGAGAGCTATAAAGTTATTCATGTGATTATTCACTGCTATTATACTTGCGGGGCAATTTGTTGCTCACCCTTGCTTTCCTTAAAACATTTCAGTTAGTGCGGCACGTGGCGAGAGCTCAGGAAAAGATAAGGGAAAGGGGAAAGCTACTGATTAGTGTATTTTGTTGTTCTAGAATTACCGTCGTGTATTAAGACATATTTACCCTTTTGTATTATGTTATGTTTTGTAATAGTATTGGTTTCGAGACTTGGGACAGGTTTATTTATGTTATATCAATGTAAATATTCCTTTATTCCGCTATAAGTTATCAATTGTATCATTTTGGTATTAGATAGTGATGAACTAGGTCCGTGGCTCAGGTGACCCGGATTTGGGGGCGTCACAATTCTGTCAGCGGTCTTCAGCTAAGAATCATGACTACAATTGTGAAGGAGATCCAAATAAACTATGGTGCCCTGCTCCTAGAATGGATTAGAAATTGGGTCTCAAATGATGGAAAGATCAAAGGAGCAAGGAAAATGTTTTATGCCAGATTTATAAGCATCATTCTTCAGAAAGCACTAGGAGATCAAATTAGGGATAATGAAGGAGAAGTCATAAATGTCAACAAAAGGATCACCCAAAGGATTTTTGTGAACTTGAAAAGGAATCCAGTTGAAAATTTAAGATCAACTCAAACAGAAGACAATAAGAAAACTAAAAATAAAGTCAAAAAGCCCTTAATGAAGAATATATTTGTGGTTGAATAAGAAACTGATGAGGTGGATCAGGAGTTGCCAGCTCTAACCAGAAAGAGCAAAGGAGAAAAGAAGGAATTGACCCAAACTGAAGAGGAACCTTAAGGATCATCAAATGAAGAACCTGCTTCTTCTGCTACTCATCCAAAGCCTTCCCTATCATCAGAAGCAGAGAAGAAGAAAAGAAAGCAATATAAAGAAGCTTCTGATGAAACATCACCAAATCTCCAGATTTCGTAATCGTAAAAGGCTGCAATAGCAAGTAAGATCCTGATCGATTTAACTATTGCCACTGGAGAGAAGGTTTCATCATAGTCAATACCTTGAACTTGTTTGAAACCTTTTGATACCAGTCGGCCTTTATAGGTTTGTACATTACCATTCATGTCGGTTTTCTTCTTGAAAACCCACTTGCACCCGATTGGTTTTACCCCCTTCGGGTAGATCAACCAAGTCCATTCTAATGAAACATCACCAAATCTAAAGGCGTATCATAAGAAGGGAAAACGCAGCTCTAAGCAAAGCCTCCCTACGATCGCTGAGAATCTTCACTCTACGATTGTAGAGTTAAGAGCTGAAGACGCTGCTGAAGATGCTGGTTAGCCTGACTCTATGGCTGTTGATGACGAACAATTAGCTGGGAAGGTTGCTGAACGCGAGCCAAAGAAAATGAAGAAAAAGCTAATGATGCTAGCCCAAAAAGAGCTCAATAAAGCAATGCTAAGAATCAAAGAAGAGGAAATGAGACGATTAACCTCTAATCAAACTGTCGCTCCAACTGAGGGGGAGCAACAAGAAGTTGCTGAGAAAAGATATGCTTATATTGAGGGTGAGACGCCTGATGTCCCTGAACCAGTCACTGCTCAGGTTGAGGGGGAGCCATCAAAAGCTCATACTGAAATCTTCTCAAGCCCTCAAGTGACTGAACCTGAAACAGAACCGTTGGCTGAAGAAGCTGAGGATGTAGAGATCAGTGATGGAACAAGTGATGAGAGTGAAGATGAAAGCCTAAAAATCATTGCTAAAGGAAGAAATGAAGAAATGCATATCAATTATAACTGCCTATTTGCCTACTTACTAAGGATGTCATTCCATCAAGCTCTAATCCTCAATTCTTGGGATCACATGTTATGGGCCTTTAAGACTTACCCAACAATTTCAATGCTTAGCCAAGAATTTCTAAGAATTGGCTCCTTTGCTTAAAAGCTGATTTCTAACAGTGCATTCCAAAGCAATGAGCAAAAGGTATGCTTCATTCCTTCATCATTTAAGTTAAATCACTCTCTATTGCGAAATTACTATCTTTTTGCTGAAATACCAAGATGGAATGAGGTCATCTTTGACCCAAGGAAACCATTTCCAATTATAGGGTCCCAAAACTCTGTACCTGATGGACCAAATGCCTAACCATCTCTGGTCATAGAGTCCCTAAACTCTACGACTGATGCTACACTCACCTTTTAAACTCAAAATGTAGAGTCAACCTACCCTACAATCGACTCTATGATCGTAGAGTGTGATGACCCTACGAATGACAATCAAACTGCTCACTCTCCCATAGTTCAAACAAATGCCCCAACCATTCCTGCTGATGTCCCATCCTCCTCCCATAATGAATATTTTGACCTGTCCATCGCTCTGGCAAATCTCCAAGGAAGCAATAAGGAAGAATATTCATCAGAGATCAAGCAAATTCTTGAGCGTGTCAAACTCATCCCCACTACTGATGAATTGACTGATCTCATAGTCGGTGTGGCAAAAGATATGGAGGAGAATCTTAAAGCCAATTCTCTCACCCTCTATAGAAGGTTTAACGAACTTGTTGATGCTGCCAATGCTCACTCTAACAATCTTGGTATTGAACTGACTAAAAGGTTAAGAGAAATTATCACAGAGTTAATGGATTGCATTGACAGAAGGGACAAATTCTATTAAAAAGAAATTGCTGATCACAAATCTGCAATTCTTTCCCTTCAGGAGTCTCAGATAGCTCAGAACAAGTTAGTAACTGAGAAACTCTTTGATTTAAGCACCTCCATTAATAACTTCCAGCGCCTATCCCTCCAACAAATGGAAAGGACTGACAATGCCTTTGCTTTGATGCACCAACAACGGGAAAGGACTGAAGCTCAATTAGTTGAACAAAGAGCTGGCAACACTCAGTCTCGGTCTCAAATGCAAGAATTGGTGTGGGGTATACAGTAGCTCTCGCAAGAGGTTTGAACTTTAGATGCTTACATAAAGGGGGAGAAAATAAAAGGCAAAGAAAAGGGAGAATCAAGCAACGGCAAGGGAAGAGAGCAACCAAGGCAGCCTAGGCAGTCCGAGTCATCAATTCCAAATGAAGAGACCATAAATGACATTCCTATGAGGAGTAAAGTCCCTGGATCCTACAGAAGAATGCCTGATGTAACTTCAACCAGAGTTCACATACCATCAGGTAATCCCGCATTGTTAAATCGACACTTGCATGGGACTCACCCCTATGGTGAAAGAGGAAGTCATATGCCCTCTTCTGGCCTCAGTCAAGAACAGATTGAAGATTTCCAACGAATGACTAAAGAAGGCCGAGAAATGTACAGAAGAAGCGTTGAATATGAAAGGGCCAATCCTCCAAGGGCCAACAGAGGAGTCGAAGGAAGATGGAACTAGGGTTTGAAATTTTTTGTTTCTCTTTATTGATGTAACTGCCATATAATGTAATATTCATATGATCATCAATAAAACTCATGATTTTATCTAGAAATACAGTTGCTCACTGTACTATAAGACATGTTTATTTTTATAAGCATTTGCATTAGAATTGATGATATGATTCAAAACTACTGGTTTATGTCAACATCAAATAGGGGGAGATTGTTAGGAATCACAAGGTTTAAATTTGATGTTGTGTTCTTAATGTATATTTGTTTAAGTAGTTAAATTGTAAAGTCCTTAAAAGATATGATGTATAAGGACTTAGATTAGAAAAGATCAAAAGTGTTTGGTTGATCTTATGTGCTAAAATAGACTGATCGTAGAGTACTGCACAAACATCCAGTGAAGGATCGTAGAGCAGTCAGCCAACTTGGAGATCAGACCAACTCCGAAGAGTCAAGTATGTCTTCCAAGAGTTTTCCAGGCAAACGTAGAGTGAAGCTCGACAGATCGTAGATTTCTCTCTCGGCAGAACATAGAGCACTCTCGGCAGGACGTAGAGCTCTCTCGGCAGTTCGTACAGTTCTATCGGCAGAACACAGAGCACTCTCGGCAGGATGCAGAGCTCTCTCAGCAGAATCGTAGATTTGTAAAGAACCCATGAGCAGAGATAAAGTTTTGAAGCTACAAGATCTTTTCATGTTCCACCAAAGCCTCTTCTCTATCCTTTCTAGAGAAAAAATGAGTTACTTTGAAAATATCTTGGGCTCTGAGCTTAGGGCAGGACCAATATCAACTGCCAGATCCTTATCCAACGAAGTGGAATCATCAGAGCTAAGGGAAATAGAATGGGTGATAGCCACAGATTCTACCATATCCTCAATACTTAGGACTAAAGGAGACGAGATCGAAGGGGAATTAGGGCGAGAGATGCCATATTCGGCGAAAGGATCTCTGGAGACGCTACTAACCGAATTCCCGTTTGAGAGATGAAAACCTTTACGATTATCTATAACTCAGAATCATATTTATTCTATGATTCATTTTATCAGAGTATTTGAGAGTATATACAGCTATATCATTTCTTATATAGTATTATCAGTATATCATTTCACATTGTAAAGTAGCTACAACGCTATCTTTCAATCTTAAAACTAACTTCCCTTGAATATTGAATATTTCATTAGTTACATGATCACACACCATACATTGCAAATCATTACCACATTCAATATAATTCCAAATAAAATAAACCAATATTCCTTTACACGTCTTGTAATCTTTATCATCTTGAAAACTAGAGACTTGTATCGCAATTGTAACCTGCAAATTATTGCAAGAATGAGCACAACAGCCCAGCAAGTCTAATAGTCTATCATGTTTCACGTAACACAGAGTTTATATTCAAATCATACGTCATATATCTTCTACTATATATTATACATGCATCATGCTTCTAAACAAGGCATCTATTTATGCATCACATATTATACCTTTACATCATACCTCTAATACCATCAAACTTATCATCATCCACATATCATTTGTTTTAATAAATTGAGTTCCATAACCCAAATCACTTTAGTCATACATTGACTTTAATCATTCATGGAGCAACATAATGCAAATCATGAATATCCATATACTTGTAAGCATATTAACATGCTAACAATTATCTATAGCAAATATAAGTTCATAAAAATAAACTAAGAAACTTGCCTTGCGAATTGTTTACAACTTATAACTACCTACGCTTCACGAATCCTACACAATATACGATCACGTATATACACATATCAGTCATACATACACAATGAAATCTCTTAGATTACATTGACTTTATCGATCTTTATAATATTAGTTTCATTTACTAACCTCTAGCTAATCTTTTAATGCATAACTTACTTCTTAATGTGTTGGGGTCTTACAACATCTAATTTAACATCTAGACACAAGAGTTTTGGAAATTTTCAACCAAACCTAGGTTACTTTTCAAAATACTCAAAATTTTCATTTAAAACTTCTTTAATTCATGCTTTGACAGCTCATTTCATGCATAGCCAAGTGGGGTAACATATGAGACACCTTTTAAAGCATAAATAGATCTAATACACATGCCCAGAGGTTTAAATGTCAAAGAAAATCATTTTTCATTTATGGGGACTAGCGCGGCCGCGCTGGTTTTGGCTTAGGAAGTGGCGTGGTCGCGCACCTTCGAGACAGTTTCAATTCAGGATCTGTTTTCTGTAGTTTTTTTCCAATTTTGATTCTTAGCTATTATACATTACAACATACATACCCAATTATGTTTTATCTTGAATATAACTCAGTTTCTTGTCTGGAAACATAGACTTACAATCAATAACCTCGTAATTTCCCATGGTTTTAGAAAAATTCTCATATAGGCAATTTATCAAATATATTGTAGACATAACTATAGGATTTAGTTTTTATGATTCATTGATCATGCTTTATCCCCAGATTTCATATAAAAATTATTTCACGATCAAAAATCCAAACACAATTTCACAGTACTTAATTATATAGTTTGTGTCTACATCAAAAGATATAAATAATACCTCTATACTTGACTGAAAATCCTTTGCTTGTTTACTAACTCTTCTAGGATACTTCAATTCTTCCTTAGATTAGCTTTCTTGGAAAAATTAATGAGCTTCAATCCTTTTAGCTTAGTATGAAAAGATGAAGTGAAAGAGTTGGGAATTTGATTACTGAGCAAAGGAATTACAAACTGTAGCTTGGCTTGGATTTTATAGGAGTTCTATACTTGCTCCTTACTCAAATTCCTTGATTGCTACGGTTTAGGTTGGCTGAGTACATGGGTCTATTAATGCCCCAAGCTGCCAGCTCCTACTCAAATTAATAACTCAACTTCTTACTCAACTTGCACACACATCATATATACATAATACCTATATATACATACATATATATATATATATATACATATATATATATATACATATGTGTATATATATATAGACACACACACACACACACACTTTACATACATATATTACATACAATACATAAGTTACATAATACAATTATACTTATACCACATAATATATTACATATGCAATATACATAATTCATTACACACTTAATATTACATTCCATACATTTTGATGTATTATATCTCAAAACAAATAATGAAGTTATACATTAAATTAAATAAAAATAATTTATTTAATGCAATAATTTCACAATATTAAAATAAGCTAATATCATAAATTATTTGAATTCACCTTATTTAATATATACATCAATTCGGTATACATAAATTTAATTATATCTTCTTCCTTTAATAAATTATTTTTAACAATTTATTCCATATGATAAATATATAAAAATATATTCATCACCTTACAAATTATCACATATTGCATAGCACATATTCACCTATGCAATTCTAATATCACATAATAAGAATTTTATTAATTTAAATTCTTATCTTAATATACTTTGAAAATTCAAAGCGTCACATTCTTCCCCTCTTATAAGGATTTCGTCCCCGGAATCACTATTACAAGATTACATCACAACACTGATAACTTCTTAATACTACCTTCACCAAAGGTATAATATTACATATTTACATATTTAGCAAGTGTTGATTCACCACTACTTCTCCCACCAGTCCCTTTCTTTGACAATTCTTCGCTTGGTGATCCATTGATCCACAAGTATAACATCCATTTTGCTTTGGATTGGGATAATTAGGAGAGATATGTCCCTCTTGCCCATAATTAAAACACGTCTTCTTAGCTTTCTTACATACTTTTGTATGGTTTTTCCCACAGTTTTTGCAACCCCCAACCCTTTTCTTTATATCTCCTTGCTTTTCTTCAGAATGGTCACTCTTTTTTCATTTCTGACTTCCCTCAGCTTTACTTTCTTCCTCCTTTTTCTTGCTATGCTCATCCTGACTGTATTGGCTCAACATTTTAGTTCCTTCTTCTGCTATTATAGCTATCTTTAAGATTTTCCCAAAAGAGTCGATCTGCAACACTGATAACTTATCGTAGAGAAAAGGTTTTAAACCTTGCTCAAACCTACGCATCTTTCTCTCCTCAATATCCACTTAATGTGGAGCAAACCAAGTCAATTCATTGAATTTGGTTGCGTATTGGGGTACTGACATGTCCAATTGCTGTAATTCCAGAAATTGTATCTCCATACGATTTTGCGAGATGTGAGGGAAGTAGTTTTCGAAAACAATTTCTTTGAACCTTTCCCAACCAATTACTCCTTCACGGACTCTATTTTTGTTCGCTTCCCACCAAAAGTTTGCTTCACCCTTAAGTATATAAGCAGCAAAAGATGCCTTCTGCTCCTCACCTATCCTGGCAATATCGAATGCCTTTTCCATCTCTTTAATCCATGTTTGAGCCTCGATAGGCTCAGTGGTCCCCTTAAACTTAGGCGGTCCCACATTCCTAAAATCCTTGAAACTTTCCACCGGCAGTGTTTGAGGATTTGCATCTACTTGGATAGGGTTTCTATTGAATGCCTCTGCTAGAAGATTTACAAAGTGCTATATAGGGTCAATGTAATCCCTAGTCTCTGTGACGAACGATAATTTTTTAATTTAATTTAAATATTTATTGAATTAAATAAATATTTTTCGATGATTTAATTATTGAATTAATTGATTAATTGATGAATTTGTGGTAGATTAAATGCAATTATATCTGTCACATTAGTAAAATTGATGTGCAGAATTTTTATATTCAAAATATATGTTTAATTGAGTTTATTTGATTAAATGCATTATTTAAATAAGTATAATGTTATTTCTAATTAATTTTATAATTAATTAGAGATTTAATAATTTGTCATTATTAATAAATGAGAATTTTATTTATATGACTATGTGATTTAATGTAGAATAACTTCAATTTTATTTAATTGATTTAAATGATATTTAACTGATTAAATGTGTGACATGAACTATATTATAAGTAAGTTATTGAACTAAATTAGAAGGGAGGAATAAAGGAGAAAGCCAAACATGGCCTGAGTAGGAGTTGGTGCCAGTTATTAACTGACACCATGTACTGTCAGTTTAATCTCACGTAGTTTCATTACGTGTATTCCATTATCAGTAATTCTAAACGTGAGTATACAGAGAGAAAAAGAGAGAGTTTAAGAGAATTGAAGAAGAAAATCCATTCATCTTTATTGCATAATCTAGCATCTTATCAAAAGTAATTCTTCTAACTAAGTTTAATTTACGTTTTAAATTCTTCCATGAAAGTAGTCTATAAGTTTTTATGATAATGGAGCTTCATGTGTAATTGATTATAAATTATTTATAATTATTTAAATGCATGTATAATTTACTGTATTATGTTTATAAATTGTTTAATTGGATTAATTTATGAGATTACGCCTTTAATTGGAAGTTCTGAAAGTTACAGAGTAGTTACATATGAATATGAACTGTATGTATGAAATTGATGTCTGTGTTGCAAGTTAATTAGTTAAATTGATGATTAATTATGTTTATGCATGTAAAAGTGAAGAAAAGAAGATTTAAACGGATTGAATTGGTCAAGAAACGAATTTACAGTGATTGATTTTGTTAGTTGTGTCAAAATTTGATAATAAAGTATGAACAGTTAAATTTTTAGCCTTTAATTGGTTGTTTAGATTGTTTGTGATGTCAAAATCACTATGTATGTATTGAGTTTTGATTTCATAACATATATGATGAATGGGTAGTAATTTAATCGGTTAATTGTGAAAATTTTGGCCAAATTTGGCATTTTTCCGTGTTCTTCGCGAACTGCAGGAATTGAGTTTCAGGTCCACCGCCCCGGCGGTAGAAATGAACTACATTTCTCGCCCCGACGGCAGGCTCGCCCCGGCAGGTGAAATGAAGTACTTTTCCCGCCTCGCCAGTAGTCTCGCCCCGGCGGTATAAATGTATTACATTTCCCGCCCCGACGGTAAGCTCGCCCCGGCGAGGATTTTGTGAAGAAACCCATCGCCCCGACGGTGGAACAAAAAAGAAAGAGTAAAAAGCAGAGAGTAAAAATTTTATTCTTTCTTTGTGGTCATGTTATGATATCGTAGACATATCTAGAGCTTAGACTAATGTATGAAATGAATGTTAAGGTACTGTGATGGGCATATACCCATTGATTGTTCGGTGCCAACTGAGATATTAAAATGAAAATTTGGATGAGAATGAATCTTGAAGTGTTTATAATACTGTAACTAATTATTGTTACTGCTTTATAAACCGAATGTATAGGTTGATTAAAGAACGTGAGTCTTAAATTTATAGTCTACGCACGAGGCAAGTATCTTATCCTTACTTTTACGTTTACACAAGTTTTCTACCTTGATCTATTATTTCGTTGAAAGCAAGCTACCTAATACTACCTTGATTTCAATTACGCAAGTTCCTAAATTTCATTATCTTAGAATGCAAGCTTCATAATGCTATTACTTACTTGAGCAAGTTATTATTCCTATTCCATTCAATTTCATGAATTCAATGAGAAGTTCTAACTTCCTTTTGTAATACTTCAGTTATACAAAATTTACCCAATCGTACTTTTTGCGAGATTTAGTCTTTGATTCTCGAATATTAATTATATTTTATTGAACCTTGATTGACTAGCAAACCCTTATTGATTCGACTAGTCCATAGTTGATGAGCGTTCTAAATTCTAGAAACGTTATTGAAGTAAATCCAAACCAAACTTCCTTTGGTGCGGACTCCGATATCAAACTGAGATGAACAACCCTTATACAGGGGATTTTATTTACGCATTAGTGTTAAGATGTTGTGCATATACATGGTACAAAGGGCTGATCCCCCTGAGTACGAGAAGTAAGGTCCATATAGTCTTATGACTGTTAAAGGTTTAAGGTAGAAATACTGATAACATGGGACATAGTTCGTGGTCTTAAGACCCTCAGATGTTCTCTTGAATCTTGTCTTATAATCTTGACTCAAAAGCTGAATCTTCGATTATTCAATATCCATTGATTATTTCGCATGTTATTATTATTGTTGTTATTGTACTTCCTGGGCAATCATTGCTCACCCTTGCATAATAACATTGCAGCTAAAGTTGAAAGAACTGATGAGCCATACACTAGTAAGGGCAAAGGAAAAACAAACAAGTGATGAAGACTTGTTATATTTGTTTAAATGATGTTTATGTAATAGAATTAAATATGTTATCCGCATTGATGTTATGTTAAGGTTAGATGACCTGGAATTTATTTATTAATGATGTTGTAACCCTTTAATGGGAGATTTTTATTTTAAATTAAGAATTTCCATTATGATTGAATGTGTAGTTAGATCTTATGTGATGTATATGGATAGTGAACACCAAATCCTGAGGAATCGAAGTACCCGGATTTGGGGGTGTCACAGTCTCACCTTCTTCCTCTTCTTGATTACGCTGATCTCTTCTCGGCGGCATAGTTCTGTATAATAAAATATGTTATTTTCTCATCTTTTTAATTTAAAGCATTAATGGTAAAAATTTATTCACCACATAACACATATTAATACATATATTCATATTTAACATGTGATAAGTTGGTTTTATACCCACTTATTCGATATCAACTAACTGTGATTGTTGCTTATATCCCATTTATCATAGTAGTTTTTCATGCATTTTATATTCATTTTGTAGGATTCATATTCGGAAGCTAACTTGGTGGCATTGGGAATTGTTGTCCGATTTGTATATGAACAATTAACGCGCAAGTATACGCGGTCAACAAGTAATACAATGATAAGAGAGTTGTCGAACCCACAGGGAATTAACTCTAATGTATCCCCAAGTACTAACTCAATATCGACTCGATCTAAATCAAACTCTTTGATTCAAGTGATAGATAAAGGTTACATCTAAATTGTATGACAAATAAATAAGATAAATAGATAGATAAAGGTCTAAGATTACAATTTCCCCCATTCAAGCATTTTATCAAACACTTGGCGTGCAATGCTTTGTTCAAATATCTTAACTCTCCTTTAAGATCAATTAACCACATAGAATTGACATCCGAGAAATCACAATTACGTAAGAGCCTCTGTCGATGGTCAATTACGAATCTTCCTAATGCGGCATGTAGGTATATGTCTATCCTACACACTATCAAGAGACCAATTTCAAGAATAACTAACAAGACACATGTCACTAAATCTCATCAACCACCCTTTCAATTACCAACTTTCACAAAGGAAGTCATTAAGAATAGATTCTCAATTGGTTGCACATGGTATCTAGGTATATGTCTATCCTAAATACAATCAAGTTACCTATCATTGAGGATAATCAACAAGACACACGTCACTAAATCTCAATTAATCACCCACAATAATCTTTAACTTTCACATGATATCATAACTAGGTCTCAACACTATAATCCGTTTGTCAAGTTCATATAGGTTCCCAAGGTAATTACTAGCCAAGCAATTAATCTATAAGCATAGGTTATGATAACCAATTCATATGAGTAGCAATAATTAAAGGAAGAGAAATCAACTCAAATAAGCAATGGGTTCAATTACAATAACTAATTACATAGAGAAAAAGATAAAGAAAGATAAAGGATAGCTTCCCCATTGTTGTTGGATGAAACTCCATTGAAGCACCTCCATTGAAGCTCCTCCAAGCTTTGGAAGAACCATGGCCAAAGGCCATGGCCTCCCTCTTTTTGCTCCAAGCCTCCTCTCTCTCTCTCTAAATCTGATTTTTGAAGTCTAAGATAATCTAAGTCTGTCCAAGTCTGTCTAAAATGGAGGCTACATGTTCTATTTATAATGTTCCCATAAAAACCCTAGCCTCTACTCGGATTTTGACCCAAAAAACCCGCACAGATCGCACTCAGCGCGAATTGGCGCAGCCCCGCTGGTTTGTGGCGAGGCCTCGATGGCTTGCTGCAACTCCCTGTATGCTCTGGCGAGGCCTTGCTGCTTCCTGGCGAGGCCCCGCTGGTCTGGTGCAACTCCCTGGATGCCTTGGCAAGGCCTCGCTGGTTTGTGGCGAGGCCCCGCTGGTCTGCTGTAGCTGGTGCCTATGTCAGCACTCTTGTGACTTGGTCGACGCCGTGCACACCTAAAGCGCAAATGTCATCAACTTCTATACCGAGCGTCGCCAAACACTAATTTCCAAAATAAAACACGCCAACCACGGATAACCAAACACGGGCATGATGTCATTATGAACAACGATCTGAGCGGTCTTTATTTTAATTCCTACAAACACTATGAAAATGCATAAAAAACAATACTAAACATGTATAAGCAATATAAAATCACAATATCTAAAAATAAGATAAAAACACAATAAAACCACATAAAGTACCTAAAGACTTACAAATTATCAAGGTCAAAAGTACCCAAATTGTGTGTATAAAACACACTCATCAAATACCCCCAAACTTAAATCTTTGCTTGTCCTCAAGCAAAACAAACATAAACTACACAATTGACACGCTTCTAATACAACCTAACTTGAGCAATGAATTAATAAGCCGACAATGGTCTCAAAGGCATCGACACATGGAACTCAAGAAAATAGCCAAAACGTTGCAAGTCTAAAATATCAATTAGCTAGTCATATCTTGCTTTAGGCCCCTTCCATGTGTGTGTGTGAGTACCCAATAGCACTAAACCAACCAAGCTCGGATGAACTTATGCAACCATATTACCTTATGAAATAATCAAAATAAACCCCAAAACAACATGCTTAACACATCACTCAATACAAAGGTATACAAATCACAATTCCAAAAATTTTGAGACTCAAGGGCTCTAGATGAGTGCATTTTATGCTCCATCTCAACCTTAAGCACGCTCATATAGGCGAGTGCGTTTTACGCTCTATCTCAACCCCCTGCAAGATTTTCAATACAACATTTTCTTTCTTTTGTCACAAAAATAAGAGAGTGCGTTTTACGCTCTATCTCCCCTAAGCATGTGTCCATGAGTGAGTGCGTTTTACGCTCTGTCTCAACTCACCACATGACCAACAAATCCAACACAACAAATTTGGATACCTTACTTCAAGTGATGTTTAAACGAGTACTAGAGTTTATAGATATTTTCCACAAGCATTCGGTTATAAAAGCCTTCTCTAAGCATACGACTAGCTCAATACACATAGGTAAGTGCGAAAAAAGTGGAAGGACTCATAAGCAAAGCAATACCCAACAACAAAGTTAAGCACAACGACTAAGCAACATATGCCCCTTTTCCGTGAATTAGAATCTATTCAATCAAGTTATTATCATTGACCATGAATTATAGTTCAAACCAAATTAAAACAATGCTCAAGAGACACATTCTAAAACGAATTTTTTTTTTTTTTTTTGAAAAATAACTAAAAACACACAAATACTAAATTAAAAACACAAATACTAAATTAAAAACACACAAATACTAGATACTACCCCCAAACTTAAACTTGACATTGTCCTCAATGTCTAAAATAGGAAAAATTAAAACAGAAGACTTCCCTGAGAACGTGTCGAGTGCCATTGATATCATCTTTCAAGTCCTCAAAGCTGGGAGCGTATTTTATTTTGCACGATAATCGGCACCTAAAAACAATTGACTAAAGAAATTAAAATGCAATCAAGCAAAAGCAAAACAATAGACTTGGGTTGCCTCCCAAGAAGCGTTTGGTTTATAGTCCTCGACCCGACTTTATTTAAAACATAAATACAAGTTTAAATTAAGATAAAATCAATTGAAATTAATATTGGAAAAACATTAGAAGAATAATTCCCCGGCAACGGCGCCAAAAACTTGTTGTCCGATTTGTATATGAACAATTAACGCGCAAGTATACGCGGTCAACAAGTAATACAATGATAAGAGAGTTGTCGAACCCACAGGGAATTAACTCTAATGTATCCCCAAGTACTAACTCAATATCGACTAGATCTAAATCAAACTCTTTGATTCAAGTGATAGATAAAGGTTACATCTAAATTGTATGACAAATAAATAAGATAAATAGATAGATAAAGGTCTAAGATTACAATTTTCCCCATTCAAGCATTTTATCAAACACTTGGCGTGCAATGCTTTGTTCAAATATCTTAACTCTCCTTTAAGATCAATTAACCACATAGAATTGACATCCGAGAAATCACAATTACGTAAGAGCCTCTGTTGATGGTCAATTATGAATCTTCCTAATGCGGCATGTAGGTATATGTCTATCCTACACACTATCAAGAGACCAATTTCAAGAATAACTAACAAGACACATGTCACTAAATCTCATCAACCACCCTTTCAATTACCAACTTTCACAAAGGAAGTCATTAAGAATAGATTCTCAATTGGTTGCACATGGTATCTAGGTATATGTCTATCCTAAATACAATCAAGTTACCTATCATTGAGGATAATCAACAAGACACACGTCACTAAATCTCAATTAATCACCCACAATAATCTTTAACTTTCACATGATATCATAACTAGGTCTCAACACTATAATCCGTTTGTCAAGTTCATATAGGTTCCCAAGGTAATTACTAGCCAAGCAATTAATCTATAAGCATAGGTTATGATAACCAATTCATATGAGTAGCAATAATCAAAGGAAGAGAAATCAACTCAAATAAGCAATGGGTTCAATTACAATCTTAGATTAAAAACTAATTACATAGAGAAAAAGATAAAGAAAGATAAAGGATGGCTTCCCCATTGTTGTTGGATGAAACTCCATTGAAGCACCTCCATTGAAGCTCCTCCAAGCTTTGGAAGAACCATGGCCAAAGGCCATGGCCTCCCTCTTTTTTCTCCAAGCCTCCTCTCTCTCTCTCTCTAAATCTGATTTTTGAAGTCTAAGATAATCTAAGTCTGTCCAAGTCTGTCTAAAATGGAGGCTACATGTTCTATTTATAATGTTCCCATGAAAACCCTAGCCTCTACTCGGATTTTGACCCAAAAAACCCGCACAGATCGCACTCAGCGCGAATTGGCGCAGCCCCGCTGGTTTGTGGCGAGGCCTCGATGGCTTGCTGCAACTCCCTGTATGCTCTGGCGAGGCCTTGCTGCTTCCTGGCGAGGCCCCGCTGGTCTGGTGCAACTCCCTGGATGCCTTGGCAAGGCCTCGCTGGTTTGTGGCGAGGCCCCGCTGGTCTGCTGTAGCTGGTGCCTATGTCAGCACTCTTGTGACTTGGTCGACGCCGTGCACACCTAAAGCGCAAATGTCATCAACTTCTATACCGAGCGTCGCCAAACACTAATTTCCAAAATAAAACACGCCAACCACGGATAACCAAACACGGGCATGATGTCATTATGAACAACGATCTGAGCGGTCTTTATTTTAATTCCTACAAACACAATGAAAATGCATAAAAAACAATACTAAACATGTATAAGCAATATAAAATCACAATATCTAAAAATAAGATAAAAACACAATAAAACCACATAAAGTACCTAAAGACTTACAAATTATCAAGGTCAAAAGTACCCAAATTGTGTGTATAAAACACACTCATCAGGAATCAACTAGATACGAAACTGGCGTAAAGTAGATAGAAAGTGGCATGGAGAGGAATGCAATTGATCAAGGCAAGAAGGATTTGGAAGCTTAAAGCAGCAGCTGTAGCAAAAACCAGAATTGCAGAAGAGTCAAACCGTGCGACCGCGCCTATTTAGTATTACTGGACTGCGCGGGCGCGCCCTACCCTAGACAGCAAAACTCTATAGCGTGGGCGCACCCATTTTCGTACTACTGGACAGCGTGGTGTGCTGTCGCAGGAAACCAAAAATAATACCTTACTGCAAACAATATGAATGTAGTAGTGCAAGCTGTAACGACCCCAAAATTCATACAATTTAACTCCCAACATCGGTCGTTATCAATACATCCTCATTCTGACTTTACAACAATATTCAATGTTAAACTTAATAAAAATGTGGAATAATTCAAACTTTTCTATTATAAATCATTCTCGATCCCAAAATTTGTTAACCTTTACATCTAAATATCTTAGAATCATATTAATATCATGATTCGCCTCGTCGAACTTATTATAAAAGTTTACACCTCAACAAAAACTTTAAAACTCAACATAAATACATTTATCGAAAACTTAACATAATTCAGATAATAATTTCAACTAAAACATTTAATCTTCATGCATCATTTTGATCCATGTCATTTGGGTAGCACATAATGTTACCTTGTATCTTTAAACTGCAAAAGTGGTTATTTGCAAGAATGAGCTCGACAGCTCAGCAAAATCTAACAGTTTACATACATCACATAATACATAGATAACATGCTCATCATATACATCATAAACATTTGGCTAAACATATCATATATACTGTGCATCATTTACCAAGTAATAAATTGAGTTCCATAACTCAGTTAACATTTTAACTCAATGGACGTTGTCATAAATTGACTTTGTCGTTTCATACATACAACATGTAGAATATATCATGCTTTTACATCATTGATTTTAAATAATTAATCATTTAGTTCACATAACAAATAAGAACTGAAAGACTTGCCTGGATTGTAGATTATCAATTACCATAACCAGCTTAAATTTATCTGCACTTCATATATCCTACATGATATATATATAATCATGTACATCATTCATTAGCCACATAGCAACACTTAGTATTAATTCTACTTAACAATTCATAATCCTTCATTTAACTTCGCTCCACTTTAATCGACACTTAACCCTTAGTTAGGTCTTAAACTTTGCTTTACATTAAATGTATAATGTTTATAAGTAACCTCGTATGGGGTAACATAGCATAATCAAAAAGAAAAGAATTAAAAACAAGAAAATTTTCCATTTCTGCAATTCTCGCCAGGGCAAGAAAATTATAACACAAAACTCTCGTCGGGGCGAGAAATTCCTTCACAAAATTCTCGTCGGGGCGAGCTCTCGCCGGGGCGCGAAATTCCTTTACAGTTTTCTCGCCGGGGCGAGAAAATTCAGTTCATTGAGCTCGCCGGGGCGAGAAACTCGAAATCCAGATTCTGCAGTTCGCGAAGAACACAGAAAAATGCCAAATTTTGCCAAGGTTTTTCACAATTTACCGATCAAATCACTACCCAATTACCATATATGGTATGAAATCAAAACCCATTCCATATACAGTGATTTTAACATCACGAATACCCTAAACAACCCAATTAAATGCTAAAATTTAACTGTTCATACTGTATTATCAAGTTTTGATACAGTTAACAAAATTAATCACTGTAAATTCGTTTCTTAATCAACTGCATCCGTTTAACTCTTGTTTTCTTCGTTTTTACATGCATAAACATAATTAGTCCTCAATTTAACCAATAATCATGCGAAACAAGCATCAATTTCATACATATGGTTCATATTCATACATAACTACTCTATAAGTTTATGAACTCTCATATAAACGTAATTTCATAGATTTAATTACTCTAAATCACATATAAATTATACAAAATACATTTATTCATGCTTACAAACATCTAACATCAATTTTATTAACAATTAAACCATAGAATTTTCTTTACAGAAAACTTGAAATATACCTTCATGGAATAAAATCTCATAAGAACATAAATTAAAGTCTAAAATCAAGGAATTACCTTGATTAATGCTTAGATTATGCAATAATTGGATGAAACTTCTTCTCAATTCTCTAATTTCTTTCAATTTTCTCTGTATAAACTTTTAGAAACTGATGATAGAATGATGCGTGTGAAATAGAATGGCAGAGTGGTCGTCAGTTAATCCCATAATGGGTTAACTGACTCCAACCCCCACTAAGGCCATGTTTGGTTGCTCACTTATTCCTCCCTTCTAATTTATTTTAATAAATTACTTATAATATAGTTCATGTCACATATTTAATCAATTAAACAATCTTATTAAAATTAATTAAATAAAACAGAATAATTCTACATTAAATCACATAGTCACCAAAATAAAATTCTCCTTTATTAATAATGACAATTTATTAAATCTTCTAATTAATAAATTAATTAATTAGAAATAACATCATGCTTATTTAAATAATGCATTTAATCAAGTAAACTCATTTAAATACATACTTTGAATATAAAAATTCTCCACATTAATTTAACTAATGTAACACATATAATTAAATTAATCTAGCACAATCTCATCAATTAATCAATTAATTCAACAGTCAAATCATCATAAAAATATTTATTTAATTCAATAAATATTTAAATTAAAATATAAAAATCTCGTTCGTCACATACTTAGTCTATGTGTAACGATTCTGGGGACATAATCTTTGTAAGGGGGAGAATGTAACGAGACGAAATAATCGAGTCGTGATTCTGGGACAGATTCTTTTTAAGGGGGGAAAGATGTGACGAATGAGATTTTTATAATTTAATTTAAATATTTATTGAATTAAATACATATTTTTTTGATGATTTAATTATTGAATTAAATAGTTAATTGATGAATTTATGGTAGATTAATTTAATTACATGTGTTACATTAGTTAAATTAATGTAGAGAATTTTTATATTCAAAGTATGTATTTAATTGAGCGTATTTAATTAAATGCATTATTTAAATAAGCATAATGTTATTCAAATTAATTTAATAATTAATTAGAGATTTAATGATTTGTCATAATCAATAAATGAGAATTTTAATTATGTGACTATGTGATTTAATGTGGAATTATTCTATTTTATTTAATTGATTTAAATAAGATTATTTAGTTAATTAAAAATGTGATATTAAACTATATTATAAGCAATTTATTATATTAAGTGGAAAGGGGGAACAAAAGGACTAACCAAACAAGCCTTAGTGGAGGTTGTCGTCAGTTAACCCATTATAGGATTAACTGACACCCATGTTGTGTCAGTTTATCATTATACGTATTATTATTATTATAATTTTTTTTCTAAGTCTAAGTTGGAGAACACAGAGAGAAAAAGAGAGAGTTTTGAGAGAATTGGAGAATTGAAGAAGAAATCCTCTCATCTTTTTGCATAATCTAGCATCTTATCAAGGTAATTCCTTAAATTCAAACTTTAATTTATATTCTTTTAAGTCTTCTCCATGAACATACATTGAGTTCTCTGTAATTTTAATTATATGGCTAAATTTTAAAGAACTTGAGGTTAGATGTTTGTAAGCATGCATAAATGTATTTTATATGATTTGTATATGGTTTAGAGTAATTAAATCCATGAAACTATGTTTAATTAAAGTTTAGAAATTTATGAATATGGCTTAAATGTATGAAAGTTTATGTTTGAATTGCATGTTAAACGGTAAATTGATGAATGATTATGTTTAAGCATGTAAAAACGAAGAAAACGAAACTTAAACGGATTAAATTGGTGTTATAACGAATCTGTTATGTGGGATTTCATGAAATCTGACAAAACTTTGAATAATAACAAGAACATGAAAATTATGAGTTTAAATTCAGTTGTTTGAGTTGTTAAACTTGATAAAATCATGATATGATTGTTATTATACATTTCTATAAAGTCCATAACCTATGGGTAGTATTAAAATTGTTGTTTGAGAAAAACTTTGGCCAGATTTGGTATTTATTGTGTTCTTCGCGAACTGCAGAAGTTGGGTTTCAGGTTCACTGCCCCGACAGTGAAATTACACTGGAATTGTCGCCACAATGGTGTTCCAGCCCCGGCGGTATAATTGTACTATGTTTACCGCCCCGGCGACCTAATTGTACTACGTTTGCCGCCCCGACGGTAGCCTCGCCCCAGCGGTAATTTTGTGAAGAAAACTCTCGCCCCGACAGGAGATGCAGAAATGTTATTTTTTTTCTTCTTTTCTTGTGGTCATATTATGTTATCCTAGGCATGTTTAAGGCTTATACTAATGTATTAAATGAATATTAAAATACTGTGATGGATGGTAAGCATATACCCATTGATTATCAAATAACAATTGAGATTTTAAGATGAGATTAGATGAGAGTGAATCCTGAAGTGTTGATAATATTGTAACTAATCATTGTTATTGCTAGATAAATGGAATGTGTAGGTTGTTTAATGAACGCGAATTTTAATTTATAATCTACACACGAGGCAAGTTTTTTACCCTTAATCTTCTTATTTCGTTGAAAGCAAGTTTTCTACCTTACCTTGATTTCAATTACGCAAGTTCTTTATCATAATGCATTCAATTTCATGAATCCAAATGAGATATTCTAGTTCCCTTTTTGTATTACTTCACTTATACAGAGTTTATTCAATTGTACATTTTTTGAGCTTCAGTCTTTGGTTCATGAATACCAATTGCATTTTTTTATTGAGCCTTGATTGACTAGCGATCCATTATTGATTCGACTAGTCTATAGTGGATGAGCGTTCTAAATTCTAGAAATGTTATTAAAGTAAATCTAAACCAAACTTCCTTTGGTGCGGACTCTGATGTCAAACTAAGATGAACAATCCTTTCATGGGGGATTATTTTACGCGTTAGCGTTTAGATGTTGTGCACATACATGGTAAAAAGGGCTGATTGATGAGTGGGTTTTATACCTACGAATTAGTTATCTTTTGAACTCAATTCTTTGCTATCCTTAGGTGTTTATAGTGTCTATTTACTTGTTTTATGCTTTTGTTGTGTAGGGAGCAGCCTTGGACGTCCGTGGCGGTAATTTGTAATTCCAAGGGCAAAGTGGTAATTCCTGCAGGAATGAGGGTCTCGCCGCGGCGAGCTCCCCAGGCTAAATTTCTCGCCGGGGCGAGCCCTCCAGGCTTAAATTCTCGCCGGAGCGAGCTCCCGCCAAGGCGAGCTCCCCAGGACATTTTTCTCGCCGGGGTGAGAGCGTCGTTTTCCTGGTGCGGTTGGCTTTGTCTTGTTCTGCAGAAGTGGCGCACCATGGGAGGATTTTCAGGAACGGTAACATGAGGAGAGAGAGGAAAATGATCTGGCATCCAGGAAGTTATTGTGCTAGTATTGGGCATTATTCCACATCATTGAAGATACCATTGGATATCTCCTAAAAACCCTAGTTTTTGGATGCAAGAAAAGAAGGAACAAGAAGGATTCAATCTGCAATTCACCAACTCAAGGAGGATAGGACCACGAATTAGGAAGACAAGAGCTGGAGAAGAGGAACTACACCACACCAATTCGGGAATCTCATCACAAAAGGGGTGTTCTTCATATGTTTTAGTTCTTCATTCTTATTTTGTAATTCCAAACCATGTACTATAATCAGATTATGATGTTATTGAAATTGAATATGAGCTAAACTTTTCATTCTAAGATTGCAATGGAACCCAACTTGTAGTTTAAATTGAATGCTCTCTCTTTCAATGGTAATTAGTCATTACATGAATTGGAGTTCATAACCTTTGCTTAAGGAATAATTGCTTGGCCCGTAATTACCTTGGTAACTTATATGAAATTGAGAAAGGAAGTATAAGTTGAGACCTAGTTATGAATTCATGTGAAAGTTGGATATTCTTTATGGATAATGTATGAGATTATGTGACGTGAGTCTTATGTATTATTCTTGAGGGTTGATAATTTGATTGTATTTAGGATAGACATATACCTAAATACCACATGTATCCAATTGAGAATCCTTGCTTAATGATTTCTATTGTGAAAGTTTGTAATTGATAGAATGGTTAATGGGATTTTACGTGACATGTGTCTTATTAATTGTTCTTGATATGAGATTCTTGCTAGTGTGTAGAATAGAAATATATCTATACACCACAATAGAAAATACGTATTCGACCATTGAGAGAGGCTTATATATACTTGTGATTTCTCTGATAACAATTCTTATGTTCTAACTTACTAAACAAGAGAGAGTATGATGTTTAAATGAAGAGTTGGGGGAAATTGTAATCTTAGATCTTTCTATCTTAAACTTTATCCGTGTGTAGTTAAACGTTGTTTTCTAAATTGTCTTTATTTAGTTTTAATCAACAACAAACACAAACCATATTGTCATTGTTTAAATTAGATTAATTTTCCATGCGATTGATATTTGGTAATTATTTAACATAATTTCTCGTGAGTTCGACACTTTACTTATCTTATATTACTTGTGGACCGCGTATACTTGCGTGTGTTTTATTGATTGCGAAATCAAGCAACAAGTTTTTGGCGCCGTTGCCGAGGAATTATTTTACAATAATTTTGCCAATATTGATTATAGTCGAATTGATCTTAATTTAGACTTGTTTTTAATTTTTATTTACTTGATTGTGTAGGTACCCTTGATTTGTATGCGCCGATCACAAAGTCTTGATTTATTTCCTTACGATCCCGAGATCAAGAGAAATACCCGAAGACTAAGAAGAGAAAGAATCAGGGATTCTAACAATCAAGAAACTATGGCGGCAGAGGAACAAAAAGCATTGAGAGACTATGTAACGCCGCAGATAAATGATTTACAGTCTAGTATCACAAGACCGACAATAACTATAAATGCCTTTGAAATTAAACCGGGAACAATACAAATGGTGCAAAATTCGTTACAGTTTGGGGGTTTGGCTAATGACAACCCTAATGAGCATTTGTTGAGCTTTATTGAGATATGTGATACTTTCAAATTTATTAGAGTGACGGATGATGCTTTGAGACTTAGACTTTTTCCGTTCACTTTGAGGGACAAATGTGACGCCCCCAAATCTCTACACTCCCCTGTAACAGATCTGGTGCTCACGTGAAACTATATAACTATAAATATTCAATAAAATATGACTTCTATCTATTTAAGGTTCATAGTATCCTATAACAGGTATTAGTTCCGGTCAGAACGTTGTCTGTGTTTGGATACCCTCACTTTCATATTTATATTCCCTATCTATCTGATATTCACAGTATTAATGATAAGATTGTCCATAGAACTGAGGGGCGTATTCTGGTAAAGATGGCACCTTACCGGCGCTCATTAAGTGTAACCTCAGAGCTTATAGGACTTTCAACATCATTTAGATACCCTCATTCAGATGTATAGTTCGTATAGATATTGTATATAACTTAGTACAACTATGCTAAATGAAATAAAGATCAGAGTACACCGCAATCGATGAAATAAAGGATCATAATATATTACATAACCTTTGGTTCGATTACATTGTTTTCAGTACTAAGTTATTACAATAAAAGCCTTTAAAAGACTTAGATTATTCAAAAGCAGTTAATAAAACTAGTAAGCATGCCATTTTCCTTTATCTGTCCCAGAAGTGCCAGGGATATCATTTAAAGCTGCAAAAGAAGATATGCGCAAGAATGAGCTACAAATGCTCAGCAAGTTCATTTAAAAATGTAAACACAGTGTGTTTTATTTGAAAGATGTCAGGTGATGTATAATTGATACTAAGGGTTCTGTACCGGAACCATATATTTCAAATTGTCCTGTCAGTCTTCAATGACTTAGAACCTCTTTAAGTTCAGATATCTGGTAGGTGATCAGCCTCACCAATATCCTAGGAGTATGCATATCATCCTACCACATTTTTGGTCAATTTAAGTTAATTGCCAATATTGGTCAATTCATTTAATTGCCAATTTAAACCTTATTCGAAGGTTTGTCGGACCACCTTCCATCCAAGGTGTCCCTTTTACTCAGTATAGATGTCGTACCAAAACAATTTGGTTTGACACAACAATTTTAAGCTCAAACAGTCAATAAATGATTTCATTTCTTAAGTTATGCTGAACAAGTAATAATAACTTCACAATAATTAATAGCAAGACATGAATGAATTGCTTAAAAGTAACAAGGTTCGGAGACTTGCCTCGTATATCTTTTACAGATAAATATAACAGTCTACACGTTCGTCGTAAATCCTACACGATTATAAGTTCATGTAGACCAATTAAGCGTTTAACGATTAAATCTTTTAAGTTTTATGTGACGCCCCCAAATCCGGGTCACCTGAGCCACGGACCTGGTTTGCCACTATCTAAAATAAGAATTATACAATCGATAACTTAAAGCGGAATAAAGGAATATTTACATTGATATAACATAAATAAACCTGTCCCAAGTCTCGAAACCAATACTAGTACAAAACATAACGTAATACAAAAGGGTAAATGTGTCTTAATACAAACGGTAATTCTAGAACAACAAAATACAACTACTCCGTAGCTTTCCCCTTTCCCTTATCTTTTCCTGAGCTCTCGCCACGTGCCGCACTAACTGAAATGTTTTAAGGAAAGCAAGGGTGAGCAACAAATTGCCCCGCAAGTATAATAGCAGTGAATAATCACATGAATAACTTTATAGCTCTCAGGAGTAAAAATTTAGCTAACACAAGGAAATAAACAACTTCTTTCATCACCGTTATAGTGGCCACTAAGGACCGAAGGATTTCTGAAGTATACAAGGATTTCAATGTTTCCCGCAAAAGGGAACTATTCAATACTGAGGGTGCACCAAGGCACAGAACTCTATTCTAGAATTACTGGAAATTCATCCGATAATCCACAAAACTGGTACAATAGGTGATCAGCCTAAAATACCTGGCGTTATGCATAAGCCTTACATTTTCCATTTACGCGCGTGTCGGTTCCCCGATGTTTATACAATTTCCCCTGCTGTGAGGGTTGTTCTACTCAGCTTTACATGGGAGTCCAGACCAAAACAATTTGATCGGACAATTTTACTTAACAACAATAATTGTTAGAGGACTTAACCTCACTTCAATAGACAAATCAATAAGTGTCTAGCTGAAGCAATTAGCTTTGACATAGCTTTCAAACAGTTTATGGAATAAAGAACTTTAAGGTTCAACAACATGCGTAATAGCATCAATAATATCTTGAATAAATAACACTTCATAATCTTTGGAATCACACAATATGTGACACTGCATGAAATGGGCTTTCATTGCGGTACTTGAATAAAGGTATGAATACTAGCACAATAATTGCTAAATCGATAAATAACTTGAACGGAATCAAGAACTCAAAAAGCTTGCTCGATAAACAATATTTGCTCAAATACCACTTTGAGTGGGGTAAGTAAGCTTGCACGAAAATAACTTGAATACGATAGGAGACCTGCTCGATAGATAAATGAGTTAAGGAAAAGTCGCACAATTAAATAAGGGTTGAGTAAGGAACTTGCCTTGTACGTGCGTTAATAACTTGACGTTAATCGTCCGTCAACAAAATATCCTACATAGTTTATTAAAATCATCATAAATATTAGTCACATAAGAACTAGGTTCATTACAGTCATCACATCATTAAAATACATTGATTACCACTACGCGTAATTTGTAATCCGTTAATTCAATTTACGCCTTAGGACAACATCGTTTAGGTCGACACGGGTATAAATTAAGCATATAAAGCTTTAACAAGATATAAGCGTTTTTAATCATTTTGTACAAAAATATAAGTTTTAGACCCACGGGAAAATTTACTGGGTCCGACCCGATCCGGGCCGACCCTTTACTGGGTCCGACCCGACCCGGACCAGTCACCATGCAGTAGCAGTTGCAGTAGCGAACTGCTGTTCCTGCAAGCAGCGATACAGTCATACCTCGCCTTGCTCCAGCTGCTATATCTCCCCCTAAACTCGATCAATTTCATCCCTTACGGACTCTATGGATTCCTAAGACACAAGGCTACAACATATCACAAATTCAGGACGACCCATAATCATTAACATGACCAAATCCTGAGCTAAAACATAAACTGCATGCTCTGTTTTTTGCAACCAAGAAATATCTCACACAAATGGCTACTGTGACTTCATTTTAGCATCATTTTGGTTCATTCAAATTGGTATATCTTCACAACTGATATAAGTACAATATTCCAACAACAAACCATCATAATAATCAAAACATCTAGGCTTTATAGTCCTCTAATTGTCCGAAGGTCCAAACAGTCCATTAATGTCCATTATCTTCCTCCTTAAGCTTGGGTCCGAATCATTCTTTTTTTTTTTCACTTTGAAGGTGTAAATGGTTTATATATGTAGACACCCAAATTTTGCGTTTCCTTCTACTAACCATGACAGGAGGGCGAAATCGTCAATTGAACCGGCTTGCGGAAGCAAAGGAGCGGGCACAAGGGCAAGCGCCCGGCACCGCCGCAATGATTTGGGCAGCCCAAGTCGACGTGACAGCATGACCGTCCGAGGCAAGCATTTCCGAATGAGGTGGCACGTCTCCCGGAAGTTCCCGGACTGCGGAATACGAGCCTGTCAGCGAAAACCGACGTTGCGGTACGAAAATCGAGGCGTGGCACGAAAATCGAGAAAGTCAGGCCCGCCAGCCGCGGATAGATCTGCGGCCAAGTGGGTGCGCCAGCACGAAAACCGGGAAATCAGCACTACCAGCTGAGTGCGATGGGAGGCGTGCCAGCTGGCCAGCCGCAGATCTATCTGCGGCCAGCCGCAAATAGATCTGCGGCTGGCTTTGGCCAGCCCATTTAAGCCAGCTTCGGCAGCATACAGGAGGTTCAGCAAATTTGAGAAGAAGAAGGAAAACAGCAAGCAGCAGCACGGAATTTGAGAGAAAAATAGTAGATTTTGCAACAAAAATAGGAAGAAAAGAGAGGAAAAAGAGAGAAATTTTACTCCTTTAATTTTGATTGTATCAAATATATTTCTCATCCTATTCAAATACCAAGACTTCATCCTTTTTGAGATCATTTTGCAAGGTAAAAATTCCTTTTGTTATAACAATTCCTATCATCTTATTTGCTTAGATGGGATGTAGTTTTCATGTATATTGTTGGACAATCATGGATTAGGGATTATTAGGAAAGGTTCCATCGGAATAAAAATTCTTCCTAATAACCCGAGGATATGCAATTGATAAAATTTCTAGCTTGTTTGTGATAATTTATTGGGTGTAATTTATTTAGATTGTCATTTCCGGATATCATGGTATATTAGATAAATCCGGGTTGGTTAGTTATGTAATATTCATTTTGTGGGCATGTATTAATCTCGTGTGAGCCTAGGAACGCGACCCCGTGGTCCAAATCCGATGATGGACGTTTTGATGTATGTGATAGATTCAAGATGCTCGTTTTGTAACATGTAACCTTTGGGCCTTAAAACGACGCCAAGGCGTGAATCGTGTTTAAGGCCCCGGAATAGTGAAATTTGTGATTGTAGGCGTTTGGGGTTTATTTTGATGGCTTACATGCCCATGAATAGCCCCGACGCGTGTTTATGCTTGATTTGATTTATGACACGAAATTGGTTTCAAAGCTAAATGATAAGATTTTCATAAAATCAATCAAAGTAGGATATTAGAATCACGAGGCTAAAATTTGGGATGCCAATGAATGTCGATTCCTATTTGACGAGAAGGCTAAAGAAAATCGTTTTCCAAAACAACACACGAAATGATTTTATAAATAATTGACGTTTTATTAAAACCGTTGTGCATAGGGTTAAAGAGATCCTAGAAATTGCCCATCATTTTATGAAAGCAACGTATAGATCTCGATTCCTATTTTGACGAAGGTTTAAAACCCTTGTTTTTGTCAAAACGACACCTAATGAAAATCTCATAGTTTTGACAATTAAAATCAAACCTTTCTCATAAAGCTTTCTCGTGTATGCCGAAAAGACATTTCGAAGCATTCTCAAAGTAAAACACGATTTTCCCTAAAATCCAAATGATTCTTTCATACAAACTCACCACAACATTCACATAAGCACACATACACACACACGCGCGCGCACACACACACATTTCATGAATTAAAGGATAGAAAAGCATCAAGATTGCGGTAACCGTGTTTCACGGAAGTCGAGGGGTGCCTAACACCTTCCCCTCACTTAAGCAAGCCCCGAACTCTATGAATCTCGATTCGCAGACCAATTAATTCGGAGTCACATATGAGCCAGCGATTTATAAACACGAAAAATTCGGATGAGTTGGTACATCCATTTCAAACATACCAACTGGCGACTCTGGTTAATTGGCTCATCACAAAACACGATCTTTCAAAACCCCGTCGACATCAATGCCGACCTTTTCCAAAAATCATTAAATCAAAAGGCTAAAATTTGGAAAAGACTAAAAGAAGAAGAGAAAGCGAAAACCCGGCATCGACAATATAGCTTCTTAAGAACCTCCATGATAGATTCAACACAACCAACAACAACAAAATTAACAAAATCCAACCTGCAAGCATGAAAGCCAAAAAAACTCATGAAAACTTCAATGGAGAAGAAATGGGTTGTAGTTTGATTACCTCTCCTTGTTAGCTTCGGGTAGGTTGAGATGACTTGCTAGGCTGCTCTTCTCCTTGCTCGTTTCTGCTGAAGTCTCCCTTCCTCTTCTCCTTGCTTGCCTTCTACGTTCTTGCCGCACACACACAAACACACACGCACACTTACTCTCCCTCTAACTGCAGTGAGCTTCTTGCTTAGCAAAATAACTCTCTCTCCCTCTTAAGTTGCTAAATGGAGGAGGAGAATGAGCTGAGGGGGATAAGAAGAATGCTTCGGGAGCATATAAAATGTATGGGTATGCAGAAAATGGTTTACCCGAGCCATTGGAAATGTTATTTAGGCAAAGTGTTAACAGCCCCATGAATTGTGTACTGTGCATGTTTATTCCTTTCCCCCCAATTGGCTCTCAATATACACGTGGCCTCCCCCAATTGGTTTGAGGCTTAAATGTCTCACCAAATAATTCGAATATACAGATAAATATACCCGAATATTCCTACTTTTGTACCAAATTTGGTAAATAACTCTACCCAAAATTATAATGGGTACTCCCATAAATTATTGGAACACGCAAAAATATTTATTATGGGATTTGTCCATTTATTTGGAACACCCATAATATACATTTCGGATACAGATTAAATCACGTATCAACTCCAATAAAATTTCTGACACTTGGAAAAATTATTCCTCAGCATATATGCCTCATCTAAATTAATAAAAATCAAAATAGACGAAAAAGTTCGGGTGTGAATAGTGCTCGTGAATAGTGCCTCGGGAAGCGGGTCCCGCTAATAGTGATTTTATGAATTTTTGCAAAATCGATTTATTCACTCTAACGACACAACAACACATAACATTTAATATATGCACATTATCTAGGTTGCAACACAACTTTGAGCACATAACACATAATAATATAAATAAAAATACAAATTCATTTTATTCATACATAACTCGGGTTACAAGGAAATCTAAAATTCCCGATCGTTACATTTTATTTCGGGTATCGTAACCACATATAAATAAGACTTCTTTTATAATATATGAAATAATTTTAGCAGTATAACTACTTATAGAATGAATATTTTTCAATTATATTAAAAATAAATTGAGCATTATAACTGCTTGCAAAATGAATATTCGGCTTTTATATTTGAGAAAATTTCAGCATTATAACTGCTTATAAAATGAATATTTGGCTATTATATTTGAGAAAATTTCAGCATTATAACTGCTTGTAAAATTAATATATTTTTACTAAAATAGTTGAAGAAATTCGGACATAGTAACTGCTTATAAAAGTATATTTTCTAATATATAAGAGAAATAAATTGGACATTATAACTGCTTGTAAATAGGACTTTTGTACTATATACTTAAAATAATTTGGGCATTATAACTGCTTATAAAAGTATATTTTAACTAAATATATAAAGAAGAATGAAAATAATAACCACTAGAGTAATACCTCTTGTAGTTGCTAGCTTTACTTCCAATCGGGTAGCTCTTCGATGCTTAGAAAGTAATTTTTATCTCACAATATCTCTCAGAATATAAATATAGAGTGTTTTTGCTCTTGAACTACTATTGAAAAGTAGTAAGGAATGAATGAACTAAGCTTGCTATTTATAGAAAAACCAAGTTTCGCTAATTGCACGTTAGGGGCTCGACTTATTACACTTTGCACCCGGCTTATTACACTTTGGTACCTAGGTTAATTACACTTTAAGCTAATAAAAAGTAGTTAATTACACTTTAGTACATAGGTTAATTACACTTTAGTACCCGGCGTATGCTAGGCGTAAGCCGGCGTGTGCCAGGCGTAAGCACGACAAAGCGTAAGCACGACAAAGCGTAAGCACGACAATGAGTAAGCACGTCAAAGCGTAAGCACGACAATGCGTAAGCACGACAATGCGTAAGCACGTCAAAACGTAAGCACGACAAATCACTTTGTCATTTCGAAGCACGACACAACAGCTTACTAAAAAAAATTTGTCAGGATGCTTTTTGGTGAAATCGTCGGAAGCACGACAAATCATTTTGTCCGTGTAAGCACGATACAGCTGCTTGGCGAAAAAATTTTATTTGACCAAATTTATCGTTTACACGATATAATCACAAAATACCTGCTTCAAAATATCATTTGGATCTTTATTAAGCACATATGTTGCAAACTTCAAATCTCATTTAGGGTTTAAGGTTTTAAACTTTTCGATATTTAGTTTTACGTTATACGTTCTAATTCTAAACGTATACGATAATGTTTTCGAATCGTATTAAGTTTTTAAAGATTACCTAAACAGTCGTTCATCAGAATATATCATCACAGAGTCGGAATAAGAAATTTCATTCAATAAACACATAATTTACATATACAAATCTTATTTAGGGTTCAGAATATTACATTCACCCCCACTAATAAGAATTTTGTCCTCGAAATTACAATACAGATTATTATAAAAATAAGTGTGGGTAATTATCTCGCATTTTACTCTCGAGCTCCCACGTAGCTTCCTCTATGTTTTGATTCCTCCAAATAACTTTGACTGAAGGTATCACTTTATTGCGTAGATGTTGTTCTTTCCTATCTATGATTTCGATAGAAACTTCCTCATAAGATAAATCTTTCTCGATCTGCATAGGTTCATAATCGATAACGTGTTTATAATCAGGTTTGTATGGTCGTAGTACGGACACATGAAACACATTATGAATATGTTCTAACTAAGGAGGTAGGGCTACCTCATAGGCTACCTCACCTATCCTCCTCAATACCTGGAATGGTCCAATAAATCGTGGACTCAATTTTCCTTTCTTGCCGAAACGTATTTTGCCCTTCCACGGAGAAACTTTTAAAAACACGTGACTACCGATATCGAAATCTTGTAGCTTCCTGTGTTGATCAGCATATTTCTTCTGTCGATCTTGTGACGCTTGTAATCTTCCCCGTATAATTCGAACTACTTCCGTGGTTTGTTGAACTATTTCAGGTCCTAACATTTGTCTCTCTCCGACCTCGTCCCAACATAAAGGCGTTCTACATTTTCTTCCATATAGGGCTTCAAATGGTGGTATTCCTATGCTGGCATGGTAGCTATTGTTGTATGCAAATTCTACCAAAGGTAATTGATCCTCCCAACTTCCCTTGAAATCCATGATGCAAGAGTGCAACATGTCTTCCAATGTCTAAATGGTTCTCTCACTCTGACCGTCAGTTTGTGGATGGTATGTTGTACTTAGTCTCAACTGAGTTCCTAAATTTTTCTGGAGACTTGTCCAAAAATTCGAAGTAAATCGTGGATCTCGGTCTGATACTATAGAAACAGGGACACCATGTCTAGAAGTTGATTTTTATGGGTAGGAAATGAACTGATTTGGTAAGACGATCTACAATTACCCAAATGGCATTGTCACCTTTCTGTGTATTTGGGAGACCAACTACAAAATCCATGGTAATATGTGAAAGTAGTATGCACACAAGCCAATCATATTTGATATGATGTAGCATATACTTTGTAATCTTATTCATTTATTAATAAAAGAATTGATTTTCTTAAAAGGCATTTTATATTATCTACATAGTGCTGTTATATTAAATGTGATAAACCCATAGTTTTGAGCAATGCTTTTAGAATCATGATGGTGATCATGCTAATGAGATCTAAATTCTAGATAGCTCACAAACTATAATCGTTCCTAATCGTTGGATTACAAAAAAGGGGATTAGTGAATCCGGATAGATTAGTACATACGTTGCTTGCTCTTAAGAAGAGGATGATTGATCTCATAATCATTTGTGTGGAGACACTAAAGCAAGTATGTAGGTGCTTATTAGAGAATAAGTTCACTGAACGTAGCTCGCTAAGGAATACCTAATGGAGTTTTACTCGCCTGTCAATAGGAATTCCTCTAGTGATAGTAGTACAAGTGATCCTTGGACTTGAGATCATCATAGTATCTTGTGTATGATGAGTTATACTTTGACATGTCCCTTAAGACCTTTAGGGGTATAACAAAGGGTATGATTGGGTATAATAAGTTGTACATGGAGATAGGTGAATGATCAACAAAGAATCTACCACGTCTAGTAAAAGATGTGAATGTCCTATGTGATTCGATAAATGACAACTCAGTAGTCCTTGGCCAAGGCAAAATGAAATTAGAAAAGAGTTTCTAATTTGCATTATTTAGAGTAGTGCATTTGAGAATCGAAATATATATAATTAAATAAAATAAGACTTGACAGTAATTCCATGTCTTATATTTAATTGGGACATTGTATGGTAGAAGGATTGAATTGTACGGTAACTATGCACTGAAAGGTTCTTTTATGATTAATGTTGAAATCTATATTTTCTGGAAAGTCGTTGATCGCTAAGGGGGCTTACCCTTATTGTAGAATAAATATTATTTATTTAAATGAATTAAATTATTTTAATTTGGAATTTGATTAAAAATAAAGGAGTTTATTTTTATTCAAAAAAAAATTGGATAAATTAAAATAAAGAAGTTTATTTTGATTTGGAATTTGATTAAAAATAAAGGAGTTTGTTTTATTCAAAATTGGATAAATTAAAATAAAAGAGTTTATTTTGATTTGGAATATGATTAAAATAAAGAAGTTTATTTTAATTGAAATTGGATTTCATGATAACTAATTAGAGTTGGAATTGGATTCCATGATAACTAATTGGAGTTGAAATTGGATTTTATACTAACTAATATTGCCCATTAAATGATATCAATGCATATATGGAATGATTTTATTATTCATGGGATGAATGTTATTTATTGATACATATAGAGATATGTATGATAATAAATAGGGATTGATTATGGACTATTGACCAATGTGTGATTGAAATTATTTTAGAGGATGCTTGAATGTATGGGTTTTATAAATGGGGTCTGCGTACCTCGTATTCTCTAATTTTTTTCTTAATATAAATTCTATCTCCCTCCTATGGACTTTCCCTTGACTGCTGATCAGGGTTTCTATTTATTGTAAATAGTTTTTTGTAATAGGAATAATTAGAATTAATTTTGAAGAATTGGAGACAAAGGAGCAAGGAGCACTTGAAGACCCGTTTGTAATGGAGCCCGGGTTTAAATGTAATAGTTATATTTAAATTTAATTCTTGCACCCTAGGTTTGACCTTTTGGTTCACTTGGTGGCTCTAGTGAACCAAACTAGAATAAAAGTCCATAATCAATCCGGGTAGAATATAGTATTCTATATGTGCATGCTTACTATATATATATATATATATTATATATTATCCAACATGCTTCGCATGTAAAATAATATGACGCGTATTTTATATATATATGTGCATGCGCGCTAAATAAGATGAGACTAATAATAATAAATCCCTCAAGAAATCATATTAAGTGCTAAGCGTTCAAAGATATTTGGAATATCGAACGTCGCCTTCTAGCATGGTAAAGCGATAGAGTATTAAATATTTAATATGAGTTTGTTGTGTCACACAAGGCAAGTATTAAATATTTAAGATGTTGCTTTATCACATTTGATGCTTATACATAGACTGAACGATGTTGTTTTGTTGTGTCACACAATGACAGTATTTTCCTTTCGAATATATGGAAGTGCTAGGTTGGACTTAACTTGGATAATTTTGACAGGCGGTTTCATTTGATTAGAGAGATCATTGAAAGAGGAGATGTCACCCTAGATGTCACACAAGGACAGTGTTTTCCTTTCGAAGGGGTCAGTGGGAGTAAGATATATCTTGAAGAAGTTCAAGAACCACAAAGTACTCCGGATCAAAGTCAAGTATCTGATCAAGTAGAAGAACCTACTGTACCATAACCTATTCGTAAATCTGGAAGAGTACCGAAGATACTTGAGAGGTATGGATTCATCATAGAGGATGATGATGAAGTACGCATCATAGATGATGATGATCCATTGACTTACGAAGAGGCTATGAGTAGTGAAGACTCAGAGAAATGGCTAGAAGCCATGAAATTCGAGATGGACTCCATGTATGAAAACCAAGTATGGACTTTGGTTTCACCACCTGAGGGCATTAAGCCTATTGGGTGTAAATGGGTCTTTAAGAGAAAGACTGGAGCGGACGGCAAGGTAGAGACCTATAAGGCCCGACTGGTTGCAAAAAGTTTCAAACAAAGACAAGGAGTTGACTATGATGAAACCTTCTCACCAGTAGCTATGCTCAAGTCCATTCGGATTTTGCTTGCAATTGCAGCTTATTATGACTACGAGATCTGGCAAATGGACGTGAAAATGGCCTTCCTCAATGGAGAGCATGAGGAGAATGTATATATGATACAGCCAGAGGGTTTTGTTTCAACGGTTGGAACAAACCAAGTCTGTAAGCTACAACGATCCATTTATGGATTGAAGCAAGCTTCTCGAAGATGGAACATCCGTTTTGATGAGATAATCAAAAGGTTTGATTTTATCAAAAATGAGGATGAACCTTGTGTGTACAAGAAGGTTAGTGGGAGCGTTGTTTCATTCCTTGTATTATATGTTGATGATATATTACTGATAGGGAATGATGTTGCTATGCTATAATCGATCAAAATATGGTTATCTAAACACTTCTCCATGAAGGACTTGGGTGAGACATCCTATATTTTGGGGATAAAGATATATAGAGATAGATCTAAAAGGATGCTGGGCTTGACCCAAGGAAAGTACATTGACTCGATGCTAAAGAAGTTTAGCATGGGAGATTCCAAGAGAGGTCTCATGCCAATGAGCCATGGAATACATCTCTCCAAGAAACAGGCCCTAAAGACACCTGAGGAGAGAGACCGTATGAGTAAGATTCCTTATGCATCCGCAATAGGATCTATCATGTATGGTATGATATGTACTAGACCAGATGTCGCTCATGCACTTAGTGTAACAAGCAGATATCAGTCAAATCCAGGAGAAGAGCACTGGAAGGCAGTGAAAAACATCCTAAAGTACTTGAGAAGAACTAAGGATGTATTTCTTGTCTACGGTGGGTCTGAATTGAAACTAGAGGACTATACAAACTCAAGTTTTCAAACGGACCAAGATGACAGTAAATCCATTTCAGGGTACGTGTTTACCTTAAACGGTGGCGCAGTGAGTTGGAAAAGTTCCAAGCAGCAAACAGTTGCTGATTCAGTGACAGAGGCAGAGTACATAGCTGCAAGTGAAGCTACAAAGGAAGCTGTTTGGATGAAGAAGTTCATAACTGAACTTGGAGTGGTTCCTAGCATTAGAGGAGCCGTACCTTTATTCTGTGACAACAACGGAGCTGTTGCGCAGGCTAAGGAACCCAGGTCTCATCAGAAATCTAAACAAGTGTTGCGGCGGTTTCATTTGATTAGAGAGATCATTGAAAGAGGAGATGTCACCCTAGAACGTGTGGACTCTCAAGACAACATTGCAGATCCATTTACTAAAGCTTTAACACAACAACAGTTTGATCGTCACTTAGAGAAGATGGGTATTAGATACCAAGGCGATTGGCTTTAGTGCAAGTGGGAGATTGAAAGTAGTATGCACACAAGCCAATCATATTTGATATGATGTAGCATATACTTTGTAATCTTATTCATTTATTAATAAAAGAATTGATTTTCTTAAAAGGCATTTTATATTATCTACATAGTGCTGTTATATTAAATGTGATAAACCCATAGTTTTGAGCAATGCTTTTAGAATCATGATGGTGATCATGCTAATGAGATCTAAATTCTAGATAGCTCACAAACTATAATCGTTCCTAATCGTTGGATTACAAAAAAGGGGATTAGTGAATCCGGATAGATTAGTACATACGTTGCTTGCTCTTAAGAAGAGGATGATTGATCTCGTAATCATTTGTGTGGAGACACTAAAGCAAGTATGTAGGTGCTTATTGGAGAATAAGTTCACTAAACGTAGCTCGCTAAGGAATACCTAATGGAGTTTTACTCGCCTGTCAATAGGAATTCCTCTAGTGATAGTAGTACAAGTGATCCTTGGACTTGAGATCATCATAGTATCTTGTGTATGATGAGTTATACTTTGACATGTCCCTTAAGACCTTGTGGGTATAACAAAGGGTATGATTGGGTATAATAAGTTGTACATGGAGATAGGTGAATGATCAACAAAGAATCTACCACGTCTAGTAAAAGATGTGAATGTCCTATGTGATTCGATAAATGACAACTCAGTAGTCCTTGGCCAAGGCAGAATGAAATTAGAAAAGAGTTTCTAATTTGCATTATTCAGAGTTGTGCATTTGAGAATCGAAATACATATAATTAAATAAAATAAGACTTGACAGTAATTCCATGTCTTATATTTAATTGGGACATTGTAAAGTAGAAGGATTGAATTGTACGGTAACTATGCACTGAAAGGTTCTTTTATGATTAATGTTGAAATCTATATTTTCTGGAAAGTCGTTGATCGCTAAAGGGGCTTACCCTTATTGTAGAATAAATATTATTTATTTAAATGAATTAAATAGTTTAATTTATTTATTTAAATAAGATTAGAATTGTTCTAATTGATTTATTCACAACCGGTTTAATATGGAGAACCTAAAGGGTCACACCGCAAAAGGAAAATATTTATTTAAGAAGTAAATGGCATAATTGTAATAATAATTTAAGTGTATTTAATTTAGTCTATGGAGATAGAATAAATTAAATAGCTTAATATTTATTATTTAATATTTTAGAAATATTAAATATAAATTAATAAGAGGAGTCTTATTATTATTATTATTACTATTACTATTATTTAATTCCTAATAGGGATTGGGAATTAATTAATAGAAGTACTCTCACATGAATTCCTAATTGGATTAGGAGTTTAATTTAATTAAAGGAGTTTAATTAGAATAGAAACCCTAATCCTAAATAGTTTAGGGAAGGGTTTTCCTACATCTATAAATTAGAGAAGTCTTATCATAGATTGGGGTTACACACTTTTGCATAAGAATTGTAGAGAGTACTTACAATTTCTATAGAGATAGAAACTAGGGTTTTGCCAACACCCATCTTCTTGAACAAGTATTATTCCTTGGTGGATCACCTCTAGAGGCCAAACACTTGGGTGGCTAACGTTGACCAAAGGAAGGAATTTAATCGGTGGAATTCAAGGAGAACACGAAGGAATTGGAGGTGAACTTGTACCTGAGGAAGCTAGAATTCTACAAGGGTATAATTCTTATTCTCCATCTCTTTCGTTTAATTAATAATTGTGCATAAAGAAAGATCATGGTGATGGTTTGTATAAAATTTTAAAATCTGATTTTATCGCGCTTCCGCTTTATTAATGTAATTTGATTGCATGTTCGCATTATACAAACCTAACAATATGCTCCCATTTCCACTCAAGAATTTCTAAGGGCTGTAATATTCCACTTGGTTTCTGATGTTCAGCTTTAACCCTTTGACATGTTAAACATTTACTTACCCACTCTGCTATCTCTCTTTTCATGTTAGACCACCAAAAATGTTGGCTCAAGTCTTTATACATTTTTGTACTTCCGGGATGTACAGCGATTTTAGAACTGTGGGCTTCATTCAGTATTTCGTCTTTTAGTTCTTGTACTGAAGGTACCCAAATTCTATTTTCGTATCTCAGTACTCCATCCTTATCCATTCTAAACTTAACATTCTTTTTATGAGTCATTTCTGCCTTATACTTCTGACATTCTGCATCAGTTTCCTGTAGTTCTTTGATTCTATCCAATAAAGTCGAACTACCCTCCATGACGAATAACTTCTTGGTAGAGTTAACTGAAACTCCCACCTTGATCTCAAGTTTGTCAAACTCTTTTATCAATACTTCGTTATTGGTCATTACATTTAACTTCTCTTGGATCTTCCGACTCAATGCGTCTGCTACGACGTTGGCTTTCCCTGGATGATATAAGATCTCACAATCGAAATCCTTTATCAACTCTAGCCACCTCCTTTGCCTCATGTTTAACTCCTTCTATGTGAAAATATATTTCAGACTCTTGTGATCTGTGTATATCTCACACTTCTCCCCGTACAAATAATGCCTCCAAATTTTCAAGGCAAATACTACGCCGGCTAACTCAAGATCATGCGTAGGATACCTCTTCTCATAATCTATGAGTTGTCTAGATGCATATGCAATCACCTTCCCATGTTGCATTAACACATATCCTAACCCCTTGTGTGATGCATCAGTATAAACTACAAGGCCTCCTGTATCATCTAGTAAAGATAACACTGGTGCCATGCTTAACCGCTTCTTCAACTCTTGGAAGCTTTCTTCACATTTGTCTGTCCAGACGTACTTTACCGTCTTTCGAGTCAAATTGGTTAGCGGGGTTGCTATCTTTGAAAAATCTTGTATAAAACGCCGATAATACCCTGCTAAACCAAGAAAACTTCTTACTTCTGTTGGAGTTGTTGATTGTTCCCAATTTACAACCGCTTCTATCTTTGCTGGATCTACCGCTATTCCATTCTTGTCAATCACATGACCCAAGAATTGGACTCGTTCCAACCAGAATTCACACTTGGAAAACTTTGCATAAAGTTGTTCCTTGCGTAATATCTCCAATACGCTCCTTAAGTGTTCAGCATACTCCTCTTTTGTCCTCGAGTATACTAAAATATCGTCGATGAACACTACAACATATTTGTCCAAGCATGGTTTAAACACTCGGTTCATTAAGTCCATGAATGCTGCCGGCGCATTTGTTAATCCAAAAGACATCACAAGAAACTCATAATGTCCGTAGCGTGTCCTAAACGCTGTCTTCGGCACATCTTCTTTTCTTATCTTTAATTGATGGTAACCTGATCGTAGGTCGATCTTAGAAAAGTGTTCGGCCCCTTGCAACTGGTCAAACAAATCATCAATTCGTGGTAAAGGATATTTGTTCTTTATAGTTAACTTATTTAATTCTCTATAGTCGATGCATAACCTTAACGTTCCATCCTTCTTCTTTACAAACAACACTGGTGCTCCCCAAGGTGAAACACTAGGTTGTATGTACTTTTTGTCTAAGAGTTCTTGTAGCTACACAAGTAACTCCTTCAACTCTACAGGTGCCATTTGTTAGGTTTGTATATAACGCGAACATGCAATCAAATTACATAAATAGTGCGGAAGCGCGATAAAATCAGATTTTAAAATTTTATACAAACCATCACCAAGATCAATCTATGTGCTCAATTAACGATATAAACGAAAGAGAAAGAGAATAAGAATTATACCCTCGTAGAACAAAGCTTCCTCGGGTACAAGTTCAACTCCTAGTCCTTCGTGTTCTCCTCGAATGCTACGGTGTGATTCCTTCCTTTGATCAACGTTAGCCACCCAAGTGTTTGGCCTCTAGAGGTGATCCACCAAGGAAGAACAAGTATTCAAGAAGTTGGGTATTTGGCAAAACCCTAGTTTCTATCTCTATAGAAATTGCTCTCCACAATCTAATGCAAGAGTGTGTAACCCCAATCTATGATAAGACCCCTCTTATTTATAGATGTAGGAATAGCCCTTCCCTAAACTATTTAGGATTAGGGTTTGTATTATAATTAAACTCCTTTAATTAATAATGCTCCTAATCCAATTAGGAATCCATGGAGAGTACTTCTATTAATTAATTCTCAATCCCTATTTGGAATTAAATAATAGTAAAAGTAATAATAATAATAAGACTCCTCTTATTAATTTATATTTAATATTTCCAAAATATTAAATAATAAATATTAAGCTATTTAATTTATTCTATCTCCATAGAGTAAATTAAATACACTTAACTTATTATTACAATTATGCCATTTACTTCTTAAATAAATATTTTCCTTTTGCGGTGTGACCCTTTAGGTTCTCCATATTAAACCGGTTGTGAATAAATCAATTAGAACAATTCTAATCTTATTTAAATAAATAAATTAAAACTATTTAAATCATTTAAATAAATAACATTTATTCTACAATAAGGGTAAGCCCCCTTAGCGATCAACGACTTTCCAGATAATATAGATTTCAACATTAATCACAAAAGAACCTTTGAGTAGCTAGTTACCGTACAATTCAATCCTTCTACCATACAATGTCCCAATTAAATATAAGACATGGATTTACTGTCAAGTCTTATTTTATTTAATTATATGTATTTCGATTCCCAAATGCATAACTCTAATTAATGCAAATTAGAAACTCCTTTCTAATTTCATTCTGCCTTGGCCAAGGACTACTGAGTTATCATTTATCGAATCACATAGGACATTCACATCTTTTACTAGACGAGGTAGATTCTTTGTTGATCATTCACCTATCTCCATGTATAACTAATTATACCCAATCATACCCTTTGATATACCCACAAGGTCTTAAGGGACATGTCAAAATATAACTCATCATACACAAGATACTATGATGATCTCAAGTCCAAGGATCACTTGTACTACTATCACTAGAGGAATTCCTATTGACAGGCGAGTAAAACTCCATTAGGTATTCCTTAGCGAGTCACGTTCAGTGAACTTATTCTCTAATAAGCACCTACATACTTGCTTTAGTGTCTCCACACAAATGATTATGAGATCAATCATCCTCTTCCTAAGAGCAAGCAACGTATGTACTAATCTATCAGGATTCACTAATCCCCAATTTAGTAATCCAACGATTAGGAACAATTTTAGTTTGTGAGCTATCTTGAATTTAGATCTCATTAGCATGATCACCATCATGATTCTAAAAACATTGCTCAAAACTATGGGTTTATCACATTTAATATAACAGCACTATGTAGATAATATAAAATGCCTTTTAAGAAAATCAATTCCTTTATTAATAAATGAATAAGATTACAAAGTATATGCTACATCATATCAAATATGATTGGCTTGTGTGCATACTACTTTCACCATTCTGTACGGTGCCTTGGAAACTGGTGCCGTACCCGGCGCTAGATCAATAACAAATTCGATCTCTCTATCCGGTGGTAGACATGGTAAATCATCTGGAAATACATCCAGAAATTCTCTAACTACAGGTATTTGATCTAGCTTTACTCCTTTTCGAGTATCTACTATGTATGCCAAATAACCTGTGCAACCCTTCCTAAGCAATCTCTCTGTTTGCATTACTGTCAGATAGTGAGATCGTTTAGGTGAACAACCACCGTTGAACACTACTTTTGACTCTGAAGCAGTCACTAGATTTACCCGCTTCCGCTGGCAGTCAATTATTGCATTATAATTTACCAGCCAATCCATTCCTAAGATTATATCAAATTCCTCTAGTTGTTTAGGAATGAGGTTCACAAGAAACTTGTGTCCCTTAATCTCAATGACACAATTCTTATATTTAGTTTTGACGGGAATTATCTCATTGTTTGCGATTTCCACATTAAAAGGTATGTCTAAGTCTTCACATGGCATTGTCAATTTCTTAGCAAAGTCATTAGACACGAAAGAACAAGTAGCACCAGAGTCGAATAACACATATACATTTAAATTGTCGATAGGGATGATACCTGTTACCACGTCCGGTGCAGCAACAGCATCCCTCATCGTCATATTAAACGTCCTAGCTGTTGGACGACCTGGACCTCCAGCTCCTGCTACTGTCGGTTTGGTGTTATTGTTTGGGACTTGGTTTCCTCCCCCAGGTTGGTTTCTATTCCTCGGGCAATTCCTAGACACATGCCCAGTTGCACCACATGTATAACAGGTAACATTCGGGTTACTCTGACGAGTATTATCATTAACCTTTTTGGGACAATTAGGGGAGAAATGTCCCTCTTGTCCACAATGGTAACAAGTAATCACTCTGTGGCGACATACTCCCGCGTGATTCTTTCCACATATAACACAACGTACCGCCTTATTATTACTGTTCTGGTTCTTGTTGTTGTTATTGTTGTAATTGTTACCCCTCCTCACAAAGTTTGTAGGAACAGTGGCATCCCACTTCCTCTTGTTATTATTAGTACCCCCTGTACTAACTTCTCCTTTAAATTTCCCTCCTTCATTCAAACTCCTTTTCTCTTTATGAAATTTTATCAAAGCATCATTCTCATGTTCAGCTATGATAGCTTTCTCGAGAATTTCAAGAAAAGTTCTCACTTGGAACACTGACAACTTACTACGAATTTGGGGTTTCAATCCCTCTTTGTATCTCCTGGTCTTCCTTGCATCCGTATTAACCTGATGTGGGGCAAACCTAGCTAACTCATTGAACTTAGCCGTATACTGGGATACGGTAAGCTCCCCTTGTTTCAATTCTAGGAATCGTACCTCCATACGATCCTGCATTGATTGGGGAAAGTAATTTTTGAAAAATAGTTCCTTAAATCTAGTCCAAGGAATTATACCTTCACCCGCACGAATTTTAGTATTTTCCCACCAATGGTTCGCCTCACCTTTGAGGAAAAAGGTGGCAAAGACCGTCTTTTGGTCTTCGCCGACATTAGTTACCACAAAAATCTTCTCTATTTCAGTAACCCAGTTTAAAGTCCTTAAACATAGTACTCTGTGGATTAACTGTGGTAGGTTGATGTGGTGGATGATTTTGTAGAGCCCCTAAGAGTATATCTACCAATTGTTGTGTGGGGTTTGTTTCGGTAGGCTCATTTCTAGTTTGGGTTCTCCTTCCTGATGCCATGACTCTAAAATAAAGAAAAACATGTATAAATACAACAATATGTTTCACATATAACTAACACTTTGATTGTACAAACGCAATTTTTATATAACATGCAAAACAAATACATATTCGACTAGTGGTTTATACTACCACTAGTTAGTACAAAGAACTCACTATTTTACAACCTCAAAATTTATATATTACAAACTACGAAACGTAAACTAAGTACTATACTAATCTAATCAATCACGTAATCCCTTATAAGCATCCTGTATCATATGACCAACCACCGCTCTATCGATCATATAATCATCCTTCTCCTCCTCCACAGGATACCTAAATACCCTTCGTTCTAGGCCCTCAAATGCAGTCCTACACTTCTTGTCAGCTCTGTACACCTGCATTTGTGCATCCTGTTTCTCCTGCTGGGTGTTCTGAAGAAGTGTCCTCAGACGACGAGTCGTATCTCTCTCACTTTCCAGTAAACCTACAGTTATGCCTGTCTGAGAGTTAGCAGCCTCTAACTCTTCCGTTGACTGCTGAACTAATCCAATAACTATCTCTTCGTGTCTATCGACACGCATCATCTGCCCTGCTCCGTTTACCTCCTCGGGTTCTGGATCTATCAACTGTCTGTCTATAAGGTAATTAGCATCCTCAGCATCTAATATTTTTTGGTCATGTAGGAGTTCTTTCTCCTCTGGATCCTCCTCTTCTAAATCTAGCTCAGGGGTAGCCGGCTCATAATCAGGCACCTCATCGGCCTCACTGTCTGATAGCCATCCTATGTGTTGACCTACTCCTGCCATCCTACAAAAGAATTTTAATTTATTTAGTATTTATGGGGAAACAAATTTACACATAAGATAAAGCTTTTAAGATTATTTTATGTATGATTAAGTATTTTACGGACTCAAAGACTATATCCTAAGGTATTTCCTAACTACCTTAGAGCTATAATCTACAACTCTGATATCAACTTGTGACGCCCCCAAATCTCTACACTCCCCTATAGCAGATCTGGTGCTCACGTGAAACTATATAACTATAAATATTCAATAAAATATGACTTCTATCTATCCAAGGTTCACAGTATCCCATAACAGGTACTAGTTCCGGTCAGAATGTTGTCTGTGTTTGGATACCCTCACTTGGATGTATAGATTCATATCTAATGAATACCTCTTTGATATTTATATTCCCTATCTATCTGACATTCACAGTATTAATGATAAGATTGTCCATAGAACTGAGGGGCGCATTCCGATAAAGATGGCACCTTACCGGCGCTCATTAAGTGTAACCTCAAAGCTTATAGGACTTTCAACATCATTTAGATACCCTCATTCAGATGTATAGTTCGTATAGATATTGTATCTAACGTAGTACAACTATGCTAAATGAAATAAAGATCAGAGTACACCGCAATCGATGAAATAAAGGATCATAATATATTACATAACATTTGGTTCGATTACATTGTTTTCAGTACTAAGTTATTACAACAAAAGCCTTTAAAAGACTTAGATTATTCAAAAGCAGTTAATAAAACTAGTAAGCATGCCCTTTTCCTTTATCTGTCCCATAAGTGCCAGGGATATCATTTAAAGCTGCAAAAGAAGATATGCGGAAGAATGAGCTACAAATGCTCAGCAAGTTCATTTAAAAATGTAAACACAGTGTGTTTTATTTGAAAGATGTCAGGTGATGTATAATTGATACTGAGGGTTCTGTACCGGAACCATATATTTCAAATTGTCCTGTCAGTCTTCAATGACTTAGAACCTCTTTGAGTTCGGATATCTGGTAGGTGATCAGCCTCACCAATATCCTAGGAGTATGCATATCATCCTACCATATTTTTGGTCAATTTAAGTTAATTGCCAATATTGGTCAATTCATTTAATTGCCAATTTAAACCTTATTCGAAGGTTTGTCGGACCACCTTCCATCCAAGGTGTCCCTTTTACTCAGTATAGATGTCGTACCAAAACAATTTGGTTTGACACAACAATTTTAAGCTCAAACAGTCAATAAATGATTTCATTTCTTAAGTTATGCTGAACAAGTAGCAATAACTTCACAATAATTGATAGTAAGACATGAATGAATTGCTTAAAAGTAACAAGGTTCGGAGACTTGCCTCGTATATCTTTTACAGATAAATATAACAGTCTACACGTTCGTTATAAATCCTACACGATTATAAGTCCGTGGCGGTAATTTGCAATTCCAGGGGCAAAGTGGTAATTCCTGCAGGAATGAGGGTCTCGCCGCGGCGAGCTCCCCAGGCTAAATTTCTCGCCGGGGCGAGCCCCCCAGGCTTAATTTCTCGCCGGGGCGAGCTCCCGACAGGGCGAGCTCCCCAGGCTATTTTTCTCGTCGGGGCGAGAGCGTCATTTTCCTGGTGCGGTTGGCTTTGTCTTGTTCTGCAGAAGTGGTGCACCATGGGAGGATTTTCAGGAACGGTAACATGAGGAGAGAGAGGAAAATGATCTGGCATCCAGGAAGTTATTGTGCTAGTATTGGGCATTATTCTACATCATTGAAGATACCATTGGATATCTCCTAAAAACCCTAGTTTTTGGACGCAAGAAAAGAAGGAACAAGAAGGATTCAATCTGCAATTCATCAACTCAAGGAGGATACGACCACGAATTAGGAAGACAAGAGCTGGAGAAGAGGAACTACACCACACCAATTCGGGAATCTCATCACAAAAGGGGTGTTCTTCATATGTTTTAGTTCTTCATTCTTATTTTGTAATTCCAAACCATGTACTATAATCAGATTATGATGTTATTGAAATTGAATATGAGCTAAACTTTTCATTCTAAGATTGCAATGGAACCCAACTTGTAGTTTAAATTGAATGCTCTCTCTTTGAATGGTAATTAGTCATTACATGAATTGGAGTTCATAACCTTTGCTTAAGGAATAATTGCTTGGCCCGTAATTACCTTGGTAACTTATATGGAATTGAGAGAGGAAGTATAAGTTGAGACCTAGTTATGAATTCATGTGAAAGTTGGATATTCTTTATGGATAATGTATGAGATTATGTGACGTGAGTCTTATGTCTTATTCTTGAGGGTTGATAATTTGATTGTATTTAGGATAGACATATACCTAAATACCACATGTATCCAATTGAGAATCCTTGTTTAATGATTTCTATTGTGAAAGTTGGTAATTAATAGAATGGTTAATGGGATTTTACGTGACATGTGTCTTATTAATTGTTCTTGATATGAGATTCTTGCTAGTGTGTAGAATAGAAATATATCTATACACCACAATAGGAAATACGTATTCGACCATCGAGAGAGGCTTATATATACTTGTGATTTCTCGGATAACAATTCTTATGTTCTAACTTACTAAACAAGAGAGAGTATGATATTTAAATGAAGAGTTGGGGGAAATTGTAATCTTAGATCTTTCTATCTTGAACTTTATCCGTGTGTAGTTAAACGTTGTTTTCTAAATTGTCTTTATTTAGTTTTAATCAACAACAAACACAAACCATATTGTCATTGTTTAAATTAGATTAATTTTCCATGCGATTGATATTTGGTAATTATTTAACATAATTCCTCGTGGGTTCGACACTTTACTTATCTTATATTACTTGTGGACCTCGTATACTTGCGCGTGTTTTATTGATTGCGAAATCAAGCAACACTGATCCCCCTAAGTACGAGAAGTAAGATTCATATTGGGCACTATACTAAAGATTAGCTTAAGGTAGAAGAAGCATTCCCGACTTACGATGGTTAAAAGTTTAAAGTAGAGATACTTGATAACCGAGGACATAGTTCGTGGTCTTATGACCCTCAGATGTTCTTTTGATTCTTGTTTTATAATCTTGATTGAAAAGCCGAGCTTTCAGTTATCCAGGAACCATTTATTATTCGCATGTTATTATTATTTTTATTGTGACACTTGCTGGGCAATTGTTGCTCACCCTTGCATAATAACATTGCAGCTAAAGTTGAAAGAGTTGATGAGTCATCCACTAGTAAGGGCAAAGGCAAAGAAAACAAGTGATGAAGACTTGTTTAATTTATTGCAAGATGTTATGTAATAGACTTATGTTATTTATGTTTCCGCATTGATGTTTTGTTTAAGGTCAGATGACCTGGGATTGATGTTATTAAGATGTTGTAAACCTTTAATGGGAGATTTCCATTTCAACTAAGAATTTCCATTTATATTTGAATGGGTAGTTAGATGTGATGTGACTTATTTGGATAGTGAATACCAAATCCTGTGGGAATAAAGTACCCGGATTTAGGAGTGTCACAAAATGTCATTTCATTTTATCAATGAATATATTTTATTGTTGTACTGATGTTAGTCTTTTGCTGTGTTTTTAGGATGACTGAGATAGGAGAGCCGAGTTAGGTAGTTGTGGAGGAGGAGTTCACGGATATACCTGTGGACACAGAACAGTTGATAGGAGATGGGCCAGTGGATCCAGTTGCTCCAGTAGAGTCCGAGCCTGAGGAGGACGAGGACTACAGAACTGAGTTAGAGGAACTCGTCAGGGGCAGGGTGATGAGGTCGGGTAGTCAAGACGATGAGAGTGAGTTCGAGGAGGACCACATTGCTGATGTGGAGCCAGAGGATTTGCCAGTCGAAGATTATCTGGTAAACCAATTGGTAGATAGGAACTTAGAGCTAGAAGATAGAGTTAGAGATTTAGAGGAGCAGAACCTAAGTCATCAGCTCATGGAAGAACAATATAGGGAGCTAGCTTACCAGTTAGAGGATGAGGTGAAGGGGCTGAAGGAACAATTGGAAGGGTATATGACTTCGGCTCAGTATGTGGGGCCATTACTCCATCAGTTAGTCACCCGAAATACTGAACTGGGGGAGAAGAAAGAGCAGGCAGGGTCGAAGTTGGCAGAACTGAAGGTGGCGTATGATGCTATGAAGTTTAAATTTCATCTAGAGATTGCTAAAAAGATTCGAGTAGAGGATGCCTGGGTCAGAGCAGCGAGGAAAGTTGACCAGCCGGAGAAAGAGTCGGAGGCAAGGGCTGTGAGGCTAGAGACCTTGGGTCTGGCATTGGATGCAGCCTATAGGAGCCCAAGAGTTGGAGACAGGAGGCGTTATATTGAGGTGGGAAAGTCCAGTCACTCGGTTCGTCGTCGAGTCATGAATGGAGTATTTCCACCAGATCAGCGGGAGCATGTTCGTCATGGCATGCAGTGGAGAGTTAGTTTTGATGTCTTGTTATGTTTTGATCCCTATGCTTTGTTGTACGTATGGGATAGTGTTAGAACCCCGATTTTTATTTTTGTTAGGGAGGGGGTAAGATGTGGTAAATCCCCACTTTTCGTCCATTAGGGGATAAATAGCAGTTGGGAGGCTATGCCATGAGCATTTATAGAGGTATGCCACAGGTTGGGTCATATTGTACTAAAACAGTGGTATGTGAATATAAATGCAGTTGTTTATTAGAATCAAATATGTTTGATGGATGGCATAACTTTTAAATGCTACCCTGAATACCATATCGCATAAAACGTAAAGCTATTAGTAAGAGCCTAAGGTTTTCTTTTTATCAAATCATGCCGCCTAGAAGACAGCCACAAAACCAAAGGGTTGAGGAGTCGGTTAATAACACTCAGCGTCAACCAGACCCAATGAGAGCTTTTGCTAAAATGTTGGCCGAGGTAATGCAGAATAGACCCCCGCCAGTAGTGGAGCAACTAACGTGACGCTTGACTAGCTTCAAGGACTTTAAATTGGTAGGACCTCCGGAGTTCCGGGGAACCTTAGATCTAATCAAAGCCCAGACGTGGGTAGAAGAGATGGAGAAAGTGTTCGAGGCCGCAAGGGTGGCCGAAGAACAGAACACGAGATTTGCCACCTTCATGATAAAGGGTGAGGCAAACTATTAGTGAAAGATAAATAAAGGTCGTGCTGGAGAAGGAGTGATTCCGTGGGAACGCTTCAAAGAATTATTCTTTGAGAACTACTTCCCGGAGAGTATACAATCGAATATGGAGGTGAAGTTCTTAGAACTCAAGCAAGGGAACATGTTGGTCGCTGAATATGCGGTAAAGTTCAATGAGTTGGCCAGATTTACCCCACACCAAGTAGATACTGAGGCCAAAAAAGCGAGGAAGTTCGAGCAGGGACTGAAACCATGGATTTACAGCAGGGTTGAAGTGCTACAAATTAGCACGTTTTCAACACTGTTGGAGAGGGCAATCATCGCCGAGGGAGGAAATGAGGCATTAGCCAAGTACAACCAGGACAAGAGGAAGAGTCATGACGGTAGCCAAAGGGGAAGTAATGGAGCTAGCAATCAGAACAAAAGGAAGTGGAGTGATAGCCAATCTTCTGGAGGCAACAAGTCTAGAGGGGAGGCTAAGAAAGAAAATAAGTGCAGAAACTGCGAAAAAAGTCACTTAGGGGAGTGTATGAAAGGGAAAGGTGTCTGCTATAATTGCGGACAACAGGGGCACATTGTTCCTCAGTGTCCTAAAGGAAAGAAATGAGGATGCTTCTCATGTGTAGCATTGGGTCATCAGATTAAGGACTGTCTGAAGAGGAAAGGCGAGGCAGCCAGTGGAAATAGGAACAACCACAATAACTACCACAACAACAAGCTGACTATTGGAGGGCTAGCTAATCAAGCAAATATACCAATGACACGCACATTTAACATAACCGTTCAGAATGCGGTGGAATCGAAGGACGTGGTGTCAGGTATTATTTCAATAAATAGTATCAATGCATATGTATTATTTGATTTAGGTGCTACATGTTCTTTTGTTTCGAAAGATTTTGCTAAAAGGTTAGGTTTACCCCGTGAAAAATTAGAGAACCTCATGAATGTAGAAGTAGCCAACAAGGAAATTATCCCCGTAGATTACATTCATAGGAACTGTTATGCTAAATTAAGAGGATTTAAGCTTAGCGTGAATTTGATACCGATTCATTTGGGAGAATTCGACGTAATCTTTGGGATGGATTGGTCATCGAATCACGGAGCTATAATTGACTGCTAGAAGAAGTGTATACACCTGAAGACTCCAAATAAGTCAGCGGTAGTATTTTATGGTAGTAAATCGCCGAGACATCTTGTTGTCTAACGATAATTCAAGGGAAGAGACTACTAAGGAAGGGTTGCATAGGTTATCTGGTTCATGTGGTTGATACTCGAAGAGTAGATGGTGAACTGGGTCAGATACCTATGGTAAGGGAATTTCCCAATGTTTTCCTACAGGAATTACCGGGTTTGTCGTCAGATAGAGGAGTAGAGTTTGTGATCAATTTGGTACCAGGAACATCACCGATATCTAAGGCAGTGTACCAAATGGCTCCGGTAGAGATGAAGGAACTGATGGTTCAACTGCAGGAGCTGTTAGATAAGGGTTATATTCGACCAAGCGTGTCACCTTGGGGAGCGCTAGTTCTGTTTGTGAAGAAGAAGGATGGATCGTTAAGGCTTTGTATCGACTATCGGGAGTTGAACAAAGTTACCATTAAGAGCAAGTATCCATTGCCCAGAATTGACGATTTATTTGATCAATTAAAGGGAGCGAAATACTTTTCGAAGATCGACTTGAGGACTGGCTATCACCAACTAAAAGTAAGGCAGGAGGATATTTTGAAGACAGCATTTAGAACTCGATATGGACATTTTGAGTTTCTAGTGATGTCGTTTGGGTTGACGAATGTGCCAGTAGCTTTCATAAACATGATAAACAGGGTGATCAAGCAATACTTGGATAAATTTGTTTTCATATTCATTGACGACATTCTGGTGTACTCGAAGACGGAGGAGGAACACGCTAAACATCTGAGAATAGTACTAGAAACTTTGAGTAGGGAGAAGTTGTATGCAAAGTACTCAAAGTGCGAATTTTGGTTGCAGAGGGTGCAGTTTCTGGGGTATGTCATCGACAAGGATGGTGTCTCGGTGGATCCAGCCAAAGTGGAAGCGATTATCAACTAGGAAAAGTCGAAGACACCAACGGAGAGGTCTTTAGGCTATAACCTTAGGAAGTGTATAGAGAATAAGAGCAGACAAAACTCCTGTAGAGTTTTACGTGACAAAGACTTGTCTTAGAGAGCCTGTAGTGTTATAAGATATATCTTCATTCCATACAATGAACTTATATTTTGTTGAAAGACTAATAAGAGTTTGCTTGTTTGTGGTTGTGCTTGTAGGATGTCAAACACAGGAGAACCTAGTAGAGTCGCAGAAGAGGAGCCACGTGACATCCATGTGGTGTCCAAGACGCTGCTGATGGTTGAGCCTATTCTAGCTATTGCCCCCTGTTGACACCACATTTTTGATGGAGATGTTGGACGAACATACCGACCGCATTCTCGATCAAGCAAATAGGATCCAGGAGTTGGAGAGTGAAGCCCGAGAGAAACGGGCCAGGATTCAGGGACTAGAAGGCGAGGTCCAAGAGGGTAAGAACCGGATCCAAGAATTAGAGACGGATGTGTAAGGGCAGCTAGGGGCCTCCACGCAATTGGCAGTCATGCTACATCACCTCTTGGCGAGGAATGCTGAATTGGCGGGTAACCTGGAGCAGTCATTTGCAAATGGAAAATGAGATCCTGAAGAACCAATTAGGTAGGGAGGTGGAAAACCGTGTCCGGATCAAGGAACAACGGGATGATGCCATAGAACGAGTGACCTGGAGGGTGAAGTAAGGAGGGGTAAGAGAAAGATGAACCGAATGGGTTATGCTTTTCACTCGGCAATGGGCAGTGGATAGATGGTGTGTACCACTACCCAACTGAAGAGGGACAGACTCGTCACACCCTGAGTCGAGACTTGATGATCCATATGGGTCATAGGGAGTATGACAACGCTATGGAGTGCGGTATGCTCGTATTGGTTGCTTAACTTATGTGCCTAGCTGTTTGTAATCTTGTATATGTTAATCCCAACATTTTGCTACATGTGTGGGATAGTATTGTAAGATTGTAACTTTTGTGCTTATTTAAGAGGAGTATGTTGGTGGACCCCTCACCATTTTGTTGTATTAAGAACGTTGATGACATCTATGGTAGTACGCTATAACATGGTCATGTATGTTGTAACAGCTGGTAGCACTAAATGTAATTGTCGTTATTATATATGTTGTTTTCTTGTAGTATTCATGATAGATATTCCTCCTAGTATAATGAAATGATGACATTAAGTTTCTTACGTTAAGCAGAGAATGCCATCTAGACGTAACATACCAGCCCCATCACCAACACCCCAAGGATCAGTTAATAATCAAAGAGTTCCTGTGGACCCCATGCAGCGGTTAGCGGATATCCTGGAGAGAATGACCCAAGGGAGGAATACGGGGCCCGTGGATCCCCATCCCCCGGTAGCACCCATAACAAATTTCAAAGACTTCAAGAGCGTTGGAGCCCCAGAGTTCAAGGGAACGACTGATCCGATTGAAGCCTAGTCTTGGGTGAAGGAAATGGAGAAGGCTTTCATCATCGCACGCGTAGGGGATGACCAGAAAATTGTATTTTCCACGTATATGATGAAAGGAGAAGCAAACTATTGGTGGAAGGCTAACCAACAACGAGCAGGCGAAGGAGTGATACCGTGGGATAAGTTCAAAGAATTATTTTTTGAGAATTATTTCCCAAAGAGTATGGAAAGGCAAATGGTGGTGAAATTTCTAGAGCTGAAGCAGGGAGACATGGCGGTGGCTCAGTACGCCGCCAAATTCAATGAGCTTGCGCGTTTTGCAACGCTTCAAGTAAGTACTGAAGAGCTGAAGACGCAAAGGTTCGAACAAGGGCTGAAACCGTGGTTGTATAACAAGGTAGTTGTTCTCCAGATCGAGACTTTTAGTGCGCTGCTGGAAAAAGCCATCATCGCCGAAGGAGGGATTGAGGCCCTAAATCAACACAAGAAAAATAAGAAGAGTGGAGGGGACTACCGTAGAGGTGGCAATAGGGGTGGAAGCAATTCGGGAAAGAGAAAATGGGACGGTGGTAACAACAGCAACAACAGTACCAACACTCATCAGGCAGGGAATAGTCAGGGAGGATTTAAGAAGAAGATTGAAGCGTGTTCGAAATGTGGGAAAAATCACAAGGGTGAGTGCTGGAAGGGACACTGCTACAACTGCAACCAGGAAGGGCATATAGCACCGCATTGCCCAAACCCAAAGAAGAACCGTGGATGCTATTCTTGTGGATCAATGGAGCATCAGTTCAAAGACTGCCCGAAGAAAGGAAACAGCGGTGGAAGCGGCAACCGAGGAGGAGGCAACAAACTGACGATTGGAGGTTCGACTCCGCCGAACCGCACTCCTGCCCGAACATTTGACATGACCGTCCAGGATGCAGTGATTGCTAAGGACGTGGTGTCAGGTATTATCCCAATCAATAACATAAATGCCTGCACATTATTTGATTCGGGTGCTACCCGTTCCTTTGTGTCTGAAGACTTTGCTAAACGGTTAAGTTTACCCCAAGAACAGTTAGAAAATCCTTTGAGTATAGAAATTGCGAATAATGAGGTAATTCCTATAGAGTTTATTCTTCATACCAATTTGAACGTGTATAGAAGAAGTTATGAACGTTGGAGTGAAGGAGGGTCGGATTGCACGAAGGAAGCAATCTGCAACACCTGGGCACCGGTGCAACATCCGTGCCTATCACGGAGACCTCGCTAAGCTACCTGGATACTGGCGCATCCTCCGTGATTCTAATGGAGGCCTCGCTGAGCTTTTTGGTGCAGCCTCCATGATTCTGACGGAGGCCTCGCTGACCACCTTTTTTTGGAATTTTTAGCATGAACGGTTGTTGGTAAAATGACCATAATTTTCCCATACGAACTCGGATTAGGGCGATTCAAGATGAATCGAAAAGCTTATAGATAGACAGTTAGTACATGGACCAATTCTAAAATTGACCATGCACGTGTGCAATGTGTAATGTTTTCGACGCGATGTTATAAGGTTATGAGTTCTAAAACTTGAATGTTATGAATTATAAAGATACTTAGCATTAACCAATGAGTATTAGATAAATCTAATGGGTATGCTAGGCGTACACAATTGCGTGTCGTTTGAGCGTTCGAATAGGCAAGTTTGGCGTACAGACGTGCAAGCGTCGTAACACCGTAACTAGTGGATATAACCTTGTTTAATATTTTGTTTCTTATATGAATGGGACATTATAGAGTGGTATAAATCATTATTTGGTATCCGGTATGTGACTAATTGTTATGTGAATATGTACTTAATTGTATAGGATATTAAGGAGCGTGTGTTGTAATATTGTAGCAGACGTACTAGACAAGTTTCCTAACGCTTGTCTAACCCTTGTATTTGTCAAGTTACCTAAGTTCATTCTTTCTATCTATTGAATGCAAGTTTCTCTCCTAATCCTTGTGTTGGGCAAGTTTCCTTACCCTAACTCATTATTGGGCAGGTTTTCTCAACCGCACAACTTTCATTTATTGTGCGAGTTTATTTATTGATTGAGCAAGTATCCTATATTATTGCAAGTTTCTTAAACTTACTCAACTGTTACATTTGGGCAAGTTTCCTTTGTTATACAAATGTTGTATATTGTTGCATGTTTTATAACTCAAATCGAGTTATTACTTTCAAATTATATTAGTGGATTAATTATTGTGAATTACTCCACATCAAAGATAATTATTGATATTCGCACCTTGTGCATTTGGATTCATGATCTATTGTTAGACTGTGAAACGTAAGTTTTTCATTCATGAACTGTTTAAGAAAATAGTCTACGCCACTTGTTTCGGCTAGACATGTATATGTTATTATTTTAAAAGTTATCCAAACCAGTAGTTGGTACGAATTCTTGGGCTGAGAGAGCAACCCTTATTAGGGGATTGTCGACGCCGGGTTTTCGCTTTCTCTTTTGGTCTTTTCCAATTTTAGCCTTTTGATTTAGATGACGTTTGGAAAAGGTCGGCATTGATGTCGACGGGGTTTTGAAAGATCGTTTTTATGATGAGCCAATTAACCAGAGTCGCCAGTTGGTATATTTGAAATGGATGTACCAACTCATCCGAATTTTCGTGTTTTATAAATCGCTGGCTCATATGTGACTCCGAATTAATTGGTCTGCGAATCGAGATTCATAGAGTTCGGGGGCTTGTTTAAGTGAGGGGAAGGTGTTAGGCACCCCTCGACTTCCGTGAAACACGGTTACCGCAATCTCGATGCTTTCCTATCCTTTAATTCATAAATGTGTGTGTGTATATGCGCGTGTGTGTGTGTGTGCCTATGTGAATGTTGTGGTGAGTTTGTATGAAAGAATCATTTGGATTTTTAGGGAAAGTCGTGCTTTAATTTGAGAGTGCTTTAGAATGTCCTTCGGCTTCTACGAGAAAGCTTTATTTTTTATTAGGAAGGTTTGATTTTAATTGTCAAAACTGCAAGGTTTTTATTAGGTGTTGTTTTGGCAAACAAGAGTTTTAAACCTTCGTCAAAATAGGAATCGAGATCTATACGTTGCTTTCGTAACTTAAATGATGGGCAACTTCTAGAATCTCTTTAACCCTATGCACAACGGTTTAATAAAACGCCACTTATTTATAAAATCATTTTTGTGATATTTGAAAACGATTTTTTCTTTAGCTTTCTCGTTAGATATGAATCGACATTTCATTAACGTTTCTCAAATTTTAACCTCGTGATTCTAATATCCTACTTTGATTGATTTTATGAAAATCTTAACATTTAGCTTTGAAATCAATTTCGTGTCATAAATCAAATCAAGCATTAAAATGCGTTGGGGCTATTCATGGGCATGTAAGCCATCAAAATAATCCCAAACGCCTACAATCACAAGTTCCACTAATATGGGGCCTTAAATCCGATTCTCGCTTTGGCGTCGTTTTAAGGCCCGACGGTTACATGTTACAAGGAGGCTACATCATACCCGCTATATACATCAAGACATGTCCATCATCGGATTTGGACCACGGGGTCGCTTTCCTAGGCTCACAACCACGATTACTACGTACTCACAAATCAAACATTACAATAAATAACCAACGCGGAAATTCTAACAATATCACGACATCCTAGATAGCAAATTAAGGGAACCACAACCAATACATCTCTTATACAACAAGCAAGAAATCAAAACGTGAATATCATCGGGTTATTGAGAAGAATTTTGTTCCAATGGAAACCTCACAAATAATCCCTAATTTCGTGCCACGCTTCGATTTTCGTACCGCAACGTCGGTTTTCGCTGACAGGCTCATATTTCGCAGTCCGGGAACTTCCGGGAGACGTGCCACCTCATTCGGAAATGCCTGCCTCGGACGATCATGCTGTCACGTAAACTTGGGTTGCCCAAAGCATTTCGGCGGGGCCGGGCGCTCGCCCTTGTTCCCGCTCTTCTGCTCCTGCAAGCTGGTTCAATTGACGATTTCGCCCTCCTGTCATGGTTAGTAGAAGGAAACGCAAAATTTGGGTGTCTACAGGGATTTTAATGTGTCAGTTATTCGATGCAGTTAGAGTCAAATGTTATGCATATACATAGGGTACGAGAGGCTGATCCCCTCAAGTACTACTAACGGACCAATTTTTAAAAGAGTTAGTTGAATGATTAATTCTTGGAGCCAAAAAGTTGATGGTCTATTGGACCACTCAGTAGTAAATAATCAATACTCATTATTTCATTTGAACTTTGATTATATTGTCAGTTATTTCTTCACTGTTCTTAAATTGTTGAACTATGAGATTATTATTCTCATTCATTCATGATATATCTTCCTTATTCATTTTAAACTTACTGAGCAAAGTAGTTTCTCACCCTTGCTATATCATGAGCCTATTGCAGTTAAGCCGGAGAGTTCGAAAGCAGACAAAGGCAAAGGAAAGCTTAAGGAATAGTTATATGTACTATCCCGTTATGTAATCGTGGAATCATTTTGCATTATTAATGTATTTTGTGATGTATTTATTTAAGGTTATAGACATTGGGACCGTAGTAAACCTTTTATAATGAACAACATATGTTTATTTATTCCGCATTAGTTGAATTATGTTGTTTAGAGGTGTATGGATGTACTTTATTATGAGCACCAGATTCGAGGTATTGGTACCTGAATTTGGGGTGTCACAGAAATGAAGGGAGTCAGATTATTGAGATAGATGTTGAGGAGCAGATTGCTCCACACCCGTTAGAACCACAACATGCACCAGAGCCAGTGCAAGTGGTAGATATAGATTCTGATTCAGAGTCTGAGGAGGATCCTGAAGAGGAATTATTTGTAGAAGAGTTAGAGGAGGCCTTAGAGGCCAATGCTGCAGAGAATGAGGCTGTTGAGCCAAATGCTGAACAAATCAATCATGAGATGGAAGATGCCCTGATATAATTTGGGACAATGGTTCGTCACTTGATGGATCAGAATGTAGCCCTCACTACCAGACTCCAGATAACAGAGTACAGAGCCCAGTATTACGAAGCTAGGTTGCATAAGTTACAAGTAGAGTTCCATAATCTGAACAATATTAGAGACGTAGAGATCCAAGAGCAACAAGTGATGCAGGAGCGTATTCGTAACCTCCAGAATAAGCTAAGAGGTATAAAGAGAAAGGTGAATGCAATGAACTTGCCTACACGACTTCCATTACATGTGTACAGACATGGGTTTGGGCTTATCCAAATGAGATATGTCAGTTCAGCCATTCTATTTCCCGTGCTCGTGTGATTGCCATTACAGAAGAGGAATGTGTTAGGACCACTACTACTGGTCAGACCTAGAGGAAAAGCTTGTTTTGAGAATAATAAGACAATGTTGTAATTATGTGTAAATATATGTACATATGATGATCTCAAGTCCAAGGATCACTTGTACAACTATCACTAGACGAATTCCTATTAACAGGCGAGTAAAACTCCATTAGGTATTCCTTAACGAGCCACATTCAGTGAACTTATTCTCCAATAAGCACCTACATACTTGCTTTAGTGTCTCCACACAAATGATTATGAGATCAACCATCCTCTTCCTAAGAGCAAGCAACGTATGTACTAATTTATCCGGATTCACTAATCCCTTTTTTAGTAATCCAAGGATTAGGAACGATTTTAGTTTGTGAGCTATCTAGAATTTATATCTTATTAGCATGATCTCCATCATGATTCTAAAAGCATTACTCAAAACTATGGGTTTATCACATTTAATATAATAACACAATGTAGATAAAGTAAAATGCCTTTAATAAATAAATTCTTTTATTAATAAATGAATAAGATTATAAAGTATATATACTACATCATATCAAATATGATTGGCTTGTGAGCATACTACTTTCATATTGATTAGTTACTAATGAATGGTTCAATAGACCATGAACTTTTTGGCCAAAGAGTCAATCATTCAACTGACCCTTTTAAAAACCTAGCCCTGTCAGTTGTACTCGAGGGGATCAGCCTCTCGTACACCATATATATGCATAACATTTAACTCTGACTGCATCAAATAACCGACACATTATAATCTCCTAATAAGGGTTTCTCTCTCAATCCTAGAATCCGTACCAACTACTGGTTTAAATAGCTTTTAAAAATAATAACATGTACATGTCTAGCCGAAACAAATGGCGTAGACTATTTTGCTTAAACAGTTCATGAATGAAGAACTTAAATATTTCACAGTTCAATAATAGAACAGGAACTCAAATGCACAAGGTGCGAATATCAATAATTGCCTTTGATGTGGAGTAATTGCTAATAATTAATCCATTAAATGATAACTCGAATTTGAGTTAGGAAAACTTGCAATAAGATGGAATACTTGCTCAAATACGATCTTGAGCAAGGTAAGGGAACTTGCATACGACATTTGTATAAGATAGGAAACCTACTCAAATATAATTTGACTAAGGTTAGGAAATACTTGTCTGGTGCGTCTGGTACAATATTACAACATACGCTCCTCAATATCCTACACAATCAAGTACATATTCATATAATAATTAGTCACATACTGGATACCAAATAATGGTTTATACTACTCTATAATGTTTCATTCATATTAGAAACAAAATATTAAACATGATTATACACACTAGTTATGGCGTTACGACGCTTGCACGTCTGTACGCCAAACTTGCCTATTCGAACGCCCAAGTGACACACAATTGCGTACGTGTAACACGCCAATTCGATTTATCTAATACTCATGGTTAATGCTAAGTATCATTATAAATCATAACATTCATGCTTTAGTACTTAGAACATCATAACTTAGCGTCGAAAACATTCCACGTTGCATACGCGCATGTCCGACGCCCTCTAATTGTCACCAACCGCACAATAGTCCTAAAGATGGTCCATTTAGACCCTGCAACAGACCTAAAATCCAACAACTTAAAGAAATAAAGTTGTAGTTCTACTCCTCCTCTTTCCGAATTATCTTGAATCACCTCAATCCGAGTCCATCTGAGAAAGTTATGCCCAATTTACTATAGGAGGTCAAAGCTGACTCTGGCCTAATCTTGGCCTGGCATAGCTACGCCCATAATTTGCCTTTGGGCGGCATCATTACTGTGACACCCCCAAATCCGGGTACTTCAGTCCCACAGATTTGGTGTACACTATTCCATACATTCATAACTAACTACCCATAATAAAGAACAATTAAATTAAGCTGAATGAACTATCTTCCCACAATAGGGATTACAACTTAAAATCTCTTAAATAAGAAATTCTTAGGTTATCTAACCTTTATTACATCAATGCGGAATTAAAACAGAAAATTAAATAAGTCTTTTTATAATAAAACATCAAGTAAATAACAAGTCTTTAGTTATTTCTGCATCTTGCCCTTGCCCTTACTCGTAGACGGTTCTTACTCGTAGACGGTTCGTCCGACTTTTCTGTCTTAGCTGCAATGTTTAATGCAAGAGTGAGCAAATAATTTCCCACAAGTATGATGACAATAACATTTAAATGAAATAGATTTCAACTGAGGTATAATAATTTTCTGAATTCAGTCAACAAATAATCAAGGTCTGAAATCTCGTTAGAATGCTTGATTCAAGAAAGAATAGATTTCAAGATTTAAAGTTATATCTGAGGGTCATAAGACCTCGAACTATGTCCTAGGTTAACAAGTATTTCTACCGTAACCTTTAACAGTCTTATAGACTGTAGACCATTCATCTCGTACTCAGGGGGATCAGCCCTTTGTACAATGTATTGTGCACAAACATTTTAACGTTGTTGCGTAATTAATCCCCTATATTAGGGTTGTTCATCTCAGTTTTAGCATCAGATTCTGTACCAAAAGGAACTTGGTTTGGAACAATTTTAAAATATTCTAAGTCTTTAGAACGCTCTTCAACTAAGGACTAGTTGAATCAATAAGGGTTGCTAGTCACTAAAGCATTTGATTCATCAATAAAGTCGTACAATAAAATTTATATTCGGAATTTGAATAACAATCAATGATCGAATAACAAATGACTGGAATAAAGTTTAAGCACCTAACATGGTAACAACCTTGCTTGAATAACGATAAGCTAAGGTTAATAAACTTGCTCAATGAAAGTAAACTTGCTTTAAATGAAATAACAAGTTTAAGGGAGGAAAAACTTGCCTCGTGCGTAGATTACAGATTTAAATAATTCACGTTCCTTAATCGACCTATATATTTTGATTATAAAATGGTAACAATAATTAGTTACAGAACAATATACACTTTAAGATTCGATCTTATCCTATTTCATTATAACATCTCGATTGTCATTCGATAATCAACAAGTACTTGCTTAACAACCATCGTGGTATCTTATTAGCCACTTTATACCTTAATATAAGTTTTATAGCATCATAGCAAAATTACAAAGAAAAAATTAAAATTAAAATTTTAGTTACTGTTCCACCGCCGGGGCGGTGGATTTCTATACAAAACCGTCGCCGGGGCGAGGCTACCGCCGGGGCGAGGAATATAGTTCAATTATGCCGAAGGGGCGACTAGACCGCCGGGACGAGACTTCCAGTTCATTTCTACCGCCGGGGCGGTAGACTTGGCAGTCATCTCCTACAGTTCGCGAACCAGTGACATTCTAGGCTAAATTTTCCAAATTCTACCATCCAACACATAAATTAAACATACCCAGACATCAAACATGTTATAAAACAATTACCCAACTTGTTTCTAAATATTCTAACTATTATAATACACATAATCAACCAATTAAAACCAAAATTCTCTGTTTAAACAAAATATTCATGTTTTAGCCATTTAAATGAAATCAACCACTCTAAATTCATCTTTAAACTATTTTGATCTATTCTACTTGCATTGTTTTCGTTTTTTTATCATATTATCATAATCAAATGTCAATTTACTGATTAACAATCAAATTGAACATCAATTTCATACACATAAGCCATACATGAAAGTAAGACTCTATAAAACCAAAACTTCATTCTAAAACATACTTTCATGGATTAATACCTTCAAATTGATTTATAACCACCATATAATCATCTAATACATGCTTACTATCAATTACATCAAATAATTCATATTTTGAGCCAATAAATTTTATACAGAGAAGTAAAGTAATCAAATACAGTGAAGAACAAAACTAACAAGAATTGTACCTTTGATTCCTTCTTAAACCTTAGCTAGATGATGAAAATCACTTAGAAATCCCCCTTTGATTTTAGAACTCTTCCCTCCAATCTCTAAACTTCTCTCTCAATTTCTCTCTATTCTCACTTTGATACAACTCTGTTTTTTTTAATCAACTGATGAACCTTTAGTTTCTTTTTAACGTAACTTGGTTTAATGAGTCAGTTGAAATAACCCAAGAGTTAGGCCATGTTTGGCCAACTCAAAAATAAAAAGAAAAGAATTCTAAAAGCCATAAGGCCTCGTTTAGTTGAACAAGAACAAAATAACTCATTTTTCCAACCAAGGGTCACAAGGCCTTGTTTGGTATAACTACAATAAAACTCTTTTCCATTTATTTTAATAATTCATTATACTATATAGTTTTATTTGTCACACTTTTAATTTAATTAAACTTATTATTAAATAAATTCAATTAAACCTTACTAACTTAATCAATAATTTTTATTTGACCAAAAAAACAATATCACTGAATAAATTATCGTATTCAAATAAATCTCTTATTCAAATATATCATTTAATCATCCAATTTAATTATTAAATTAGAGTAATCACATCAAATCACATTTAAATAACATTTAACATAATTACACTTAACATGAACCATTCCATAATAACTTTTACAAATTATTTTTAACACAATAAATATTTTTATTTATTCACACAAATCGCATTCGTTACAATTACACCCAAGTCAGTAGCTCCGGTGTAAAGCCAGTGTCTCTATGCCCAAACTCAATTTTTTTCTTCCCCGAATTTCCAACATGCTTTGTTTTGTCACACTTACGTCAAACCTTCATAACTTCTTCTCTAGATGTCCAAATGAGTCCATTTCGGACTCTATGGACTCCTAAGATATAGAGCTACAACATATCAAAAATTTAGAGCTTCCCATTAACATTAACATGGCCAAATCTTAGGCCAAAATATCAACTCATGCTCTGTTTTAGGTGTTCTAAGTGTTCTTCACTAAAATCATCATCAAATCTTTGTTTTTACACCTTTTTACTCCATTCCAATTGGGTTAACTTCTTAACCCATGGAACTATAATATCATAACAACAAACAAATTAAACAAATACGAAATCATAGCTTTACAGTCCTTTAAAATAGTCCGGACGTCCAAAGTCCATGTTTTGTCCATTGCTCATCCTCCTTAAGCATAGGGTACAGATTTGTTCCATTTTTGTTCCATTTGGATGTTATTAATGGCTTACATAACCTCTTAACAACATTTACAAACATCCAGAACAAATAACAACAACAAGAAGCGCAACAAAACCAACCCACAAGCTTAAAAGCTTTAAAAACCATGAAAACTTGGAAACCTTAACCAAAAATTAAATGGAATGAATTAAGTTAACCACTGTAATCCCTTCTAGATGATAAGAAGGTTGTTGGTCGATTTAACTATCGATAAACACACACGTACAAGTATACACGGTCCACAAGTAATATATAATAAGATATGAGTCGAACCCACAGGGAATTGTGACAAATAATAACCAAGTATCAATTGTATATCAATTTGATCTAATTTAAACGATGAAGGTTTGATTGTTTGTTGATTGTTGAGTTCACAAGTCGAGTAATAAATAAAATGCGGTAAAATATCAAGATAGAAAGGTCTAAGATTACAATTTCCCCCAACACGTCATTTGAATCTCCTAACTCTCTCTTTTCAATCAGTTATAGCATACGAATTGACAACCGAGAAATCAAAACTACATAAGAGCCTCTGTCGATGGTCAATCACGAATCTTCCTAAGCGGTGCATAGGTATATGTCTATGCTATACACTATCAAGAGACTAATTTCAGGAATGATTAATAGACACGTGTCACCCAATCTAATTAATCCTCCCTTCAATTACCAACTTTCACATCGGAAGTTATTAAGACTAGATTCTCAATAGGTTGCATGCGGTAATTAGATATATATCTATCCCAACTACTATCAAGATACCTATTATTACAGATAATTAATAAGACACACGTCACTTAATCCAATTAATAACCCACAACAATCTATACTCTCGCATGTTATCATAACTAGGTCTTAACCTATAATCCGTTCGTCAAGTTCATATAGGTTCCCAAGGTAATTACGGGCCAAACAATTAATCTAGAAGCAAAGGTTATGATAATCAATTCACAAATGCATAGCTAAAATCAATAGAGAGAGAATTCAATTCACATTAAGTGTTGGGTTCCATTGCAATCTTAGAATAGAAGGTTAGTTCATGATAGCTACAATAAACATCATTTTCAATTGATACATTGCCAAATTCGAATTATAAAGGAGATGGAAATCTAGAAATGAAACCACTTTTGAAGCTATTCAGCTGGTGTTCCTTTGGTTGTTGTTGGGTTCTAGCTCTCCACCTTGGCCTTGCAATTCTTCTTGACTGAGTTCCTTGGCTTTTGGCTTGATTCAGCTTGATTTGTAGCCTTGAGCACTGTTGGTTGATGTATTTTGTAGCCTCCCTCTCTCTAGATATCTGATATGAGGCTTAGAAGAGATTATATATAGTCTTCATCAAGAAACCCTAGCCAAAATTGGACAAAATGCAGCTCAGATCGCACTGAAGGTGTGTCAGATCGCACTCAGCACGGCGCCGTGCGTCCGCACGGCGCCTGGTGCGCGCACGCCTAGGGCCCTGCCTGCCGCACGCTGGCTGCCGAGTGGCTACTGCAACCGCGCGCGCGCCCGCGCGCCCCAGGCGTGCGCCCGCGCCCATGCGCCTGCGTGCCGCACCGCCTGCCAAGCTAGCTGCCGAGTGCCGCACTGTGCGCCCGCACGCCCAGGCATGCGCCCGCGCCCGTGCGCCTGCCTGTCGAGCCATACGTTGCCGAGGCTGCCGAGCCCGCCCGCACACGTAGCTGCAGAGTCCTGCCGCACAAGTGCGCACGCCCGCACGGCCAGGCGTGGGCCCGCACGCTCGCGCCTGCCGCTGCCGAGCCATGCCGCTACCGAGCTACCGAGTCCGCCCATGCCGTCGAGTGTCAGCGCGCGCCCGCAAGCCCCAAGCCGCGCGCCCGCACGCTAGCGCCTGCCGACGGCGTGCGGCACGCCTCCCGACGCCGTGCACGCAGTTCGACGCCGTGCACGCTCGACCTCCACATGTCATCAAATTACGCCCCGAGCATTGCCAAACATAAATTTTCACCTTATTATCATTTGGGCACGGATATCAAAGCACGGGCATGCCCACGTGGCTTGGCCAACGCCGCACGCCGTGCACGCCTTCCGACGCCGTGCACGCCCAACTACCAAATGTTGTCAAATTAAGCACCGAGCGTCGCCAAGCACAAATTTCCATCATACTACCATTCGGGCACAGACGTCCAGCCACGGACGATGAGTCAATCCAAACAACGATCCGAGCGGTCTTTATTTCGATTCCTACAAACATAATAAAAATGCATCAAAGCAATATAAAACATGTAAAAATAACTAAAAACTAATTTATGTAGAAATAAGATAAAAATACATAAAAACCATATAAAATACCTAAAGGCTTGCAAGTTATCAAGGCCAAACGTACCCAAATTGTGTGTATAAAATTCACTCATCAAATACCCCCAAACTTAAATCTTTGCTTGTCCTCAAGTAAACAGAGATATACTAATTTCTTAAAGTAAACACAACAACAACTGAATTAGAGGAGAACGACCTCAAGAATTGGCCTCAAAGGAAAAAGGTCAAAAGGGGCCCAAGCATAACGTAAAGTTACAATTTAACAAAAATTCTAAGCTCACGGCTACTCAAGATCTCAACAATGCGTGTGTGTGAGTGTTCTATCTATTTATGCGAGTTAGGAAAGAGCTAACGCATGAACTCAATATATGCGGGATTATACTATAAATCTACAAACTCATCGTTACCAAGATAAATACCAAACAAGACGACCATATAAGAAAGGGGTTCCCAAGACATTGTTGTAGTAATGAGTAATTACACTGGTGAGTGCGTTTTACGCTCCATCTCATCTTAACTAACTGCATGACCATGCAATGTCTAATCACATTAGGCTATTCAGAACTACCCATGTAAGTGTTTGATCAATGACTCCCAAACCAGATGGCCTTAGGGCATTAGGTGTAAAAACACCCCTGAGGATCTATTAACTCGAGTAGCAATGGCTACGTAATTAAACTTGGTCAACCAATGATAATAATGTTTTTTTATTGTATATATATAATTTTTTTTTTAGAATTCCCCCAAACTTATATGAAAGTCTAACATAAGCATAAAAGCTTGGTGACATGAGTTCAGTATATTTCAAGTATAATCTCCCAAGCATATAAGTAAATGAGATTTCTTAATACTAACTAACTAAACAGGCATGGTGTACGTGAAGAGCTAAAACAACCAAGAGTAGAGTGGTTAGCCGAAATGTTAAGAAGTAACTAAACATGCTCAAGCCTTACTTTAGATGAAAACACAATAACCAGCAGAATATCATTGGCCATTCTTGTAGCACAACACGACTTAGACGAAATAAAATAACTACGTTATACTACCACCCCCAAACTTAAAATAAACATAGTCCTCGATGTTTATAATAGACAGAATTGAAATAGAGAACATCACCGGGGAACTCAAACAACATCATCGTCATTATTGCCATTTGCGTGACTCCCCCCATTTGCATCATCATCCGAATCAAAGCCATACTCCGGGAACATAGGTGTCACGTGAAATTGGACTGCGTTGGGGCCGGTATTGACCCCGCTGTTGTGGATCACATGTGTGGCCGCGTTACAAAAATCGGAAGTGTAAATGCATAAGGAGTTGACGTGCTGAATGGAGTGATCAAGGCGGCGGGACATGCGCCTATGTTCACGCTCCCTCATTTGTGCTTCCATTTGTCTCGCCTGCTCATTCTGTTGCATTTCAGCCCTCATCGCCTGATTTTCATGCCGAAGCTCACGCATCTCAGCAATAAGTAGGTCCATAGAAGAGCGAGATGCCTCGGTGTGCTCAATGCTTGGTGGTGGAGTTTCGACACTTGCCTCGGGCTCGTGAGGATGCAATAAAGGTAAGAACCCAGCTCCATGGGGCTCCGGTGCCGCCTCCTTCTAGACCTTGTAGAGGCTTATAGCTAGGCTATCAATGGGTGTCAGTGGGTGCTGAAGTTACTCGTAGGCATGCACCTTAACTTTGGCCCGCTTGCACAACCCACAGATCAGGGATGGGTGTGGCAACCCGCCTGAAGACTTCCCATTAACATATTGTAGAATTGAGTTTCGAATCAATCGACCCATGCTAATGCTCCGCCCAGTCACCAAACAAAATAGGATAAGAGCCCGCATTGGAATTACTTGAGTTGCGTGGGTGGTGGGCCATAACTTGGCATTGATGAAGTATAACCATGCCTTCCCATATTTGCTTAAATCGCCTTGGCGAAAATGCACTGGCTCCCCCCTTGTCATAGTCCAACGAGCACCGGGTTTGCATAAGGTTGTAATTATCTCATCCCAGTCGGGCTTATCGGTTCCATATTTAGTAAGGTCATCCTCACCATGGCTTTTAGGTAGGTTATAATATTCTTCAATGCTCCTTTTTCCAAATGAAACTTTCTTGCCCCTAACCGTCACCACATATTTTTCGGCTTCCAACGCATTAGCGTAGAATTCCCTGACAAGAGAAATACACGCAGGCTCGGGCTGAGCGGCTAAAGTTTCCCATCCTCTTTCCTGAATTATGTTTGCCAAACCCCAATTATTTATTGCGTCAGGAAGAATACCCCTCTCAGGAATCAAAGATTTTGTGACCATGGTGGTGTGGTAACGCTCGGAGGCTTCCGCACTGACAAACTTTTTCTTGTCATAGGCCTTGGATGGCTTGGAAGAAGAAGATTCACCCCTTTGTCATTTGGTAGCCATCAAGATCAGAGCTGCAAGCAAAACACTCAAAATAGCCAAGAATTCCCTCTCAGGCAATTTGTCGAACAGTTGGTGTGCACTTTTTAAAATCACAAGTGTAAGTGCAATGGGGACTAGGCCAAACCCTCCACAAAGCCTTGCAATGGGAGCTAGCTATGTACCTGCTAATCAAAATCACCAAAACACAGCACCCAAGCAAGAAAAATTGGAAATTTATAGCCCTTTTTACCTTATCTTGGAGAACTTGTGAAAAACCATAGAAATCCTTCAAAAACCTTTAAATTGTTGTTCAAATCCAAGATGGAAGGTGAAAATGATGATGGGTTACCGCAATTGGGTGTCAATTTGATGCAATGAGGCACGAAATTAAGTTTAGGTAAGTTGTATGCAAGTTGGCTATGGAGTGGGAGGAGAGAGATATAAGAATGAGATGAAAAAAAAAATGAGCCAAGGTGGTGATATAAGGAACATGTCCAGCTGCCCAGGTGCGGCCGCATAGCCTGCTGTGCGCCCGCGCGCGCCTGGTTGTCGCCCAGCGTGTGCGCCTGGTGCGCGCCTGGCTGCCGGCAGCTGTGCGCCAACCTGCCCGCCCGTGCCGCGCGCGCCCGCATGCGCCTGCATGCGCCCGCCTGCTGGCGCCTACATGCGCCCGCCTGCTGGCGCCTGGCTGGCCTGCTGGCGTGCCGTGCCATCCGCCTGCCCACGCAGCGCGTGCCCGCCTGTGCCCCCCTGCGCCCGCACGCTGGCGCCTGCCTGGCCAGCTGGCGTGCTGCACTGTCGTGTCGTTGTCAAGCCGTTGTCCTTACTTGGCTTGGTCAAATGCCAAATTGGACTAAAACACCTACATGTAGCACAAAATTAACAACATTAGAAACAATTAAAAATAAAACTCATCCTTATGAAATCCAAGTAATTTGTTTTTTTAAATAAAAATAATTTGACTTAAACAAAAAAATGAAACATTGGGTTGCCTCCCAATTAGCGCTTGAGTTAAAGTCCTTAGCCTGACTATACCCCCTTCGTATCGGATCAACGAGACTAATTGAGGTCTTTTGGCGCTCGATGTCGCCACCCTAACAGTGCTTAATTCTTTGTCCGTTCACCTTGAACAATTGGTTTATCTTATCATCCCGCAGTTCAATTGCACCATGCGGGAAAACATGGTTGATATAAAATGGCCCTGACCACCTTGATTTGAGTTTACCGGGAAATAGCTTCAACCGAGAGTTATAAAGTAGGACAGGTTGTCCCACCTCAAACTTTCGATCGATTATCTTCTTGTCGTGCCACCTCTTGACTTTCTCTTTATAGAGCTTTGCATTCTCATAGGACTGGAGACGGAACTCGTCCATCTCATTGAGTTGTAAGAGGCGTTTCTCTCCCGCAGCATTCAAATCAAAGTTTAGCCTCCGGATGGCCCAATAAGCGCTATGTTCAAGTTCCATCGGGAAGTGACATGCTTTCCCATACACAAGCTGATATGGTGACATCCCGATAGGAGTTTTGTATGCCGTCCTATACGCCCATAAGGCGTCATCAAGCTTCAATGACTAGTCCTTTCTATTCGGGTTCACCACCTTCTCTAAAATCCTTTTCACCTCTTTATTGGATACCTCCACCTGACCACTTGCTTGAGGATGATAGGTCGTGGCAATTTTATGGGTTACCCCATATTTAGCAAGAAGGGCATTAAAGTTCTTGTTACAAAAGTGCGACCCTTCATCGCTAATTATTGCACGCGGAGTTCCGAATCTTGTGAAAACATTTTTTCGAAGGAACTTCAGCACAACCTTGGCATCATTGGTGGGTGTCGCGGCTGCTTCAACCCATTTTGACACGTAATCTACAGCCACAAGGATATACAAATTGTTGAACGAAGAAGGAAACGGACCCATAAAGTCAATACCCCAAACGTCAAATATCTCAACCTCCAGGATTGTGGTTAGTGGCATCTCATGACGCCTGGAAATGTTCCCTACTCTTTGACATCGATCGCATTTCAGCACAAACACATGGGCATCCTTGAATAGCATTGGCCAATAAAAACCCGACTGAAGCACCTTCGCCGCTGTTCTCTCTCCACCATAGTGTCCTCCAAAAGCTGAGGCATGACATTGTTGCAAAATACTTTCCATCTCAGATTGAGGTACGCACTTTCGGATCAGTTGGTCAGCACATTGCTTAAATAGAAAAGGTTCGTCCCAAAAATAGTGCTTCACATCATGCAGGAACTTCCTTTTTTGTTGATAGCTCAGCTCGGGCGGTAGGACATGGCTCACCACACAATTAACATAGTCAGCATACCATGGCACCTCATGTGTGATGGCGAAAAGTTGCTCATCAGGAAAAAATTCATTAATCATGACATCCTCTCCCACCTCACGGTCTGCATTTTCCAGCCTTGACAAGTGATCTGCCACTTGATTCTCGGTTCCCTTCTTATCTCTAATCTCAAGATCGAACTCTTGAAGCAATAAAACTCATCGAATCAAGCGTGGCTTTGCGTCCTTCTTTGCTATTAAGTACTTTATGGCTGAATGGTCCGTGTACACAATGACCTTGGTGCCAATGAGATAGGCACGAATTTTGTCAAAGGCATACATGATAGCAAGCAATTCCTTCTCCGTTGTTGTGTAATTAAGTTGTGCTCCAGTTAGTGTCTTGCTAGCATAATAAATCACATGAAAAACCTTGTCCTTGCGATGGCCCAAGACAGCACCAATTGCAAAGTCGCTAGCGTCGCACATCAATTCAAACGGAAGATTCCAATCCGGGGCCATGATAATAGGAGCACTTACAAGCTTCTTCCTTAGTAACTCGAAACCCTCTAAACATGCATGATCGAAGACAAAAGGAGTGTCTTTCTCAAGGAGACTACACAGCGGTTTTGTAATTTTTGAAAAATCCTTAATAAACAGCCTATAAAATCCAGCATGACCAAGGAAGCTATGAATTCCCTTGACGCTGGTTGGTGGAGGAAGTTTCTCAATGGTCTCAATCTTAGCCTTATCAACCTCCAGCCCTTTTGAAGACACTCTATGCCCCAAAATAATGCCTTCTTGCACCATGAAGTGGCATTTCTCCCAATTCAGCACCAAATTTGTTTCAACACATCGCTTCAGCACCTTCACAAGGTTTTCAAGGCATAAGTCGAATGAATCTCCAAAAACCAAAAAATCATCCATGAAAACCTCCAATCCTTGCTCAACCATATCGGAGAATATCGCCATCATACATCTTTGGAAGGTAGCGGGTGCGTTGCATAGCCCAAATGACATTCTTCTGAAAGCAAATGTCCCATATGGGCAAGTGAATGTCGTTTTCTCTTGATCTTCGGGGGCAATGGAAATTTGGTTGTAGCCCGAATATCCATCCAAGAGACAATAGAATTCATGTCCCGCCAACCTGTCTAGCATTTGATCAATGAATGGAAGCGGGAAATGATCCTTGCATGTAGTCTTGTTCAACCTTCTGTAGTCCATGTAAACTCTCCATCCGGGGACAGTTCTAGTTGGGATCAACTCGTTGTTTTCATTAGACACCACTGTCATGCCTCCCTTCTTTGGAACACATTGCACTGGACTGACCCATGGACTGTCTGAAATGGGATATATAATGCCGGCATTGAGCAATTTGATAATTTCCTTCTTGACCACCTCCTTCATGATGGGGTTCAATCTACGCTGATGCTCAACCACAGGTTTGGCCTCATCTTCCACTATGATCTTGTGCATACAAAAAGCAGGGCTAATTCCCTTGATGTCGGCAATGGACCAACCTAGGGCTGTTTTGTACTCCCGTAGCACTCTTAGCAATTTGTTTTCTTGCACATCATCAAGTGAAGCTGACACAATAACAGGCAAAGTACTAGCATTACCCAAATAAGCATACCTCAAGTGGATTGGCAATGGTTTGAGCTCCAAAGTAGGTGGCTCCTCCCATGAGGATTTTGCAATGGTACTAGAACTGCTTGGTCTATCTAACGGTTCAAATTGTTGCTTAAACTTGATAAAACGTGGGGGAACATTCAGCACATTTACCATCTCATTAGGAAAAAGAGGTTCACTCTCAAGTGATTCTCCCGGCATTTCTTCAAAAGGGTCAACTTCATAGTTTGCTGTGAAAACCTCATCCATCGCCTCGTCAATCAATTCTAACCTGAAACATTCATCCTGCACATTAGGAAACTTTATTGCTTTAAAAACATTAAAAGTTACCTCTTGATCTTGGACACGCATGGTTAGCTCTCCTTTTTGCACATCAATCAAGGTTCTGCCTGTGGCTAAGAATGGTCGCCCAAGGATAATAGGTATCTCCCTGTCTTCTTCAAAATCAAGGATAATGAAATCTGCTGGGAAAATAAACTTGTCCACCTTGACAAGCACGTCTTCTACTATGCCTCTTGGATATGTGAGAGACCTATCCGCAAGTTGCAATATAACATTAGTATGTTTTGCCTCACTTAATCCCAGTTGTTGATAAATTGAGAGTGGCATTAGATTGATGCTTGCCCCCAAATCACATAGGGCCTTGCCAAAGAATTGGTTACAAATTGTACACGGAATTGTGAAACTCCCCGGATCTTTTAACTTTGGCGGTAACTTTCTTTGTAACACAACACTACATTCTTCGGTTAGTGCCACCGTCTCAAACTCCTCAAGCCTTCTCTTTCTTGACAAGATTTCTTTCATGAACTTCACATAACTAGGCATTTGTTCCAATGCCTCAGCGAATGGTATATTTATGTGCAATTTCTTGAAAACCTCCAAGAACTTAGAGAATTGCTTATCCAATTTTATCTTCTGCTGACGTTGTGGAAACGGGCATGGTGGATACACAGGGCCTTGCTTGTTCCCCTCTGGTTTTGGCACTGGCTCCTTTTCCTTCTTTTCTACTTCTTTTCTCTTTTCTTCCTCTGTTTCCCCATTCACATCCTCAATCACTGCTTCAGCTGGAACCTCATTCACAACTTCTGGTAGCTCCTTCCCACTTCTCAAAGTCACAGCCTTGCAATGCTCCTTACTATCTCTCTTCGGTTTAACTTCAGTGTCACTAGGTAAGGCACCAGGAGGACGAATATTCATGGCACTAGCTATCTGCCCAAGCTGAAGCTCTATATTCCGTATCGAAGCGCTATGTTGTGCAACCAATTGAACTAATAAATCATCCCCACTAGGCTTTTTCTCCTGTTGTGGCAAGGGTGGGTTTGAGGCTTGTTGGTGTGATTGGGGTTGATGTGGTTGAGTTTGATTTTGAAATCCTGGGGGATATTGATGCCTAGGAGCTAAATATTGGTTTTGGGTATTGTTGTTGTTGCTCCATGAGAAATTTGGGTGATTTTTCCATCCAGGATTGTAATGATTTGAGTGAGGGTTATTTTGCTGTCTATTGTAATTACCAACGAGTTGCACGGATTCTGAATTGATGGCACATTGCTCGGTAGGATGATTTCCAACACACAACTCACAGGTCTCAGAAATGCTCTGCACAGATTGAGTTCCTAAATTTTTCACTTCCTTTGTGAGCGCGGCTAGCTGTGCGGTTATTGAAGTGAGAGGATCCACCTCAAATTTTCCTGCTGCCTTTTGTGGTATTTTCCTCTCCGAAGGCCATTGATAAATATTAGCAGCCATGGTTTCCAATAGTTTGTAGGCTTCCGCAAAATTCTTTCCCATTAAACTACCACCTGCAGCTGCGTCACACTTGATCGCGTGGCATTGGTCAACCCGTTATAAAAAATCTCAACTTGCAACCATTGAGGCAAACCATGGTGTGGACATCTCCTAATTAGATCTTTGAACCTTTCCCAAGCCTCATACAAGGACTCAGAATCATATTGAACAAACGAAGTGATGTCATTCCTCAATCTTGCAGTTTTCGCGGGTGGGAAGAACTTTGCCAAATATTTCTGGGCTAAGTCATCCCATTTGGTAATCGAGCCCGAGGGAAGCGAATGCAACCAACTCTTTGCCTTGTCACGGAGCGTGAAAGGAAATAGTCGGAGTCTAATTGCATCATCAGTAACTTGAGTGTACTTCAATGTGTCACAAATTTCCAGAAAACTCACCGAATGAGCATTTGGGTCGTCATTGGGCAACCCACCAAACTGCAAATAGTTTTGGACCATTTGGATGGTTCCAGGCTTAATTTCGAAGTGAGTGGCCTCAATGGCTAGCCTGGAAATGCTTGAATGCAAATCTGTGACAAGAGGCATGGCGTACTCCCTCAAGGATTTAGGCTCCTCCTCAGCCATAGTATTTTGATTGGGTATACCCTGAACTCGTTCTCTACGTAGTCGTCGAATATTTCTCTCGATCTCGGGATCGTACGGAATTAACTCAAGACCACGTGATCATGGCATACAAATCAAGAATACCTACAAAACAAAATGAAAATTATATACAAGTCTGAAAAGAGACCAAGTCGATTGGAATTGATACTGGTATAATTATTAGAATACAATTCCCCGGCAACGGCGCCAAAAACTTGTTGGTCGATTTAACTATCGATAAACACACACGTGCAAGTATACACGGTCCACAAGTAATATATGATAAGATATGAGTCGAACCCACAGGGAATTATGACAAATAATAACCAAGTATCAATTGTATATCAATTTGATCTAATTTAAACGATGAAGGTTTGATTGTTTGTTGATTGTTGAGTTCACAAGTCGAGTAATAAATAAAACGCGGTAAAATATCAAGATAGAAAGGTCTAAGATTACAATATCCCCCAACACGTCATTTGAGTCTCCTAACTCTCTCTTTTCAATCAGTTATAGCATACGAATTGACAACCGAGAAATCAAAACTACATAAGAGCCTCTGTCGATGGTCAATCACGAATCTTCCTAAGCGGTGCATAGGTATATGTCTATGCTATACACTATCAAGAGAGTAATTTCAGGAATGATTAATAGACACGTGTCACCCAATCTAATTAATCCTCCCTTCAATTACCAACTTTCACATCGGAAGTAATTAAGACTAGATTCTCAATAAGTTACATGCGGTATTTAGGTATATATCTATCCCAACTACTATCAAGATACCTATTATTGCAGATAATTAATAAGACACACGTCACTTAATCCAATTAATAACCCACAACAATCTATACTTTTGCATGTTATCATAACTAGGTCTTAACCTAAAATCCGTTCGTCAAGTTCATATAGGTTCCCAAGGTAATTATGGGTCAAGCAATTAATCTAGAAGCAAAGGTTATGACAATCAATTCACAAATGCATAACTAAAATCAATAGAGAGAGAATTCAATTCACATTAAGTGTTGGGTTCCATTGCAATCTTAGAATAAAAGGTTAGTTCATGATAGCTACAATAAACATCATTTTTAATTGATACATTACCAAATTCGAATTACAAAGGAGATAGAAATCTAGAAATGAAACCACTTTTGAAGCTATTCAGTTGGTGTTCCTTTGGTTTCTGTTGGGTTCTATCTCTCCACCTTGGCCTTGCAATTCTTCTTGACTGAGTTCCTTGGCTTTTGACTTGATTCAGCTTGATTTGCAGCCTTGATCACTGTTGGTTGATGTATTTTGTAGCCTCCCTCTCTCTAGATATCTGATATGAGGCTTAGAAGAGATTATATATAGTCTTCCTCAAGAAACCCTAGCCAAAATCGAACAAAATGCAGCTCAGATCGTACTGAAGGTGTGTCAGATCACACTCAGCACGGCGTCGTGCGCCCGCACGGCGCCTGGTGCGCGCGCGCCCAGGGCCCTGCCTGCCGCATGCTGGCTGCCGAGTGGCTGCTGCAACCGCGCGCGCGCCCGCGCGCCCTAGGCGTGCGCCCGCGCCCATGCGCCTGCGTGCCGCACCGCCTGCCGAGCTGGCTGCTGAGTGCCGCGGCGTGCGCCCGCACGCCCAGGCGTGTGCCCGCGCCCGTGCGCCTGACTGCCGACCCATGAGCTGCCGAGGCTGCCGAGCCCGCCCGCACGCGTTGCTGCCGAGTCCTGCCGCACAAGCGCGCGCGCCCGCACAGCCAGGCGTGCGCCCGCACGCCCGCGCCTGCCACTGCCAAGCCATGCCGCTGCCGAGTCCGCCCATGTCGCCGAGTGTCAGCGCGCGCCCGCACGCCCCAAGCCGCGCGCCCGTACGCTGGCGCCTGCCAAGCGTCAGCGCCCAGTGCCAACGCCGTGTGGCACGCCGCCCGACGCCATGCACGCAGTTCGACGCCGTGCACGCTCAACCTCTACATGTCATCAAATTACGCCCCGAGCATTGCGAAACATAAATTTTCACCTTGTTATCATTTGGGCACGGATATCAAAGCACGGGCATGCCCACGTGGCTTGGCCAACGCCGCACGCCGTGCATGCCTTCCGACGCCGTGCACGCCCAACTACCAAATGTTGTCAAATTAAGCACGGAGCGTCGCCAAGTACAAATTTCCATCATACTACCATTCGGGCACAGACGTCCAGCCACGGACGATGAGTCAATCCAAACAATGATCCGAGCGGTCTTTATTTCGATTCCTACAAACATAATAAAAATGCATCAAAGCAACATAAAACATATAAAAATAACTAGAAACTAATTTATGTAGAAATAAGATAAAAATACATAAAAACCATATAAAATACCTAAAGGCTTGCAAGTTATCAAGGCCAAACGTACCCAAATTGTGTGTATAAAACACACTCATCAAAGGCTAGCTAGGCTTGGTTGGCTTGAGTCTTTCTTCTTGCTTCTTCCTCACCCGTGCTCCTTCTTCCTTCTTCTTCTCCTTCTTCCTGAACTCTCGTTCTTCTTTCTTCTTTTCTGTAGTTTTCTCTCTTCCCTCTTCTTCGTTCTTCCTCCAGTTAACTCTCTCTCTATATATATATATTCTCTTCTCTTAGAAAACTGAAGCAACATGGAAATGGAAGAGGTGAAATGACTGAGCAAATGGCTTTGGGAGGAGGTAGGCTTCGGGAGAATGAAATGGTTACTTCGGGAGAATGAAGGAATGTTGGGCAATAAGGATTTTAAGGCATTGAGCTTAGAGAATGTAACATGCTGCCGACCACATCCTTATCTCTCAATTCTAACTGGTCCAAAGAGTTTGGTGGTTCCCCATATCAGTAACACACACAAATTAATACACCCAATTGGTCTCTTCCATACCCTAATACTACTACTTTGGTACCAAATTGCTTAATAACTCTATCCATAATTAAAATAGGTTATCCCATAAAATATTAGGATCAGTAAAAATAATAAATACGGGGTTTGTCCATTTATTCGGAACACCCATATTAAACAATTCGGATACAAATTAAATCACTATCGGGCTCAAAAAAAATATTCCAACGCTTGGAATAATTATCTCATCACATCCACGCTTTAACGAAATTTTTAGAAATAGAAAAAGACGTAAAAATATTTTGGTGTGAATAGTGCCCGTGAATAGTAAACCGTGAATAGCGATTTAGCGATAATACGCGAAATCAATTTATTCACTTATACAAAACTATAACACGTAAAATTCATGTATTCACATAATCCTGGTTGTCACACAACCTTTAAACACGTAACATAAAATAATGTTACTAAAATTTATAATAGTCATTAATATATATAAATTTGAATTACAAGGCTATCAAGAATTCACGGTCGTTACAGAATCCGCTATAACAAAGTTATGGCGAAAAATGTCCGAAAAGGCGTGGGGGTAGATTTTTGGCTATCACATTCAAGCGAGTCTAAAATGATAGGGCTTTTGAAGGCCATGAAAAATGTGAGTCGTAGGCTCAATAACGAGTTCAATCCGATGACGGATGAACGAGTTATGTTAAAATGAAAGTTAACGTTGAAAATGTCGTTTATTAAAAAAGTCGTCCGTGGCGGGACTTTTAAGCCAATTGTAGACACCCAAATTTTGCACTTCGTATACTAACCCTGACAAGAGGGCAAATTCGTCCATTAAGCCGGCCTACGAGAGCGAAGGAGGGGCGCAAGTACGAACACTTGACACCACCGCGACGATTTGCAAATCAAAACCGACGTGACAACAAGGCCGTCCGAAATGAGCATTCCCGAATGACGTGGCATGTCTCCCAGTAATTCCCGGACTGCAAAATACAAGCCTGTCGACGAAAACTGACGCCACGACACGAGAATCGAGGCATGGCACGAAAATCGAGAAAGTCAAACCAGCCAGCCGCGGATTGATCTGCGGCCAATAAGTGCGCCTTTTAAAAACACGGAACTCAAAACACGGGAACCGAAAACCAGCTGAGTGGATGGGGGGCGACCAGCCAGCCTATTTCAGCTCATTCCTTCATTCAGTATCCAGAGAGTTTTAGCAGGCGGAGAGAGAAAGAAAAAACAGCAGCAGCAACTCAGAAAATTAGGAAGGAATAGCATAAATTTGTAACAAAAGAGGAGAGAAAGGAAGAAAAAAAGAGAAGATTTATACTCTTTTGATTTGATTGTACCATATCCAATCCTCATTCTATTCAAATACACAAGTTTACATCCACTTTGATATCATTTGCAAGGTGAAAATCTCCTTATTATTGTAATTTCTATTATATCATTTGGTTAAATTAAATGTAGTTTTCATGTAATTTATGGTGGAACAATGAATTAGGGATTATTAGGGAGGGTTCCATCGGAACAAAATTCTTCCTAATAACCCGATGATATTCATTTATTGATTTTTGTTTGTTTTACGGTGATATATTGGGCGTGGTTCCTTTAGGTTGCTATTTTAGGATGTCTTGGCATTATTAGATTACCCGTATTGGTTATTTCTTGTAATATCCGTTTTGTGGGTGTGTGGAAATTTCGGGTGTGAGCATAGGAACGCGATCCCGTGGTCCAAATCCGATGATGGATATTTTTTGATGTGGGTAATAGGAACGATGTAATCTTTATTGTGAATATGTAATCGTCGGGCCTTAAAACGACGCCAAGGCGAGAATCGTGTTTAAGGCCCCGTCATAGTGAAAATATGCGATTGTGGGCGTTCGGGGTTATTTTGATGGCTCACATGCCCATGAATAGCCCCAACGCATTTTAATGCTTGATTTGATTTATGACACGAAATTGATTTCAAAGCTAAACGATAAGATTTCCATAAAATCAATCAAATTAGGTTATTAAAATCACGAGGCTAAAAATTGGGAGTGTTAATGAATGTCGATTCCTTTTAACGAGAAGGCAAAAGAAAGATCGTGTTCAAATGTCACAAGAAATGGTTTTATGAAAGTAAAAGGTGGTTCTATTAAACCATTATGCATAGGGTTAAAGAGATTCTAGAAATTGCCCGCTCGTTTTACGAAAGCAACGTATAGGTCTCGATTCCTATTTTGACGAAGGTTTAAAAACTCTTGCTTTGCCAAAACGACACCCAAGTGAAAACCTTACAGTTTTGACAATCAAAATCAAACCCTTCTAATAAAGAATAAATCTTTCTCGTATAAATCGAAGGACATTCTAAAGCATTCTCAAAGCACGACTTTCCATAAAAAATCCCAACTGATTCTTTCATACAAACTCACCACAATATTCACATAGACACACACACGCGCACACACATACACATTTTATGAATTAAAGGATAGGAAAAGCATCAAAATTGCGGTAACCGTGTTTCACGGAAGTCGTGGGGTGCCTAACACCTTCCCCTCGCTTAAGCAAGCCCCCGAACTTTATGAATCTCGGTTCGCAGACCAAATAATTCGGAGTCACATATGAGCCAGTGATTTACGAAAATGAAACTCGGATGAGTTGGTACATCCATTTCAAATATACCAACTGGCGACTCTAGTTAATTGGCTCATCATAAAAAACGATCTTTCAAAACCCTGTCGACATTTATGCCGACCTTTTCCAAAAAATCATCTAATAAAAAGGCTAAAATCGGAAAGGGTAACAAACATCAAAAGGAAGCGATCCCTCCCGGCGTCGACAGCTGGCGACTCTGCTGGGGACATTAGAGGGCTTAAGCCGCGTTCAAATCTTGATGCTATCCTATCCTTAAAAAAATTCATGAATATGTGTGTGCATGCGATATTTTGATCTTTTTTTACTCGTTGTTGTGTGAATGTGTGTTTTGTCCAATAAATGAATAATTGAATGGAATTGCTTTACTTTAAAGTAATCATTTGCATACGGTAAGGACGATGAATGTGAATGTATGCTGAGAATGTACCTCCTCCTGAGGCGAACCTGTCGGTTGCTTATTACTGGACTCGAAGGGGCTGCTCCCCGGAGATGGCTTAGGAAACGCACCACCCAAATCCGCTCCAATCGAAAGGATTCAGACGAGTAGATTGCGAAGATTTGGGGACCTTCATGCCAAAAAGCCCTCGAGAGTAACCTTAGGATAGGTCAGCCTTAGATTAACCCAGCGCAGGAAAAGTCTCTTCATGCCCTTTTACGTTCGCACGTATAAATGTCATGGTCCCATTCAGTATTCATATATGCCTCCCCTCTTGTCAAAAGAAATTACTAACCTCTATGTTTTGCAGGGAACAGCTGGGGAAGCATAATAAAGTCGAGCCAATCATCCCAAAGGCCGTTCCTGCACCTGACAGGACAGTGATTACTATCCCAGAGGAAGGAGACACTGACGACCTTCGAAGGAAATGAAACAGATGGAAGAGACCATCCAATCTCTAAAAGGCATAGGTTCCCTAGGCAAGGTTAATTATTCAGATCTACGTGTCTTCCCCGGAACCAGATACCCGGAGAAATTTAAAATTCCCGAATTTGAGAAATACAATGGGAAGGGGGATCCTTATACACATCTGAAAATATACATCGGGGAGCTTGGATCGTATGCAGAGGACGAGGGTCTAAGAATGCAGTTATTCCAGAAGAGCCTGACGGGAGAGGCAAGAATCTTGTATGCCCGTCTTGATAATGCCCGGATCCACAATTGGGAGGAGTTGGCCCATACCTTCTTAACACAATATAGCTTCCAGGCACAAATGGCCCCTGATAGATACCAAATGACGAAGATTAAGAAACAACCAAAGGAATCTTTCAGGGATTATGCACAGCGATGGAGGGGTATGGCTGCACAGGTGAACCCACCAATGAGCGAGTTGGAGATGGTGATGACCTTCGTGGACATTCAAGAGGCACCTTATTATGAGCGGGTCATATCGGGGATTGGAAGACCTTTTGCCGAGATGATTAAACACGGAGAAATGGTGGACATGGGGTTGAAGTCTGGCAAGATTCGGGATTTCACGGCTTTGGAAACAGCTGCAGAACAAATACAGAGTGGAAACTATGGCAGCACTTCCCGTAGGGTCCAAAAGAAAAAGGAAGAAGATGTTTCCCTCATCTTATAGGGATCATCTAGGAAGGCAGAAAACAATCCTCCAGTACAGGTGGAGAGAGTGGGGCCATCCCGACAGCCTAACTTCACTGATCAGAGGGCGGATGGGCGAAGGAGGTTCGAGACCTCGAAAAATCGAGTATTCACCCCACTCGGGGATCCTCTTGAGCGGGTGTTGGCAGTATTGATAGCCCAGAGGAAAATAGTCGATTTGGCACCCCCGAGTGACCCGAATGGAAGAAGGTTTGACCCAAGCAAGAAATGTGCATACCATTCAGGTTCCCCTGGTTATGATACACGGGAATGTTGGACGCTGAAGCACAGAATTCAGAACTTGATTGATAGTGGGGAAATTGTGGTGGAACAGCCAGACTCCCCAAATGTTAAAGTCAATCCCCTGCCTAGGCATGATGGAGGGGGGTCAATGTGGCGGAAGCCAGTGAAACCGAGGGGCCGTCAAGGCTGAATTATGTAAAGAAAATTGATGAGATGATCAGCATGATAAGTGATCACGGGAGTGCACGGGGAGTGCCAATTAGGTTGGTGGGTGTAAGCAGAAATATCATAGAAGGGCCTGTCAAGTTAGCAGCTCTGAAACCCCTCACCCTTACAGCGAGGCCGCAAATCCCTGTCCACAGTCTAAAAACGGTGCCATGGAATTATGGGGGAGTGTCAGAGGGAGCGGCCAGTTGTGCTTCTGTAACAACAAAGGGGAATCCCTTATATCTTCCTGGACGAGTCCTTGAAAGCAAAACGAAGAAAAATGAAGAGATATCCGAGGAAAAAGCCATGGAATTCTTGAGGAAGATGGATCATCCGGAAGCAAGGGGGATCCAAATATTAAGCGGGGAGTCGACCCTGACGTCGATCATGGATTTGGTGTTATCATCCAGTGATCACTGCAAAATTCTGGCCAGAGTCCTGGAGGAGGCATACATTCCCAAAGAGATTAGCAAGGAAGGTTTCGGCCATCTGGTGGACCACCTGTTGGAGAGTAATGTGATATCATTCACAGATGATGATATCCCCAAAGAAGGAAGGGGGCATCGAAAACCGTTGCATATTGCGGTGATCTCCTCAGGTTATATTATGAATGGGGTGCTGATTGATGGGGGATCGGCGTTGAATATCTGTCCCCTCAGTACATTGCAGAAGATGAACATTAATCCTAAGCGCCTACGGGACAGTCATGTGGTGGTACGAGCCTTCGACGGATCCCAGAGGGATACAGTTGGGGAGATAGAATTGCCTGTGGAAATAGGACCTTGTACTTTTGATATCTCTTTCCAAGTCCTAGACATTGTGGCAAGTTATAACCTATTGTTGGGGAGGCCGTGGATACACATGGTCGGGGCAGTTCCTTCCACGCTACACCAGCAAATCAAACTAATCCTCGACGGGAATCTGGTAACGATCTCGGCAGAATGTGATGACCCTTCTCCTTCCAGGAATGGCCTGCCTGTGATTAATGTGGACGAGTCGGCGGCACCTGCCAATTTTCAGGCGCTGGAAATCAGCACTCCCCACTACAGATGCCTGGGGGCTCCAGCCGTGAAACCTAGGGTCTCTCCAGAACTCACCTTCGTTGCAAAGGAAATGATGAAAATGAAATTCCAACTTGGACAGGGGTTAGGAAAGTGCAGTCAAGGAATCACCGAGCCCATTCAACTACCACAGCAGATAGGCAAAGCAGGGTTAGGATATCGTGAGGGTGTAGCACGGAGACACCGTCAGGGCGTGGCCTCGACTCGACTGGCCGGAATTCTGATGACCGAAGGCAACAATGAACGAGGGACTAGCAAGCCTGTGATTGGGACAGGGGATGAAGAGTTGACCCCCACAAATGATGAGTCGACCAAGAGGGAAAGTTTCCTACAGGAGGTCGCGTAAAAGTTCGAAACCAGGTGCTATATCCCCGGACAATTAACAAGCAATGGGGAGGGGAAGGATGTTGCCATGCCACCGGGAGCCCAACAAGGTGTGCCTATCATCGATTGGGCGGGGCTAATTATTCCTGAAGAAGGTAGGAAGAGAGACTCGGGCGATGTAGCCGTAGTCATCGGGGAAGTTTCCGATGTGAAGCCACCTTTCATCCAACACATTCCGTCTGATATAACCATCAACAACTGGACAATGGAACCAGTGATATCCAAACAAGGGTAAAACCCGACATCAGGGTGGTAGACCCCAGAGGATGGGAGGATGAAGAAGTTCATTTTTTTGTTTTGTATTTTGCATAATTATGTCGTTTCGTCATGTTATCTGAAAATGTGATCATTGTAGAAAATGACTTATATATGACAAATATTTTGTTTCATGTCAGGTGTACCAATTTGAGAAATCCTTGCCTAACAAACGGTCTTTCAAATTTGAATGAGGACTATGATTTTGATATTGAGCTGGATTTTGATTTAATGGGCATTGAGCAAGACGAGACAGATTACGACGACGCGCCTGACGAGATCAAAGGATGGGTCGAGGATAAACCCAAACCCAACTTAGACCAAACAATCACCATAGATATTGGAACCCCTGACACACCCAAAGAGCTCAAGATAGGGACAGACCTTACCCCTAGCCAGAGAGCGGAAATAACTGAGTTGCTCAGCCAGTATGAGAATGTCTTTGCCTGGTCTCATGAGGACATGATCGGATTGTCCACCGATATTGTGGTACACCGATTGCCCATCAAGGAGGGTTTCAGGCCTGTCAAGCAGAAACTAAAAAAGTTGAAACCGGAGTGGAGCTTGAAGGTGAAGGAAGAGATCATCAAACAGTTCAGGGCTGGAATCATTATGGTGTCCACTTACCTAGAATGGCTGTCCAATGTAGTCCCAGTGGCTAAGCCTGGAGGGAAGGTGAGGGTATGTGTTGACTATAGAGATCTAAACAAGGCCAGTCTCAAGGATAACTTCCCGGTGCCTTTCATACACATCCTGGTGGATAACACAGCCCAGTACGAGATGTACTATTTTGTTGATTGCTTTACGGGGTATCATCAGATAATGGTGGCGGAAGAAGATCAGGAAAAGACCGCTTTCATCACCCCTTGGGGCATCTTCTGCTATAGACGATTGGCCTTCGATCTCACAAATGCGGGGGCTACTTATCAGAGAGCCATGATGGCCCTGTTCCACGACATGATGCACAAGGAGATAGAGGTCTACGTGGATGACATTATCGTGAAGTCAAGGGTAGAGTCTGATCATATAACCCATCTCAAAAAGCTATTCGATCGGCTCAGAAAATATAATTTGAAGCTCAATCCAGCAAAGTGTACTTTCGGAGTGCAGTCGGGCAAGCTCTTGGGATTCCTGGTTAGTGATCGGGGCATTGAGTTGGATCCGGCGAAGATTAAGGCCATTGTGGATATGCCGGCACCTCACACGGAGAAGGAGATAAGAGGATTCCCAGGAAGAATAAACTTCATCAGCCGCTTCATATCCCACTTGACGACTACATGCGAGCCGATTTTCAAACTATTAAGGAAGGATGCTTCCCAAGAGTGGAATGAGCAATGTCAGAAAGCTTTTTAGACCATCAAAAAGCAGCTGACAGAGGCACCAGTGCTGGTACCCCCGAAGGATGGGATCCCTCTATTTATGTATATATCGGTCAATGCCATTGCAATGGGATGTATGCTGGGACAGAAGAATGAGGCAGGTAAAGAGCAGGCCATCTATTACCTCAGCAAGAGATTTAGCCGATGGGAACAGAATTACACTCCCATCGAGAAGACCTGTTATGCTTTGGCCTGGGCTGCGGGGAGATTACAGCACTACCTCCATGGGCATACTACGTACCTGATATCGAGAATGGATCCCCTGAAATATATTTTTGAAAGGCCCATGTTGAATTGTCGACTATCGAGATGGCAGTTAATCTTACAGCAGTTCGACATTGTATATGTAACTCAGAAAGCTATGAAAGGGCAGGGAATTGCAGATCAGTTGGCAGAAACGCCAACAGGGGGGATGGAGCCTTTAGAAACTCCTTTGCCGGGCGAAGATGTATTTTGGGTATTACACACGAAATGTGATGACGAGGGTCAGTTCTGGATGTTATATTTTGATGGTGCCATGAATGCTGAAGGGGCAGGAGCCGGAGCAGTCTTGGTCTCTATCACCGAAGAGCGATACCCCGTGGCCACTAAATTGCAGTTCAGTAGTTCGAACAACACAGCTGAGTACGAGGGATGTATATTGGGACTCCATTTTGCCCGCGACATGGGAGTGAAAAGACTGGCGGTGTTCGGGGATTCAGAACCGGTAATCAGACAGGCGATCGGGGTGTACAACACAAAAGAGCTCCGACTACTTCCATACCATCGTTGTGTTATCCAATTGATGCGAGAGTTCGAAGATATCGCTTTCCGACATATCCCCCGGGGACGGAATGATTTTGCTGATGCATTGGCAACTCTGGCTTCCTTAATCCACGTAATCAAGAGCAGGGACATTCCACAGATTGAGATAGCAGTACAGAATGCCTCGGCATACGAGGAATATGTTGCAGTATTATCAGACGAGGTGGTTTTGCCAAGGCAGCCTTGGTATCACGACATAAGGGAGTACCTGAGGGATAGATCCATTCCCGACCAGGCAAGCCGAGCTGAGAGGATGAGAATTCAAAAGATGGCAATGAAGTTTTACCTGAGTGGGGATTCACTCTACAAGAGGGATGCTGGGTTGGGACTGTTGCAATGCGTAGATGAGACACAGGCCCAAAGGATTATGAACGAAATACATGGTGGAGTGTGTGGGCCACACATGAGTGGACCGATGCTGGCCAAAGAGATCTTGAGAACGGGGCATTATTGGTTAACAGTGAAGGCCGACTGTGATGATCATGTCAAACGGTGTTACCAATGCCAGGCGCACGGTAATGTGATCCATACGTCTTCCAATGAACTACACTATATGACCTCCCCGTGGCCGTTTTCAATGTGGGGAATGGATGTAATCGGACCGATAGAGCCCAAAGCAAGCAACAGACACCGATTCATTTTCGTCATGATCGATTACTTCACTAAATGGGTAGAAGCAACTTCCTTCCCCAAAGTAACTCAGGAGATCATCGTCGGTTTCATCAGGAATAATGTTATTTGTCGATACGGGTAACCTGAGGTTTTGGTCTCCGACAATGCCAAGAAAAGAGAAAGGCATGAGTAACCGTCAAAAGCAGAAAAGATAAATGAAATGAAGGGAGTACAGTAAGAAAAGAGGAAGAGAGGGCTCACTAGCAAGAAGTGGTAAAAGTCGAGCCAAGCATCTGTCTGTCCCTCCGAGCGTAGACGAAGACCGTGGTGGAAATAAGCAAAGGTGAAGGACCCCCAGTCATAGTCGCCGATCCGGTCTACATCCCTGACAGCTCCGACGACGCTGAAATGAATGGTAGAGGAGTTGTTCCCTACGAAACAACCCCTCATGATGGTCAGGAACAGGCGCCGGAGCAGAATGTCCCGAGTAGCCCGATCTACAGGGAAAGGCGTCGCATATATGCCCCCAACAGCGTCAACAGCCAAAGCGCCGAACCGAATAATGCGGGCCTTGAAGACCCGGTCCTCGGCAGCGAAGCCCAATAAAGCTCGAACCTCCGCTGGAGTGATATCAAGATCCAGAGGGACACGGGATCCGGCGAACTCTATACCCGTGATGTACCTCCAATCCTAGGGAGTCAGCACAACCTCACAGTCCAAAAGGTGAAGGGTCTGGGTCTGGTGGAACCACCGCTCGGACAGAGCCCGCATATAACCCCAGGGGCACTGGCGGGGAATGATGGTGAAGAAATTACGAAAGCCCCAGGAATCCACCACCGCTCGGTAATCACTGTGCAAAGCCGTGTAGAGGGAGTAAATGTTAAACCAGTTACCCCTCGGCTGAGTAAACTCAGGCACCTGTGGGAATCACTAATGGGTTAGTCCATATACGAACGGAAATTGAGAAATTGAGAATAAATTCAGAGTAGTATTGAATGTACCTCATTAGCAACGAGAGATGCTGAGGGGTGACGGCTGAGATCCCGACCCAATAGATCGGGTATCTGCACAGAAGCGCCAGACAGGGCGCGATGAGGAGATGGAGCTGGTGTGCTAGAGGATGGCCCCTCTACCGCAACGTCCGGAAGAGCAGCCTCCTCAACCTCGGGGTGATCGGGCCGGATGACAGCCTCCGCCAGTCGGCGAGCCTGGCGGGTCCTGGGCAAGGCAGGAACAGGTGCAACCCTACGGCGGCGAAAGCCCGAGGTCCGAGACGCGGTGGAGCTACTAGGAGTGTCAGGATCCATAGCTGGAATAGAACAGGCGAAGAGGAAGGTAAATTCTATTTTGAATTATGTCCCAAACATTCTAATTTCCTATCATCATCATAGAATTAATGCAGCATGATGCGTGTTTACTATATGAAAAAAAAAATCGGCAGAGTTTCGTCTATAAATGGACATCCCATGCATAGCCAAGCATGTTTTTCAATTAATCCAAGCCACAACAGATCAAAATTGCGTTTATATGGATAATTACAACATGAAAAGACCCTAATGCATGATTTTCTTCCAAAAAGAAACAACAAGTATGTGGGACCGCATCATGAGCATAAAATATGACTTGCGCAGTTCATACATAGCATATACATGCAATAATAGATGGCATAGCATTTCAAAACATACATTTATATCTCTAAACATGCAGAATAGCAAATGTATAGCAAAACATTGACGAAATTAGAAAACAATCGGTCAAAATGTTACCTGTAGCGCGTAGATCGATCTAACCGGAGCGGTTTTTGCGAGAAGATTGGAAAAGTCGGCAAAAAGGACGTGCAAAGGTGTGAAAATCGTGTGGGGTACGAATGAAAGTGACAGATCTAGGAAGCGGTTGGCCGCTTAAAATCCCGATCTTGGGCGCAGATCAATCTGCGGCTGGCCGCAGATCCATCTGCGGCTGGCCGCAGATCCATCTGCGGCTGGGCCCAGTGCTCCCCCTTGTCCATTGCAAGCTTAATCGATTCTAAAGCCCATTTGACTCATAATGTGGTAATAAAACACGAGATTTTGATGAATTGGGTGTCGAACACGACTTCTCAATTCGACCGAGCGACCGGATACGAGACCCGGCACTCACCAGACAATCGACCAGAGACGAGACCCGGCGGTTACGCGACGAGCGACCGGATACGAGACCCGGCACTCACGGGACAATCGACCGGATACGAGACCCGGCGATTACGAGATGGGTGACCGGATACGAGACCCGGCCCCGACGAGACAATCGACCGGATACGAGACCCGGCGATTACGAGATGGGTGACCGGATACGAGACTCGGCCCCGACAAGACGATCGACCGGATACGAGACCCGGTAATTACGAGATGGGTGACCGGATACGAGACCCGGCCCCGACGAGAAGATCGACCGGATACGAGACCCGGCGATTACGATATGGGTGACCGGATACGAAACCCGGCCCCGACGAGACGATCGACCGGATACGAGACCCGGCGATTACGAGATGGGTGACCGGATACGAGACCCGGACCCCGACCAGACAATCGACCGGAAACGAGACTCGGCGATTACGAGATGGGTGACCGGATACGAGACCCGGCCCCGACAAGACAATCGACCGGATACGAGACTCGGCGATTACGAGATGGGTGACCGGATACGAGACCAGGCCCCGACAAGACAATCGACCGGATACGAGACTCGGCGATTACGAGATGGGTGACTGGATACGAGACCCGACCCCGATGAGACAATCGACCGGATACGAGACCCGGTGATTACGAGATGGGTGACCGGATACGAGACCCGGCCCCGACGAGACGATCGACCCGATACGAGACCCGGCGATTACGAGATGGGTGACCGGATACAAGACCCGGCCCCGACGAGACGATCGACCGGATACGAGACCCGGCGATTACGAGATGGGTGACCGGATACGAGACCCAGCCCCGACAAGACAAACGACCGGATACGAGACCCGGCGATTACGAGATGGGTGACCGGATACGAGACCTGGCCCCGACGAGAGGATCGACCGGATACGAGACCCGGCAATTACGAGATGGGTGACCGGATATGAGACCCGGCCCCGACGAGACGATCGACCGGATACGAGACCGGGCGATTACGAGATGGGTGACCAGATACGAGACCCGGCCCCGACGAGACGATCGACCAGATACGAGACCTGGTGATTACCAGATGGGTGATCGGATACGAGACCCGGCCCCGACGAGACGATCGACCGGATATGAGACCTGGCGATTACGAGATGGGTGACCGGATACGAGACCCGGCCCCGACGAGACGATCGACTGGATACGAGACCCGGCGATTACGAGATGGGTGACCGGATACGAGACCCGGCCCCGACAAGACGATCAACCGGATACAAGACCCGGCGATCACGAGACTGGTGACCGGATGCGAGACCCGGCGCAAACGAGATGATAGATTGGAAGACTGAACCCGACGACTAACAATGCGACCAGGGATTGAGGCATTAACACTTTTACGAATGTTTTGCATGCATTACATCTTGTGTTGCATCATAAGCTACATGTGTTGCATCATATATGTATTGTCATTCTTGTGCACTGTCATTCATGCATCGGGCGTCTATTTCTTTATCCTGTTCATTTCATTTAACATTTCATAAACATGATAAAGAGGGGCAGCTGTAGACACCCAAATTTTGCACTTCGTATACTAACCCTGACAGGAGGGCAAATTCGGCAAATGAACCGGCCTGCGAGAGCAAAGGATGGACAAGTACGAACACTCGACGCCAGCGCGACGATTTACAACCGAAACCGACGTGGCAACAAGGCTGTCCGAAATGAGCATTCCCGAATGATGTGGCACGTCTCCCAGTAATTCCCGGACTGAAAAATACGAGCCTGTCAGCGAGAATCGACGTCACGACACGAGAATCGAGGCGTAGCATGAAAATCAAGAAAGTCAAGCCAGCTAGCCGCGGATTGATCTGCGGCCAATGAGTGCACCTTTTGAAAACACGGAACTCGAAACACGGAAACCGAAAATCAGCTGATTGGAGGGGTGGCGGCCAGCCAGCCGCAGATCAATCTGCGGCCAGCCGCAGATCCATCTGCGGCTGGCTCTGGCCAGCCTATTTCAGCTCATCCTTCATTCAGCATACAGGAGGTTGGCGGATCGGGGGAGGAGAAGAAAAATAGCAGCAGCAACTCGGAAATAGAGTGAAAAATAGCATGATTTTGCAACAAAATAGGAGAGAAAGGAAGAAAAAAGAGAGGATTTATACTCTTTTGATTTGATTGTATCACATATACTTCTCCTTCTATTCAAAATACACAAGTTTACATCCACTTTGACATCATTTGTAAGGTGAAAATTCCCTTATTATAGCAATTTTTATCATATACTTTGGTTAAATTAAATGTAGTTTTCATATAATTTATGGTGGACAATGAATTAGGGATTATTAGAGAGGGTTCCATCGGAACAAAATTCTTCCTAATAACCCGATGATATTCGTTTGTTGAAATTTTGGTTGTTCTACGGCGTTATATTAGGCGTGGTTTCTTTAGGTTGCTATTTTAGGATATCTTGGTATTGTTAGATTATCCGTGTTGGTTTTCCTCTTGTAATATCCGGTTGTGGGTGTGTGGAAATTTCGGGTGTGAGCCTAGGAAAGCGACCCCGTGGTCCAAATCCGATTATGGACATCTTTTGATATAATTAGTAGGAGCAATGTAATCTTCCTTCAAAGTATGTAACCGTCGGGCTTTAAAACGACGCCAAGGCGAGAATCGTGTTTAAGGCCCCGTAATAGTGAAAAATATGTGTTTGTGGGCGTTTGGGGGTATTTTGATGGCTCACATGCCCATGAATAGCCCCTACGCATTTTAATGTTTTATTTGATTTATGACACGAAATTGATTTCAAAGTTAAACGATAAGATTTCCATAAAATCAATCAAATTAGGTTATTAGAATCACGAGGCTAAAAATTGGGAAGTGTTAATGAATGTCGATTTCTATTTAACGAGAAGGCAAAAAAAAGGAAATCGTTTTCAAACATCACAAAAATGGTTTTATAAAAATAAATAATGTTTTATTAAATCCTTGTGCACAGGGTTAAAGAGATTCTAGAAATTGCCCGCTCGTTTTACGAAAGCAACGTATAGGTCTCGATTCCTATTTTGATGAAGGTTTAAAAACTCTTGCTTTGCCAAAATGACACCCAATTGAAAACCTTACAGTTTTGACAATCAAAATCAAACCTTTCTAATAAAGAATAAAGCTTTCTCGTATAAATCGAAGGACACTCTAAAGCACTCTCAAAACACGACTTTCCATAAAAAACCCAAATGATTCTTTCATACAAACTCACCACAACATTCACATAGGCACACACACACACACACGCACACATACACATTTCGTGAATTAAAGGGTAGGAAAGTACCAAGATTGCGGTAACCGTGTTTCACGGAAGTCGGGGGGTGCCTAACACCTTCCCCTAGCTTAAGCAAGCCCCCGAACTCTATGAATCTCGGTTTGCAGACCAATTAATTCGGAGTCACATATGAGCCAGCGATTTATAAAAACGAAAACTCGGATGAGTTGGTACATCCATTTCAAATATACCAACTGGCGACTCTTGTTAATTGACTCATCATAAAAAACGATATTTCAAAACCCCGTCGACATTAATGCCGACCTTTTCCAAAAAATCATCTAATAAAGGGCTAAAATTGGAAAGGGTAACAACTAGCATAAGATAGCGATCCCTCCCGCCGTCGACAATGACACATCACCAGCGTCTAACTTTCTATGACACAACACCAATGTCTATTTCGTTATGACACAACCCCAGTGTCTGTTTTGTTATGACACATCACCAGTGTCTGGCTTTTTATGACACAACACCAGTGTCTATTTTCTTATTCTGACATCCTTTATGTCTTTTTGCTAATTTTTAATTAACAATACCATTTTTATTTAGGGTTGCTCATTTCTAACTCACTCTAGAGTTTAATATCCTTGCACTTTTCTAGCATTCTATAATCAAGCTCATTAACATCTCCAAATAGTAATAGGTGTATTACTATTCTTTTATGATGAATACCTAAAAATCTCTAGTACCATTAATGCTCAACATACCAATAACAATTAGCTCCTTAATATTCCTATATCCTGGTATAGTTCATCAAACGTACCACACTTTATGTGTTTAGGAACTTTCCACAAAAATATGAGTTTAGGAACTTGTCCTAGCAATATGTAGTCCAAGAACCAATCAGGGACTGTCCATACGCTTAGGGGCTCAAAACACATCATATGATTATGAGTCACAAACTTACCATAAGCATGAGTTTTAAGAACTCGCACCTAATCTTATATTCTCTATCTATCGAATATACATATGAGCAAAGGATCACCTTCTCACCATATATATACCAATAGCGCAACACCAACATTTGAACGATTATCAATGTGATAAACTAAGTGGTCGTTAAACCAAGCACAAAACTCCTGCTCATACAAAGGTTTGTATAACTCAGCTATACTCAGCTATCACATGAGTCCTCAATTGAAATTTCACCTAATCATATCAAATCTTATTTTGCTCTTTGCTCAATACGAATTTTTTTTAATTCGTATTCCATCATCTATATATCTTTGTCTGAGTTTTTCTTTGTACTATTTATAGTATCTTTCTAGTATAACATTTTGCTATAACTTTTCAATCACTCGATTGATAATTTGTCATTTCATGACTTATTCAGGTTACGTTGTGATCCTTTCCGACAATCGTCTTATCTTATGATTCTTTTTTTTATGATCGATTTGTTTATACGATCTTCTTTCTTTTCTCTTTAATCCTATTATTTTATGATTGTTCAACTCAGGTATTCCCTGATTCTTTGGCTTTTCAAGATTCTTCTTTGAATCTTTGCGTATTATCTTAACACATTTTTTTTGAATTTCTAAATTCATTTAAGATCATTTAAGCCTTATTCGAGTTTATGCTTAGCTTCTTCTTCTTTTTCATCTATCTTATTTACGATTATAGCCTAAGGTACACTTACTTAAGGTTTATAACCCATAGCTCTGATACCAATTGTAACGCTCCCAAAATCGGGACCAACTTAATTCATAATTAGGACTAATTTAATCTCGATCTTGTGCGTTAGATACTATCTTGATTCGACTTTATATCATAACTAGATGAAATCGTAGCTGAAATGCGGAATAATTTAAAACTTTAATATCTTACTCATTTTCGATCCCTGAATCGCAACCTTTATAATTATATACCGAAGTAGATATGAGTATATACAACTCAATTCCAACATTATTACTATATTGACTTATTCTATAAACCATCCAAAATAATAGATTTGAAACAAACATTCTTGAATGAATATTTCAAAGTTTTACATCGTATGCATATTATACATCATCATCACAATACAATATAAACTCAAATCCTAAGTATAGGAATAGTATTTCTTTATGCGTCTTCTATTCCTTATCATCACGAAAGCTAAAGTCTGGCATTGCATCCTATATCTGCAAAAGTTGTGGTTTTGCAAGGTTGAGCTCGACAGCCGAACAAGTCTAACAGTCTATCATGTTCCACATAGCATGCAATTCATATTTCTTATGATATGCATTTTACTCATGCTTCTTGTTTAATACGTGCCTTATAATATTCATGTTTCACATTTCTCAGATTATATAGTTCATGTAGAACAATCACTAACTGAATATTAACAGTTACTGTATAGAATACACATTAAAACAAGTTCATACTAGTTGCACATAACATTTACAATCCACAAACACAATAGAACTGGAAAACTTGCCTCGTGAGTTGTTTACAACTAATAGCTACCTGCGCTTCGCGTATCTTACATGGTTTAGTTCACACATAGATACATGTCAATCATATGTTCAAAGCATATACGTAGATTACATTGTTTAGTATTAACTATCTTTCGTTCACCAGTTACCGTTCGAATTCATTTCGTTTCGTTAGCGAATTCTCGCTTTACATAGTTAATATGAGTTTGGTCACTCCATATACTTTTACTAATATGCATTGGGACTTAAGACATCACATTACACGTGTCTCATAACTCAAATCACAACTAAATTAACTTTTCATTTTTGTAGGTCAGAGCAGCTGCGCTGCCTTTTGGCTTGAGAATGGCGCAGCTGCGCCACTCCAGAAAAAGCTTTGAGCTGAGCTATTTCAGCTCTGTCCAATCCTTTCATGCAAAGGTCTTTCTATACAACATGTATTATACCCCACATAGGTTTTGGGAGTCTTAAACCAATCCTACATGTTTCGTATTCACTTTACATATTCCATTTCAAAGTTTTCATTCAACTTTCTCATGTTCAAGCAATCCATTTCTTGCTTAGCTAATTAGTTTATGACTTCAGACTCATTTTTAAGCATCAAGGATTCTAACATACTTGCCCAGAAGTTCTCAACGCAAAAAAAAATCAACTATTCACTTATGGGGACCGGCGCCGCTACAGTTTTGACCTGAAAAGTAGCGTCGCTGCGCCACGTCGAGTTCAGACCAAATAAAACAATACTCTGTTTTCTGAAGTTTCTTTCAATTCCAATCCCAATTTCTTATCATGCTTCATAGCTTCTATAACAGGGTTTCAGAACATTAAAAACATTTTATTATACATATTTCTTATCACAATGATCATACACATTGATTAATTTCCATGATTTTGGAAAATATTTTCATTTAGGAAATTTATCAATTAATTCATGTGCTCTTACTCAAAATTTAGAATTCAGATTATCTTAAGCATATGTTTTTTTTTCCTAGATTTCATATGGAAATCACACACCACATCCAAAACTAACTGCTCAACTCCTATCATTCAAGCAATCCATAGAGAAATTTAATTTGTTACTTACTTTGGTTTCTTCAATCCAATTCCTCTTCTTTAATGGTAATTAGACCAACTGTTCTTCCAACTATGACTTAACAGTAAAGGAACATTTAGTTGATGGAATCAAGGAAAAAGAAAGATCTGTTACTTACTTTGGTTTCTTCAATCCTTGGTTTTCTTTTTTTTATAGAATTATTATCTTAACCTTCACGAATTTTGCTTGGCCGATACATAATAGACCTGCTGAGTTTCTAATCTATGCTACTATAATGAGGCCACCTCTTGCTTCTCTAAATTTATAGGCTCAGTTGATTTACTTGGAGCTTACCCAAAGTACTAACCCAGCTAGCTTTTTTTTTAATTTTAACTTAGTTTAGCTTGCGTGGAGGTTAACCCTAATATGCATATACCACATATTATATAATATACATAATATATTACATATAAAGACATAATACATATTCTTAATTTAACTTATCCCTCCGTACATATCGCGTAGGTACATTTGGTATTAAATACTAACATAATTCACATAAAAATTATAACAAAATATTTCAAAAATCTTTTCCATCAAAACGGAAGCTATTTATTAAATAAAAATATTTTATTTAATAAATGAATTAAATATATTAAAATAATTTATTTATCATAAATTATTTTAATATTCACAAGGATACATTTATCGCATTGTAATATGCTTCAAGAAATTATTTACGTAATAAATATATATTTTAATATATTTATCACATTACATTTTACGCATACATTATACCGCGATTATTCATAAAAGCTGTATAATAAAAGAAATAAAATAATCATTTTATTTCTTTCTCGTAATAAACTGCTTATAACAACTTATAATAAATTTAAAGCTATTATATTTAACATATCTCATACATACATATATTATATCACACGTAATCATAAAATGCAGTATAATATATCATTAAAATAAGAATCTAATTTATTAAATCTTTATTTTATTATCTGTAATTCCATATTGTTACAATTACTGTTGAACCTTTTCAAAAGAAAAATAAAAGTTCTTGGTCTTTGGACTGCTCAACATGTTAGTCAATATGTAGTTTCAAAAGTATTTGGTATTCAGAATTTTTTTCAGGTTTCTTCACAACTATCGTTCAATTGTTGAATCTGATGTTAATGAAAATATTTAATTCTTGTTTATATTGTTATCATTAATTGTTATTACTTGTTGAGCAATCAAATGCTCACCCTTGCTTGTAATTAAATATTTTTAGCAAAGCCTAAACGTGTGGAAGGTTTTAGTAAGGATAATGGGAAAGGAAAGATGAACGAGTAAAGGCACAACAGTGCTATGTAATAGCTAGGTTTATTGTAAATAATACTTAAATAATTATGTATGAACATTTTAAAGGTCTCAGAACCTGGGTTTGTAAGAATATGTTTGTAATAAGTAGTAATTACATTCATGTTGTAGATGTATTAGTGATGGATGTTAATAGTATGGATAGTACAGTGTTGCACCAAATACACGTTTGAAGGAACCCGGATTTGGGGGCGTCACAGTTAATCTTGTTTCATTAATATGACCGAGTCTACAGTGCCACATAACGGTATAATTAATATCTTTTCTTTTCCTTTTCTTAGTTTGTTCAATTTGAAGTATATTTTCATGCAAGTCAAGTATATAAAGTCCATTTAGTAAATTGTCAACACCATATAAAATATTTTTATTATAAATAGAACAACTATTGTTCTTTATTATAATATCAAAACCATTCATATCCAATACAGAAATAAAAATAATATTTCTTATAAGTGTTGAAACATAATAACAATTATTTAAACTAATGGACTTGCTCGTAGGCAGTGCTAAACAATAAGTTCGTACAACTAATGCAACAACTTTTACTCCATTTCTCACTCGTAAGATGACTTCATCCTTGTTTAGCTTTTTACTTTTGCTTAGTCCCTACATAGTGTTACATATGTGAGAATCACAGCTAGTATCTAATACCCAAGTAGAATTTTGACTTTCAAAAAAATTAATTTCAATCATGAACAAACCTTAATCGGAAGTTGAAGCTTCTCCAAGTTTCTTCTACTTTTGTTCCACAAGATAGTTTTCGCAGTTCTTCTTCTAGTGACCCAGATTATTGCAATGGAAGCATATTCCTTTGCTATCTAGATCAGATTTCTTATTATCCTTTACCTTCGCCTTGCCCTTAACCTTCTTCTTTTTCTTCTTTTTCAGAAGATACCTTAAGCCTCCTCCTTTTCTTTGAAGAATCATCCACCAATAAGATTTGGTCCTTCTTGGATGAGAAGTGACCTTCAGCAGTTTTCTGACGTCCAACTTATTCATGTGAAAATTCACAACTAATTATCAGAAGGTGTTTAGGAGTGACTACAAGATCAAATCTTGACTTAACTCTCTATCCATCACGAACCCTAATTGTCCAAGACATTCAATCGAATTAATCATCTTTAGGACATGAGTCTCAGCGGTAGTGCCCTCGGTCATTCAAGGTCAGAAGAGCTCCGTAGATATTTGATATTTAGTAGTCCTACTTTCCTCACTATACAACTCCTTGAGGTGCAGAAGTATAGTAAGAGCATCCATAGTTTCATGCTGACGCTAAAGCTCGTTACTCATGGATGCGAGCATGATGCATTGAGTCACGGTTGCATCATCTTGTCACTTTCTAAATGTAGCAATCTCTTCCTCAGAGGTTGTTTCTGCAACAATTGCAGGGACGGGCGAGTTTAGGACATAAGAAATCTTTTCAGCAGTGAAAAAAATTCTCAGATTCCGTCCGTGTAATTCGACCCAGTCAGTTTGTTAGCATCAAGTATGCTATGCAATGATATTAGTGAGTTTGACATTTTTCAAATTCTGCATGTTAAATAGACAATATTTTAGAATACATTCATTTTATTAATTACCAAAATAAATTAGGACTTTATTTAAATTGGTATCTCGCACTATTTTCATCAAACTATATTATCCTTAATATATAGTTCGACAAATCTTATTAAAAATTTGTTAGTGAGAATAAGGATCTCAATTCAAAAGTATATAGCCTTGTGGTGACACAACAAACTATATATAAATAAATAGGTAGATAATTGTTGTCAATTACATCACCATGTAACTCCTTATATTTTGCCTCTTAGATTATTTTGATCAAGTGTTGACACATCCGAATTAAAATTGTCCAAGTTAAGTCCAACCTAGCATTTTCATATAAGTAAAGAGAAAAATATCATCATTGTGGTGACACAACAAAAAAAACATCGTTCAATTCCTTTATAAGCATCAAATGTGATAAAACAACATCTCAAAAAATTAAAATAAGCCTTGTGGTGACATAACAAACTTATAATGATTAATAGATATTCTATCATTTTATTATGCTAGAAGGCAACGTTCGATATTCCAAATATCTTTGAACGTTATAACTTAATATGATTTCTTTGAGGGTTTTGTTATTATTTGTCTCATCTTGTTTAGCACGCATGCGCGCGCGCGCACACACACACACATATATATATATAATACGCATCATATTATTTAACATGCGAAGGATGTTGTATAATATATATATATATATATATATATATATATATATATATATATTAAACGTACACATGTAGAATACTATATTCTACTTGGATTGATTATGGACTTTTATTCTAGTTTGGTTTACTAGAGCCACCAAATGAACCAAAAGATCAAACCTAGGGTGCAATAACTGAATTTAAATATAACTATTATATTTAAACCTGGGCTCCATTACAAACGGGTCTTGAAGCGCTCTTTACTCCTTTGTCTCCAATTCTTCAAAATAATTCTAACTAACCTTATTACATAAACTATTTACAATAAATAGAAGCCTTGATCAGCATTCAAGGAAAAGTACATAGGAGGAAGATAAAATTTATATCAATAAAAATTTAGATAAGACGAGGTACACAGACCCCATTTATAAAACCCATTCATTCATGCATCCAAATAAAATAAATTCAATCATACATTGGTCAATAGTCTATAATCAATCTCATTTATTATCATACATATCAACATATATATCAACATATATATCAATAAATAATATTCATCCCATGAAATTAAAACCACTGTATATATGCATTGATATCATTTAATGGGCAAGTATAGTTAGCATAAAATCTAATTTTGAATCAAAATAAACTATTTATTTTAGTTTAACATGGAATCCAGTTCCAATTAAAAATAAACTCTTTTATTTTAATTCAATTTCAAATCAAAAATAAATTTCTTTATTTTAACTTAGAAATTTCAAAAATTGGATGTTTTGATCATCAAGCGCTGCTACGCATAAAGCGCTGCTACGCATAAAGCGCTTGCGCTGCTGCGCAAGTCATACAGAAGTCAAGCGCTGCTGCGCTTCCTTTAAGCGCTGTTGCGCTTCGACGACGTCCTGCCATTCCAGATCACAATTTTTCTTGTTTTTCTCCACAAACATGATTTTATACCAACAATTATGCCTGATTAAATTGTTCTAAACACATATCATAGATATACGGAATCAAAACAATTAATAATTCGCATAAAGTTTGACTCTGATGCTATTGTTGGTTTGTAATATTCATGAGTGTTCTAACAAATTGCATACAAACAGCGGAAACATGGTAAAATCAGAATTTTAAATTTTACAAACTATAACCAGGATCATCCTTTATGGGCAATTATCAATTATATGAAAGAGATAGAGAATCAGAAAGATACCCTCGTAGAACCGTGCTTTCCTCAGGTACGAGTTCAACTCCAAATCTTTCGTGTTCTCCTTAAATTCACCAGTTAGATTCCATCCTTTGATCGACGTTAGCCACCCAAGTATTTGGCCTCTAGGGGTGATCCACCAAGGAATAATACGTATTCAAAAAGATGGGTGTTGACAAAACCCTAATTTCTATCTCTATAGAATTTGTAAGTAATATTCCAACTATTGGAAACACAACCATTGTATCTATCATAAGACTCATCTTATATAGATATTAACAACCGTCATAAACTATTTAGGAATATGGTTTTATTTTAATTAAACTCTTTTAATTAATTAAACCCCTAATCTAATTAGGAATTTATGAGAGTACTTTTATTAATTAATTCCTAAACCCTTTTTAGGAATTAAATAATAATAATAGTAATAATAATAAGAATCCTCCTATTAATTTATATTTAATATTTTTAAAATATTAAATAATAAATATTAAGCTATTTAATTTATTCTATCACCATAGATTAAATAAAATATACTTAACTTATTATTACGATTATCCATTTACTTCTTAAATAAATATTTTCCTTTTGCGGTGTAACCCTTTAGGTTTTTCGTATTAAACCGGTTGTGAATAAATCAATTAGAACAATTCTAATCTTATTTAAATAAATAAATTATACTATTTAATTTATTTAAATAAATAATATTTATTCTACAATAAGAGTAAGCCTCCTTAGCGATCAACGACTTTCCAAATAATATAGATTTCAACATTAATCACAAAAGAACCTTTCAGTAAATAGTTATTGTACAATTCAATCCTTCTACCATACAATGTCCCAATTAAATATAAGACATAGAATTATTGTCAAGTTTTATTTTATTTAATTATATATATATTTCGATTCTCGAATGCACAACTCTAAATAGTGCAAATTAGAACATAGGACTATTGAGTTGTCATCATTTATCGAATCACATAGGACATTCTCTCCTTTTACTAGAAATGGAAGATTCTTTGTTAACCAATCATTATCTCTGATAAGTGTGTTTTATACACACAAATTGGGTACTTTTAGCCTTGATAATTTGTAAGTCTTTAGCTATTTCGTTTAGTTTTATGTGTTTTCATCTTATTGTTATGTAATATAGTTTTGTATCACTTTTATATGTTTTTGTGTGCTTTTATGTGTTCTTACTTTGTTTTATAGGAATTGAAATAAAGGCCCCTTGGATCGATGCGTTTTTGGCTTGAATCTAGAATTATCGCTGCTTGTTTCTCAATTTGACTCATGATGCAATCCGAATCTCTTAAACCTCAAAGAACGAAAGTTGTAGATCTTTGTCTTAGCTTTCCAGAACATCCGGAATCATCTAATTTGAAGTTCGTATGAGAGAGTTATGATCATTTTACCATCGAATTTTGCATGAATTTTACACAGCAGCTGTTTCTAGGCCAATTTGAGCCTTGCTCCGGCCATTATCTCGACTAGCTCCAGATATATAACTTGTAGAGCTTCTTCTTAGCTTTCCATAGCCTACCTAATCGCCTTAATTCGAGTTCGGACGAAGAAGTTATGGCCATTTTCCCAATGGACGTCATAGCTGAAAATGCAGCAGTTGTGCCCGGCGCAGCTGCGCCCATTCCTAATACAATTTCGGCACAGCTGCGCCCTTCCTGCTGAATCTGTGGATTTGGGCAGCGCAGCTGCGCCTGGATGCAAGCCAAAGTCAGCGCAACTACGCCCGGTATCCAAGGAGTTTAGTATACAGTGCATCCTTGCGCGCAGCTGCGCCTGATCCGCTTGATTTCGCGATTTCAGCTTATTTTTTGTCTAAATTCGTGGGCTAAGCTAGGTTTTTGCTAGGGAAACTATAAATACAATACGTAGCCTCCATTTTAGAGAGCTCCAGACCCCAGAAATCAGATTCAAGATAGGGGAGAGCTACCAAATTCATCACCAAGGAGGGCCAAAGTGCTACAAATCAAGCTATATCAAGCAAAGGCCAATGAGCTAAAGCATCAAGGATTGCAAAATCAAGGAGGAAGAGCTAGAGATCATCATTAACCCAACAAGCAACATCTGAATATCCATCAAAAATGGTTTAATCTCTAATTTTCCTTCTAATTTGTAATCCAACATGATGTATAAATTGAATATGATGTTATTTATAGCTACCATGAACTAGATTTTTATTCTAAGATTTCAATGGAACCCAACACCTAGTTTGAATTAAATTATTTCTCTTTGATATTAATTATCATTTTAGAATTGGATATCATAATTTGCGCTTCATGTATTAATTACCTTGATAATCAATTAATGTGATAATCTATATGGAATTGAGAAAGGAAATATAGATTGAGATCTGATTATGCTAGCATGTGTTCATGAATTCTGCATGTGATGAAATTTAAGTTTCGTGCCTAGGATAGAGATATACCGAAGCACCATATGTGGTCAATTGAGAACTTATGCTTCAACCCTTTTTTATTGTAATTCACATAGAGATATAGTGCGTTAGTCATCTAGGGTGTTCACATTCATTCTATTAATTGTGGATTTAGTGTAATACGAATATGGTGCATCGAGAGGTGGCCATATTTTACATTCGTGTTCTCGACCAACATTCTAACGTAATAAATTGCGAATTGAATGTCTAGCATGATTTATGCTGAAAGTATAATTGATTGATCACCTATATGAAATTGAAAAGTGGATTATAGTGTTGAGACTTAGTTTTGATATCATACGAACGTTCGAGATTCTTGTGGGTGGTATATAAGATTATGTGGCGTGTGTCTTATTCATTGTCCTCAAGAATGGATGACTTGCTAGTATTTGGGATAGAGATATATCTAAATACCGTGTGTAACCATTATGAGATTATAAAATTAATAACTCCCTACACGGAGGTTCATTCGTTTGATGGGTAGATTGACTAAGATTATGTGGCGTGTTTCTTGTTGATTATTCATGGAATTGAATGGATTGTTGGCTAGTAGGATAAACATATACCTATGTGTCGTGTATGGGTGATTTTCATGTGACCATACACTGAGGCTTATGAATAAGGTGAATTTCTCGGTTAACAATTCTTATGAATTAACTAGTTGAAAATGAGAGAGATAAGGGATTTTAAATGAAGTGTTGGGGGGAAATTGTAATCTTAGACTTGTTACTACTAGATTTTCATTATCTTAGAAGCTTGTCAATTAGTTAATCAAACAACTCAAGTTTTCATTGTTTAACTAAGATTGAAATGATAAAAGGTTAATACTTGGTAAACATTAGAAACAATTCCTCGTGGGATCGATACTTTACTTACTCTTTATTACTTGTTGACCGCGTATACTTGCGCGTGTTTTATCGGTTGCGAAATCAATCAACAAGTTTTTGGCGCCGTTGCCGGGGAATTGTTTTTCTAGTGTTTTTTCCGATATTAATTATAATCAAATTGGTCTTAATTTAAACTTGTATATAAATTTGTTTTTTCTTTAATTTAACATTTTTCTGTTTTTATGCTTTCTTCTTTGCGAGGCACACCATGGTTGGCTATAATGATCAATGGTCGTACACAAATATGACTCAACCAAAGGAGACGGGAATTGATGGACTTAATGTATTTTCTTCAACTTTAGCACAAATTAAGATACTTGAAAGGAAGATGGATGCTTTTGAAGCAAAAAGCACTCAAAATAGATCAATTACTTGTGGTTATTATGCTGACAATCATCCGAGTCATCAATGCACTGTCAATTTTGAACCGGTACATTACGGTGGTGATTTTCCCAATAGCTATGCTTATACCAATTATCACCAAGCTTGGGGGTATCACCCGGATTTTACATGGAGCTATAACTATGAAGATCAATACTATGCTCCAAATCCAACGTACACACCGGAATTCTCATGTCCACCTACAATGTCAGCACGAATTGAGACACTTTCGAGGAGGGTGGATATTGGCCAAGATAAGGTTTTGAAAGTCCACAAAGATTTTAATATGAGGAAGGAAGCATTATCCAAAGAAATTAAATTTCTAATGGAACAAATCATCATACCTCAACCAATAGTCCGCAATACATGGATTTTAAGACTGACGGTGAGCCCGAGCCAAATATACAACTAGATGCGCCACAAGATGTCGACAAAGCGGAGACAAGTGGGGCTATGGAAAATGAGGTCACCGAAGATCTATCTGTAAGTGCTAACGAAGATGAGCCGATTGTATTAGTGCCCCAAGTGCCTTCGTCAGCAAAATTCAAGAATCCAGTCAGTTTTGCAAAACCATGCCCAATTGGTAGTCATGTCGTCGGCAAAGCTCCTTTTGACATGAGAGCTAACATAAACTTGGAACAATGGTGGGCCGAGGAAAATAAGAAAGAAGAAGAGCCTGTTGTGCTTGTCAAGCCCCAATGCCCCGATCTTATCATAGACACAACGGAAGAAGAAGCACCTAGTTTGTCAACGTTCGCAATTGGGCACTTATCTAAAAAGATCAAACTAGGTGATTTTGATACAATGACTACTACTAAAGCGAAACCCTCAAATGTTACATCACTACCAATGGATGAAGCAGGCGGGGAAAGCTTCTTTGTGCCATTAATTGAAATTAAGCTTGGGGGTCGTCAATCAGGCATACATGCCATGCAAATTAAAGAAAGAACAGCGAGACGACATGCTATGGTCATTTTTGCGATTGAGCCGGATTGAAATGAAATGGTGAATTCGGGCGAACGACTATAACCCAAGCGCTTCTTGGGAGGGAACCCAAGTTTATTGTTTTGCTTTTGTTTTTGTTTGATTAAATTTTGATTTATTTGATTGCATTTTAATTTCTTTACTCAATTGTTTTCAGGTGCCATGGCCAAGCAATATGGAGTGCGCCCCCAAGTTTGAGGACTTGGAGGACGATATAAATGACATTTGACACGTTCTTAGGGAAGCCCTCTATTTTAATTTTTTCTATTTTAAACATTGAGGACAATGTCAATTTTAAGTTTGGGGGTATTTAATATACTAATACGTAATGTTTGTGTTTTACTATTTAATATTTGTGTGTTTTAAGTATGTTTTAGTTATAAAAAAAACAATAATTCCAGGGAGTTAAAAGGCATGCGCACCAGCACAGCTGAGCTGAGCCCAAGAGTACCTAATTTGCTAATTTTTAGGAAGTGTCTCTTGAGCATTGATTTAATTTGGCTTATCCATGGTCAATGATAACAACTTGTTTGAATAGTTTCTAACTCATAGGAAACAGACATATGTTGCTTAGTCGTTGTACTTAATTTTGTTGTTGGTTATTGTTTTGCTCATGCGTCCTTTCAATTTTATGCACTTACCCATAAGTATGGAGCTAGTTGTGTGCTTAGAGAAGGATTTTATAACCGAATGCTTGTGGGAAATATTTATAAACTCTAGTACTCGTTTAAAACATCACTTGAAGTAAGGTATCCAAAATTGTTGTGCTTGATTTGTTGGTCATGTGGTGAGTTGAGATGGAGCGTAAAACCCACTCACTCATGGACACATGCTTCGGAGAGATAGAGCGTAAAATGTACTCTCCTATTTTTGTGGTAAAAGAAACAAATTGTTGTAGTGAAAAACTTGTAGGGGGTTGAGATAGAGCGTAAAACGCACTCGCCCACATGAGCGTACTTAAGGATGAGATGGAGCATAAAATACACTCACCTAGAGCCCTTGAGTCTCAAAATTTTTGGAATTGTGAGTTGTACACCTTTGTTTCTAGTGATGTGTTAAGCATGTTGTTTTAGGGTTTATTTTGATTATTTCATAAGGTAATGTGGTTGCATAACTTCATTCGAGCTTGTTTGGTTTAGTGCTATTGGGTACTCACATACACACAGAAGGGACCTAAAGTAAGCTTTGACTAGCTAATTGTAAATCTAAACTTGCAACGTTTTGATAGTTTCCTTGAGTTTTCATGTGTTTATGCTTTGAGACCATTGTTCAAGCTTATTAACTCATTGCTCAAGATATGTTTTTATTAGCAGTGTTTAATTTTTATAGTTTGTGTGTTTTCCTTGAGGACAAGCAAAGGTTTAAGTTTGGGGGTATTTGATAAATGTGTTTTATACACACAAATTAGGTACTTTTAGCCTTAATAATTTGTAAGTCTTTAGCTATTTCGTTTGGTTTTATGTGTTTTATCTTATTGTTATGTAATATAGTTTTGTATCACTTTTATATGTTTTTGTGTGCTTTTATGTGTTCTTACTTTGTTTTGTAGAATTTGAAATAAAGGCCCCTTGGATCGATGCGTTTTTGGCTTGAATCTAAAATTCCCGCTGCTTATTTCTCAATTTGACCCATGATGCAATCCGAATCTCTCAAAACTCAAAGAACTAAAGTTGTAGATCTTTGTCTTAGCTTTCCAGAACATCCGGAATCATCCAATTTGAAGTTCGTATGAGAGAGTTATGATCATTTTACCATCGGATTTTGCATGAATTTTACACAGCAGCTGTTTCCAGGCTAATTTGAGCCTTGCTCTGGCCATTATCTCGACGAGCTCCAGTTATATAAGTTGTAGAGCTTCTTCTTAGATTTCCATAGCCTACTTAATCGCTTTAATCCGAGTTCGGACGAAGATGTTATGGCCATTTTCCCAATGGACGTCATAGCTGAAAATGCAGCAGTTGTGCCCGGCGCAGCTGCGCCCATTCCTAATACAATTTCGGCACAGCTGCGCCCTTCCTGCTGAATCTGTGGATTTGGGCAGCGCAGCTGCGCCTGGATGCAAGCCAAAGTCAGCGCAACTACGCCCGGTATCCAAGGAGTTTAGTATACAGTGCATCCTTGCGCGCAGCTGCGCCTGATCCGCTTGATTTCGCGATTTCAGCTTATTTTTTGTCTAAATTCGTGGGCTAAGCTAGGTTTTTGCTAGGGAAACTATAAATACAATACGTAGCCTCCATTTTAGAGAGCTCCAGACCCCAGAAATCAGATTCAAGATAGGGGAGAGCTACCAAATTCATCACCAAGGAGGGCCAAAGTGCTACAAATCAAGTTATATCAAGCAAAGGCCAAGGAGCTAAAGCATCAAGGATTGCAAAATCAAGGAGGAAGAGCAAGAGATCATCATTAACCCAACAAGCAACATCTAAATATCCATCAAAAATGGTTTAATCTCTAATTTCCCTTCTAATTTGTAATCCAACATGATGTATAAATTGAATATGATGTTATTTGTAGCTACCATGAACTAGATTTTTATTCTAAGATTTCAATGGAACCCAACACCTAGTTTGAATCAAATTATTTCTCTTTGATATTAGTTATCATGTATTCATGTATTAATTACCTTGATCTTTCGTGTTCTCCTTGAATTCACCGGTTAAATTCCTTCCTTTGATCAACGTTAGCCACCCAAGTGTTTGGCCTCTAGAGGTGATCCACCAAGGAATAATACCCAACTATTTTAAAAACAACCATTGTATCTATCATAAAACTCATCTTATATAGATATTAACAACTCTCGTAAACTATTTAGGAATATAGTTTTATTTTAATTAAACTCTTTTAATTAATTTAACGCCTAATCTAATTAGGAATTTATGAGAGTATTTTTATTAATTAATTCTCAAACCCCTTTTAGGAATTAAATAATAATAATAGTAATAATAATAATAAGACTCCTCCTATTAATTTATATTTAATATTTTTTAAAATATTAAATAATAAATATTAAGCTATTTAATTTATTCTATCACCATAGATTAAATAAAATATACTTAACTTATTATTACGATTATCCATTTACTTCTTAAATAAATATTTTCCTTTTGTGGTGTAACCCTTTAGGTTTTTCGTATTAAACCGGTTGTGAATAAATCAATTAGAATAATTCTAATCTTATTTAAATAAATAAATTATACTATTTAATTCATTTAAATAAATAATATTTATTCTACAATTAGTGTAAGCCCCCTTAGCGATTAACGACTTTTCAGATAATATAGATTTCACCATTAATCACAAAAGAACCTTTCAGTGAATAGTTACTATACAATTCAATCCTTCTACCATACAATGTCCCAATTAAATATAAGACATGGAATTACTGTCAAGTCTTATTTTATTTAATTATATGTATTTTGATTCTCAAATGCACAACTCAACATAAAGCAAATTAGAACCTACTTTCTAATTTCATTCTGTCTTGGCCAAGGACTACTTAGTTGTTATTTATCGAATTAAATAAGACATTCTCTTCTTTTACTAGAAATGGTAGATTCTTTGTTAACCAATCATTATCTCCATGTACAACTTATTATATCCAAGCATATCATTTGATATACCCTAAGGGTCTTAAGAAATATGTTAAAGTATAACTCATCGTACACAAGATACTATAATGATCTCAAGTCTAAGGATCACTTATTCTACTATCACTAGAGGAATTCCTATTGACAGATAAGTAAAACTCCGTTAGGTATTCCTTTAGCGAGTCACGTTCAGTGAACTTATTCTCCAATAAGCACCTACATACTTGATTTAATATCTCTACACAAATGATTATGTGATCCATCATCCTCTTCCTAAGAGCAAGCAAACTATGTACCAATCTATCCGGATTCACTAATCCTCATTTTAGTAATCCAACGATTAGGAACGATTTTAGTTTTAAGCTTTCTAAGAATTTAGATCTCGTTAGCATGATCATCATCATGATTCTAAAAGCATTGCTCAAAACTATGGGTTTATTACATATAAAATAACAGCACCATGTAAATAAAGTAAAATGCTATTAATAAATTCACCCTTTTATTAATAAATGAATAAGATTACAAAGTATATGCTACATCATATCAAATATGATTGGCTTGTGTGCATACTACTTTTAGGAAATTCATGTGATATAAAAGAACAGGTCGCACTCGAATCAAACGGCACGTAAGTGTTAATATCATTGACTGGGACGATACCTAAAACTACATCTTTAGATGCAACTGCATCTTGGACCGTCATGTTGAAAGTTCTGGCGGTCGGTTTGTTTGGTGGAGCTGGACCCATTATTGTCAGCTTCCTGTTGCTATTTCCTTTACCGTCGTTTTCCCCGTCGGCTCCCTTTTTTGGGCAATTTCTTGCCATATGATCCACCGATCCACAGACAAAACACCCATTGTTTAGGAAAAATGTGTCCCTCCTGCCCACACTTATAGCATACAACTTTACCTTTCAAACACACCCCTATGTGATTTTTTCCACAACTCTTACAAGCTCCAACCCTCTTCTTTGGGTCTCCCTGCTTATTTTCGGTATTCCCAGAATTATTCTATTTTCTTTTTCCTCCTCCTCCGCTTCCGCTATTTCCTTCATTCTTGACCGATCCCTCAATATTTCCTTTATTTTTCCTCTCTCTATTGTAGAGGCTCATTCCCCACTTCATCCTTCAGCTATAATAACCTTCTCTAGGATTGTACCAAACGACCTATCTGCAACACTGATAGTTTATTATAGAGCCAGTGTTTCAATCCCTGCTCAAACCTTCTTGCCTTCCTCTCCTCTGTGTCCACTTGGTGTGAAGCAAATTGTGCCAGTTCATTGAACCTGGCTGCGTACTGGGTACCGTCATGTCCCCTTGTTTCAGTTCTAAAAACCAAATTTCCATCCGGCTTTGCATACTTGTAGGGAAATAATTCTCGAAAAATATTTCTTTGAATCTTTCTCAGGCAATTATTCCCTCACCAGCCCTATTCTAGTTTGCCTCACACCAGAAATTGGCTTCTCCTTTCATCATGTAAGTAGCAAAAGTAGTTTTCTCCTCCTCACTTATTCTGGCGATATCAAACGCCTTCTCTATTTCCTTTATAAGAGATGACCTTCTACGCCTACCTCAGAAAAAAATAAGCTTACTCTTTCTTCACTTGAATCAAAATTCAAGCTTGAGCCTCTATAATCTCAGTGGTTCCCTTAAACTCGGGCAGTCCTACACTTTTAAAGTCTTTAGAACTGGCTAATAGTACAACTGGCGGATTTATATTAACATTAGGATTAGGAGGAATTCTATTTTGAAATGCTCCTAATAACAATTCTAAAAATTGTTTCATTGGGTTCTCTGACCCCTACCCTCATTTTCACATACTTCTACACATTGCTTGTATACTATACTAGTCTGTTGGCCATAGTGTTAATGCGTTCCTCCTCGGTGATAGCAATCACATGGGTTCGAGTGATAGACCATCTAAATTGTCCCATCTCATCGGGATAAGACCATACTTTATCTTGAACTCATTCCATATACGTAAGGTAGGCATAGTTCATTATATCTACCTTTCAACCGCACACCATCAGAGATTATGGGCTGCGGCGTGCAAAGTAGGAGTCGTGGCATGCCTCATGAGCCGCGTCGTTCGAATTCATAGGCCACGACACTTGAACCTTCAACACAAACAAAGATCATGTGTCGCGGCGCTCAACTTACGAGCCGCGACGCACACATTCGAGAGCCGCGGCGCTCGTGCGCGAATCAGCAGGTCACAGAGCACCACCAGTGCATAATTTTGCCCATTTTCCCTCATTCTTTCGGCATCTCCCTCTCCCACTCAAACACAACTTCCCCTCACAAACCCCCCATAATCCACATTCACCTAACCATTTAAATTCCTTCCATATATATAACTTTAATCCCAATCAAACATAACAACTTGAGCCTGAAAGTAGTATGCACATAAGCCAATCATATTTGATATGATGTAGCATATACTTTGTAATCTTATTCGGTTATTAAAGGCATTTTACATTATCTACATGGTGTTGTTATATTAAATGTGATAAACCCATAGTTTTGAGTAATGCTTTTAGAATCATGATGGGGATCATGCTAATGAGATCTAAATTCTAGATAGCTCACAAACTAAAATCGTTCCTAATCGTTGGATTACTAAAAAGGGGATTAGTGAATCCGGATAGATTAGTACATACATTGCTTGCTCTTAGAAAGAGGATGATTGATCTCATAATCATTTATGTGGAGACACTAAAGCAAGTGTGTAAGTGCTTATTGGAGAATAAGTATACTGAACGTGGCTCACTAAGAAATACCTAATGGAGTTTTACTCGCCTGTCAATAGGAATTCCTCTAGTGATAGTAGTACAAGTGATTTTTAGACTTGAGATCATCATAGTATCTTGTGTATGATGAGTTATACTTTGACATGTCCCTTAAGACCTTTAGGATATATCAAAGGGTATGATTGGTGATGAATAGGTTTTATACCTACGAATCGAATACCAATTTACGTGAATTATTGTTTATTTCCATGGTTTCCAGTTACTTTTCATGTATTTTGTGTGTTTTTGTAGGTTGTACGTGTTGGGATTGCATTGGGCGAGAATTGGACATTCGAGTGGATGAAGTTGTTGATGTAGCTGATGTTGCAGAATTTCAGAGCAGCGCGGCCGCGCCCAAAATGAACTGGGTAGCAGCGCGACCGCGCGTGATGCCAGAGTTAGAAAAAAATTTGCTGCCAGAGTAGCGCGGCCGCGCGCCTTGCAAGCTTAATCCAGGCGCGGCCGCGCCGGTTCGAGCAAGGGCAAAGTTGTCTTTTCAGATGTTTTGATTGGTTTTGATTTAAACTTGGATTTGGAACTCTGTAATTAATTAGGGGTTTTATCAGATATTATAAGTAGGTGTTTTCTAGTTGGTAATTGATCTATCTATTATTAGAAAACCCTAGTTTGGAGCAATTTTAGAGAAGACTTGAAGCAAGTTGAGAACAAGGAGAAAGCAAGGAGGAGCAGGACAGAGATTGAAAGATTACTTACAGTGTTTCTTCTCTTTACTCTCTATTCAAAACTTTTTGATGTTATTAAACTTGTGGATGATGAATTCTAGTTTATTTATGAACTAAATTTCTGTTAAGGCTATAATGGATCTTAATGCGTAGTTTTGCGTAGCATGCTTCTTTGAATATTATGATTAGTTAATTTTGGATTGTCTATTATGGTTTGTGCTGAATTACTTAATTATCTGGCCAATAATTACCGGGTTATTCTATATGAATTTGAAAGATGAAGTATAGAAGTAGAACTGACCATAATAGCATGTGATTGTGTTTTCTGTTGTCGATGGAATTCATGATTTGTGATTAGGATAGAGATATACCTATCACCGCATGTAATCAAAATAGGGAACTTGGGCTTTAAATCCTTTTTAATTGTAATTCACATAGAAATATAGTGAATTAGTTATTTAGGATGATTAACGTGAATCTATCAATTGTGGATTTAAGTTAAGTTGTTTGTGAAACATTGAAAGATGATCATAAATAGTGATGAGTTTCTGGTTAACAATCTAGAATAATTAGCATAATCCAAAGGGGAGCATGTTAAGTAAAACAAAGCATTAAGTGAAGTTGTAGTCTTAAGTCTTTAACAATCTGTTCTCAAACTAGTGTTAGTAATTTAATTTAGAATTAATTAGTTAAATTCAAAACCTCAGAAATATAAAACCATTCGTTTACTAAAAACTGATTTGATTTAAACTTGGAATTTGTCATTGTAGAATCAATTCTTCTCTGTGGGACGATACTCTACTTTCACTTTATTACTTGTAGACTGCGTATACTTGCGTATTTTTGCTAGTATAGATTTTGGCAAACAAGTTTTTGGCGCCGTTGTCGGGGAACAATTGTTTCTATAATTTTAAATTTTAGTTTTAATTACATCAGTTTTAGTTAACATTGTTTTTCTTGTTACTTCCTGTTTCAGGTGATCTCGGTTTGTTTATGCAAACACGATCCAAGCAGCCGGAACTTGTGCAGAGTGAAGACGATCTTGAAAACAAGTTACGCAAGTTGAGAAAGTTTTGCCGTGAGACCATCGAGAAAGAAAAAATGGCTAACGAAGAACAGAAATCATTGAGGGAATATGCCATGCCTAAGCTTGATCAAATCAGGTCAAGCATCACGAGGCCAGCCATCACGGCTAATTCCTTTGAGATCAAGTCGGGTACAATTCAGATGATTCAGAATGCGGTACAGTTTGGGGGATTAGCCAACGATGATCCTAATGAACACTTGGTTAGCTTTCTTGAGATTTGTGATACATTCAAATATCCCAATGTAACTGATGATGCGGTGAGACTACGTCTGTTTCTGTTTTCACTAAGGGATAAAGCAAAGAGTTGGTTGCACTCACTTCCACCGGGGTCCATCACAACTTGGGAAGACTTGGCTCAGAAATTCCTAGCAAAATTCTTTCCGCCGGCTAAGTCTGCTAAGTTAAGAAACGATATTTCCACTTTTGAGCAAAGTCATGGAGAGACACTGTATGAGGCTTGGGAAAGGTTCAAAGAGTTATTGAGAAGATGTCCACATCATGCATTACCCAAGTGGCTGCAAGTCCAGACATTCTACAATGGGCTGACTAGTAATACTCGAACAATTATAGATGCAGCTGCGGGAGGAGCACTTATGGATAAGAATTTTGATGAAGCTTACATCTTGTTAGAAACTATGGCTTCAAATAACTATCAATGGCCGACGTCAAGGATGAATCACCAAAAGGTAGCTGGAGTTTTGGAGGTAGATGCGGTCACTGCACTAACAGCTCATATGGCAGCCATGTCTAAGAAAATTGAAGCCTTGGCGGAGTCGAAGGTCCAGCAAGCAGCTTATGTGTGTGAGCTGTGTGCAGGTGCACATCCGACAGATTATTGTGCTATTAATCCGGAATCTGTACAGTACTTGGGGAGTTACAACCGACCGCAACAGCCATATCAGAATGCATATAATCCGGGGTGGAAGAATCATCCGAGTTTCTCATGGAGCAATAACACTCAAGTTCAAAATCCCGCTCCAAGATCACAGAATCCCCCGGGTTTTCAGAACCAAGCTCCACAACAGGCAGAAAGAAAACCCAATTTAGAAGAATCTTTGGCAAGATTTATCACAGCATCGGAGAAAAGAATGAATGAGCAAGATAAGTTGATAAATCAGGTAGACTTGAATGTGAAGAGCCAAGCGGTGTCAATTCGGAATTTGGAAAATCAGCTCGGTCAGTTGGCTCAAGTCTTGAACAATCGACCGCAAGGAACACTACCAATGTCAAGCTGTAACACTTCGAAGTGGGAAGCAACTCCAGCAGAGCAGCGCGGCCGCGCCTGAAATACAAGGGGAGGAAGCGCGGCCGGCCCATCCCCAGTCCCAGATCCTGCAGAGAAATTGGTAGGAAAAGACAAGGAAACGGAGAATGAGGAGAAAGACAAGGAGAAAGCAAGGAAAGCAGAAGTATACCCTCCTATGCCATATCCTCAGAGATTTCACAAGCAGAAATTAGATAAACAATTCTCCAAATTCCTTGAAGTCTTTAAGAAGCTATACTCTGGAGAATCTAGAACAACCTCAACCTATGGCAGGAGAAGCACAAAAAGCCTTAAGAGATTATGCTAAGCCAAGAATCAATGATTTGCAATCAAGTATCTCAAGGCCAGCCATAACAGCCAATTCCTTTAAAATCAAACCAGGGACAATCCATATGATCCAAAATTCTGTCCAATTCGGAGGGATGGTGGTTGATGACCCAAATGAGCACTTGATAAATTTCTTGGAGATATGTGATACATTCAAATTCAGCGGGATCTCGGAAGATGCGGTGAGATTGCGATTATTCCCATTCACATTGAGGGACAAAGCAAAAAGTTGGCTACACTCGCTACCACCCGGATCCATTACTACTTGGCAAGATTTGGCCCAGAAATTCTTAGCAAAGTTCTTCCCACCTGCCAAAACTGCCAAGTTGAGAAATGACATCTCTTCATATGAACAACATCATGGAGAATCCTTGTACGAGACATGGGAGCGGTACAAGGAACTATTGAGAAAGTGCCCACATCACGGTTTGCCCCAATGGATGCAGCTGAACACATTTTACAATGGGTTGAATATTCAAACACGCGCAAGCATTGATACAGCTGCGGGTGGGGCATTCATGGGTAAAAACTATGACGAAGCTTATGAACTTTTGGAGACTATGGCTGCAAACAACTATCAATGGCCATCCTCCAGATCCACTCAACCAAAAGTGGCAGGGATACTAGAGGTTGACACAGCCACCTCACTTCAAGCCCAGATTTCAGCTATGGCCAAAAAGGCTTGACAACATATGTGAAGGTAAAGGTCAGCAAGTTTCCATGACTTGTGAGCTTTGTGCAGGTTCTCACGCTTCGGATCAATGTGCCATCAACGTTGAATCTGTGCACTTTGTGAGCAACTATCAGCGGCCAGCAAATCAATATCAGAACAACTACACTCCGAGGAATAGAAACCACCCAAATTTCTCATGGAGCAACCGTCAAGATAATTCACAAGCTCCAAAACCTCTCAATCCTCCGGGGTTCCACAATCAGCAATAAGTCACAGCCACTGATAGGAAGGTCGCTGAAATGAGTGAGAATTTGGAGAAATACATGGCCAAAACTGACAGATTGGAGCAAGGCCAAACATTAGGCTTCAAGAATCTGGAAAATCAAATGAGTCAATTGTTCAGTTTGTTGTCTAGCAGACCTCAGGGAGCTCTTCCTAGCGACACGGAAATCAATCCAAGGAGAAATGGGAAGGAGCAATGCCAAGCTGTCACCACTAGAAGTGGGAAGCAGATCCTGCCAGACAGCGCAGCTGCGCCACTGTCACACGAACAAACGGCGCAACTGCGCCCTTCATCAGCACTGGAACCAAGCAGCGCAGCTGCGCCCATGTTGCAAAGGGAGACGGCGCAGCTGCGCCCTTCCCCAGAAACTGCATCTGCTGAATTTTTTGAAGAAGAGGATAGCATTGAGAAATCTGAACCCCCACCCATAAAGAGCACAGAAAAGACTCAAGCCCCTCCCACCAGGTACTACCCACCAATTCCATACCCTCAAAGGTAGCAAAAGCAGAGAATGGACAAGCAATTTTCTAAGTTTCTTGAGGTTTTCAAAAAGCTTCAAATCAATATACCATTTGCAGAAGCTTTAGAACAAATGCCAAGCTATGCCAAGTTCATGAAGAGTATTCTGTCAAGAAAGAAGAAACTGCAAGATTTTGAAATTGTAGCCTTAACAGAGGAATGCAGTGCAGTATTACAAAGGAAGCTACCTCCAAAATTAAAGGATCCGGGCAGTTTCACCATTCCGTGCACCATTGGAGACTTATCATTCAAGAAATGTTTGTGTGATCTTAGTGCAAGCATTAATCTCATGCCATTGTCCGTCTTTACTCAGTTGGGATTATCAGCTCCCAAGCCAACTAATGTCTCTCTTCAGCTAGCAGATCGTTCAGTCACTTATCCGAGAGGTATTGTGGAAGATGTCCTGGTTAAGGTTGATAAGTTCATTTTCCCAGCTGATTTCATAATCTTAGACTTTGAGGAGGACAAGGACATCCCCATCATACTTGGGAGGTCATTTCTAGCTACCGGGAGAACTCTCATTGATGTGCAAAAAGGAGAATTGACAATGAGGGTTCAGGACCAAGAGGTTACTTTTAATGTCTTCAAGGCTATGAAATTTCCAACTGAATAGGAAGAATGTTTCCGAGTTGACATCATTGAAGAAGCAGTGACCGAGGAATTCATTAAGGCCACACATAGGGACTTGCTTGAGAAAACACTAACAGGGGACATCGACTTGGACGAACCCTAGAACTGTGAGTATGTTCATTTTCTAGATGCAATACCCAGGATGGCAAGATTCAAGGTACCTATTGAGCCCTTGAAAAGCTCAAACGATGCCTCATTTCAATTAAAACCATCCAGTGAGGTACCTCCTAAACTTGATCTCAAACCCCTGCCTAGTCATCTCAGGTATGCATTCCTAGGCATTTCAGATACATTACCTGTCATTATTTCCTCTGCACTAACATCCTTGCAGGAAGACAAACTGATAAGAATCCTCAGAGAATTCCAAGGGGCTATTGGATGGACCATTGCAGACATAAAGGGAATCAACCCCTCATTTTGCATGCACAAAATCCTGATGGAAGATGACAGCAAGCCTACCAAAGAGCATCAAAGAAGGCTGAATCCCATCATGAAGGAGGTGGTTAAAACAGAAATTCTGAAATGGCTAGACGCCGGGATCATTTATCCCATTTCTGACAGTCCATGGGTGAGCCCAGTGCAGTGTGTACCAAAGAAGGGAGGAATAATTGTGGTAAAAAATGAGAACAACGAGCTAATACCAACCCGAACAGTCACGGGGTGGAGAGTTTGCATGGATTATCGAAAGCTCAACAAAGCCACAAGGAAAGATCACTTCCCACTCCCATTCATTGATCAAATGTTGGACAGACTTGCGGGGCATGAGTACTACTGTTTGCTTGACGGATATTCTGGATATAATCAAATTGCCATCGCTCCTGAGGATCAAGAAAAGACCACTTTTACTTGCCCTTATGGAACTTTTGCTTTCAGACGAATGTCTTTTGGTCTATGTAATGCTCCTGCCACATTTCAGCGATGCATGATGGCAATATTTTCTGACATGGTGGAAATCAACATGGAGGTCTTCATGGATGACTTCTCAGTGTTTGGAAATTCCTTTGACAGCTGTCTTAAGAATTTAGTCATGGTATTGAAGAGATGCGTGGAAACAAATCTTGTGCTTAATTGGGAGAAATGTCATTTCATGGTTCATGAAGGAATAATTTTGGGTCACAAAGTCTCAGCCAAAGGTTTGGAGGTGGACAAAGCAAAGTTGGAAACTATCGAGAAATTGCCTCCATCGACTTCTGTAAAGGGAGTTCGGAGTTTTTTGGGCCATGCTGGATTCTATCGGAGATTTATCAAAGACTTCTCCAAAATCACAAAACTCCTGTGCAATCTGTTGGAAAAGGATGTCCCATTTCTATTTGATGATAATTGCTTAGCAGCCTTCGAGTTGTTAAAACAGAAATTAACAACAGCACCTGTGATAGTGGCACCGGATTGGTCTCTTCCATTTGAGCTTATGTGTGATGCTAGTGACTACGCTGTGGGCGTGGTATTGGGACAGCGCAAAGACAAGGTTCTACATGCAGTCTACTATGCCAGCAAAACACTTTCGGAGGCCCAAATGAATTACACCACCACCGAGAAGGAACTACTCGCGGTTGTCTATGCATTCGACAAGTTCTGATCCTATCTCATTGGAACAAAGGTAGTGGTGTACACTGATCATGCAGCAATTCGGTCGTATTTTGATCTCAAAGAAAGATGCCAAGCCAAGATTAATCAGATGGATCCTTTTGCTCCAAGAATTTGATTTGGAAATTAAGGACAAGAAAGGCACGAAAAATCTGGTAGCCGATCATCTTTCCAGATTGGATAATCCAGATTTGGAGAGCAAAGAGAAGGTTGAAATAAACGATTGCTTCCCTGATGAGCAGCTATTTGCAGTCACATCTGAAATCCCATGGTTCGCTGATATTGTCAACTATCTTGTGGGTCATGTGCTACCACCGGATCTAGCTTCTCAGCAGAGGAAGAAATTTCTGCATGATACAAAGAGATACATGTGGGATGAGCCTTATTTGTTCAAACAATGCCTGGATTCTGTGATCCGAAGATGCATCCCCGAGGTCGAGAGTAACAGTATATTACATGCATGTCATTCTTCTCTGTATGGTGGCCATTATGGAACGCAGAGAACAGCAACAAAGGTACTCCAGGCCGGATTTTATTGGCCCACCTTGTTCAAAGATGCCCACCACTTCATAAAGAATTGTGATCGATGCCAACGGGTGGGCAACATCTCCAACCGTAATGAAATGCCACTAAATGTGATTTTGGAGGTGGAGATCTTTGACGTATGGGGGATAGACTTCATAGGACCATTCCCATCTTCATGCAATAATCTCTATATCCTTTTAGCGGTTGATTACGTGTCCAAATGGGTGGAAGCTTCGGCGTTACCAACCAATGATGCTAAGGTGGTTTTGAGGTTCCTACAAAAAAACATTTTTACTAGATTTGGCACTCCTTGGGCGATCATCAGTGATGAGGGGAGCCATTTTTGCAACAAACAGATCACAGCTCTCTTGGCCAAATATGGAGTAAGACACAGAATTGCCACTGCCTACCATCCACAGACAAATGGTCAAGCCGAAGTATCCAACCGAGAGGTAAAAAGAATTCTGGAAAAGATTGTTAATCCTACCAAAAAAGATTGGTCTCTAAAGCTAGATGAAGCCTTGTGGGCTTATAGAACTGCATATAAAGCACCTCTCAGCATGTCTCCTTACCACATAGTTTATGGAAAGGCTTGTCATCTACCGGTCGAGTTAGAGCACAAAGCTTACTGGGCTATCAAAAAGTTGAATTTCGACCTATCTGCAGCAGGAGAAAGGAGACTTCTACAGCTAAATGAACTCGACGAGTTCCGATTGCAGGCCTATGAGAATTCTAAACTCTACAAAGAAAAGGTAAAGAGATGGCACGACCGAAAAATCATCGAGAGAAAATTTGAACCTGGCCAAGCGGTCTTACTATTCAACTCCAGGCTTAAGTTATTCCTGGGAAAGCTCAAATCCCGATGGTCGGGTCCCTTTACCATCACTGCTGTGTTTCCACACGGTGCCATCAAAATTGTTGGAAAGGACAGTGAGCAACCATTCAAAGTTAATGGCCAAAGATTGAAGCACTATTGGGGAGGCGAATTTGATCGCCAAAAATCCTCAGTTGACCTAGCCATGGATTGAGCATCAATGATAGTCAAGCTAACCGACTTAAAACAAAGCGCTCCTCGGGAGGCAACCCGAGATTACTTTTATTACTTCTATCATTGTGTGATTTTTATTTAGTTTGTGTGATTTCATTTTAACATGTTTGTTTGTTTTTATTTCAGGTGTCCAATCATGCCCTCAACCGTTTGACTTGATCACACTTTGAGTTTGGGGGTGCATTGTTCCATTGCAAACACTTGCCGTTGTTCAGAGAAAGAAAATTTTTCCAGGATTCCTGAGCTCCAGCGCAGCTACGCCCCATCTTCAGTTCAATATCAGCGCAGCTGCGCCGGGCCACCCTTGTCTGCAACATCTGAGCAACTGCGCAGCTGCGCTTCATCATCAGTTCATTTTCGGCGCAGCTGCGCCGGTGTCCGCCTGAGCCAAGCCTGAAGCTCAGCGCAGCTGCGCCCCCTTCCCAGTATAACTGCGGCGCAGCTACGCCGATCGCGGAAATTTTTTTTTTTATAAATAGTCGGTCCCCATCAGTCACAATCATCAAACCCTAACTGACTCTCTAGCAGCAACACAAATCCTCTCCTCTCATACCTATCCACTCTCTCAAAACCCTAACTACCTACACTTTTCCTTCAAACCCTAATCACATACCACCATGCCAAAGCGTGCACGCACTCCCGAACCTTCTTCTTCCAGCAGCAGCGAATCCAAATCTACTGGTGGTGGCATCAACACTCTGGATGCCACCAAATTTGTCAATCTCTCTGCACAGCATTACTACTGGGAGGTGCTTAGCATCAAATCCTTCATACCAGAGAGGGGTTTGAAGCCCAAAGCACAGGATGGGCGTATTCTTGACCAAATTCGGCGTTTGGGTTGGTTGCTATTCATTGAGACACCGAAGTCAGCCCCGATAGCCATTGTTCGAGAGTTCTATGCCAACGCCCGGGAAACACAGAATGGGATTTCCGTCGTGCGGGGCAAGTAGGTATCCTACTCGGCGCAGGCAATCAATGAACTTTTTCGCCTGCCGTCTGCTACTGCTGAGGCCACCGACTGGGTGGTACATGAGCGCTACGAAACCGACCTTGATGCTTTGATACATGAGATGTGCCAACCGGGCACGCAGTGGAAGACTCAGCCAGGCACCACCTTGAAGGTGCACTTCCCTCAGACCGCGCTAAATAGATTTGCCAAGGCGTGGTACGCCTTCATTTGCGCGAGTATCTTGCCGACCACCCATCATCAGGACGTGACACGGGACCGCGCGGTACTCTTGCACCGCATTCTGCGTGGAGGGAGCATCGACGTGGGCTATATCATCAACCAGTCCATGCTTCGGTTCATGCGGGCTGTCACTTCCGGTGTCATTCCACACGCCTCGATCATCACACGCCTATGCTTAGCGGCAAACGTGGAATGGGGCGAGGAGGCTTTCCAGCTACCTATGCGCGACATCGATAGCGCCACGATCCGAAAGTACAATGTTTGGCGCGATGGAGAGTCCCGGCCTAATGGGTTGGGTTTTATTGTGGCTGATGAGGTGGAGGAGGCCAGTGAGGAGGGCATGCCTGCCCCGCCAGTGCAGCAGAGGGGCGTCAGTGGACATGAGCGCGACATGCGCCGCCTGCAGCGCCGCATGGACGCGTTACACACGAGCTTCAGGGATTATAGCGTCTCCTTCGCTGGTGCACTTTCGGAGGCGTTCAGTCAGTAGGGGGTCCACATCGAGTTTCCCACATTCGGCTCTGGCATCCCTTATCCTCCGCCCGACACGCCGCCTAGCGGCGCCGAGGACGCTTCTTAGGGGAGTACTCTTTACCCTATTATCTCCAATGAGGACATTGCATATTTTAAGTTTGGGGGTATTAGGCTTGCCTAGTTATTTTGTGATGCTTTAAATTATCTGTTTTTATTGTTATTTATTTGCTTTATTGTTAATTTAGGTATTTGTTTCCTTATTTTCGTTATAAAAAAAATGGTGAATTTCTCATGCATATCATATCACATCATGTAGTTTAGTTGCATGATCCTCTTATATTGATTAATATGCATTCCCACATGCCTATGATGAAAACTTTTTGATTTTTGCTAACTGTTAAGACTTCGAGTCGAATGCCATGATACATTGTAACTAAGTAGCCCAAAGATTCGCACAATTGAGTTCTGGGGAGAATTGGTTGTGTTTTTAATGATTGTGGCAATTGTGGGTAGTATTAGTTGAGATCACACGTGTTCAAGTTTGGGGGAGTACTTAGTAGAGTATTTATGCAACGAAATGGAGCGTAAAACGTATTCGTTGACTAAAAAAAAGGTATTAATAAATGCGTGGTCAGCCTAGTTTTGTGGCCTTTGATATTCGAGTAAGTACACCCTAGGGGATGTCTTTACACCTAGCGCCCTAAGACCAATTGGTTTGGGAGTCGTTGGCCGAAAGCTCGTTACATGGGTATCATTGAATAGCCTAATGGAACTAGGCATTGCACTACCAAGCATCATGTTCCGTATAGCGTCTAAGTACATCCCCACGTTTTGATATAGTGTGGTTTCAACTATATTTACCCCAATTGTCTTATGGTAGTTCGAATATATAAATTTCCCCTAAGAAACATATTATGAGAATCGATTGGGATTACTATAGTTGATGAATACTGCACACACACACTTTATCATTCACCACAAAATTTGAGCTGCATGATTATCATGGTACACGGACCAAGTTTTGATGTTTCGCTAGATTATTCTGAGGCAAATCTTGTGGATTGCTTGCTAATTGATGAGGGTTATGGTGCATTCTTATATCATTACATTGCATTCATATTTGCATTCATATCATTGTATTTGCTTGAGGACAAGCAACAATTTAAGTTTGGGGGTATTTGATAAGTAGGTTTCATACCTACTTATTGGATACTATTTTGTTCCATTTGTTGCTCATCTAATAGCTATCTAGTGTAATTTCATGCATTTTTCTCTCTCTTTCGGTTTTTGATTCACTATTCTCATTATACGGCTTTTGCATAGTTTTTGGTACATTTGGCTCGGGATGTTGTGCATTTGTGGATGGGTGCTATTTGATTGTTTGTTGATTGTGCAGGACATGAGAGAAGAGAAATTATCCAACAGCAGCACTGCAGCAAACTGGCATTCGGCGCAGCTGCGCCCCTCCTGCTCAGTCCTTGCCCCCGGCGCAGCTGCGCCCTTTTACAAAGGGCGCCGGCGCAGCTGCGCCTGTCGCCAGCTAGCCATGCAACACGTTCCATCCAGCGAAGCAGCATTATCAGAAAATGGGGTGGTGCCTGATTTTGAGGATTCAGTGGGTTTGAACTTTTGTAGTGGGAATCATAATAAGTCAAAATAAGACAATTCATGCATGCATTATTAGCCAATTTTGGAATTCAATTTGCAGCTCTCCTCCTACACGAAAAATAGAGTAGTTCAGTGCATGTTAGCTTCAAAAATTAGATATAGTCAGCTGAGCATTTTTGGCATTTGGGAATTGAAGAATGGAGCTATATGGATGCTAAATTGGAGATTGGGAGCAAGGAATCAACTATCTACACAACTTGGAAAATCACCAGAAGTTGCAGAACGGAAACAGGGAGCTTGAATATTTTCTATTTTTGATTAATTCTCCTATTCTGTAATTATGATGATGAACCAATTGTGCATGATGAACTCTAGTATTGTTATTATGAACTAAATTTAATTCTTGGGATTATAATGGATCTTTTGCATGACTAAGATTTGAAGTGCTTCCTTATTTTTACTAGTTGGTTGTGAAATGAATGTCTAGCATAATCTATACTCCATGTTTAATTGCTTGATCACCAATTACTATGATAATTTATATGGAATTGAGAAAGGAAGTATAAATTAAGATCTCATTATGCTACCATATGTTCATAATTATTACATTCCTCGTGAAATTATGTTTCGTGCTTAGGATAGAGATATACCGAAGCACCATATGTGGCCAATGGAAAACTTGTTCTTAAACCCTTTTGATTGTAATTCACATAGGAATATAGTGCGTTAGTCATCTAGGGTGTTCACATTCATTCTATCAATTGTGGATTTAGTGTGATATGGGTATGGTGCATCGAGAGATGGCCATATTTTACTTTCGTGTTTTCGACCAACATTCTATAGTAACCAACTCGCAACAATAGGAAGCATGGAAATCTAAATCTGCATTAAGTGAAATTATAATCCCAAGCCCATAAAATCTGTATCTTTACAACCAAATTTGTTTTAATTGTTTCATTAGTAATTATTAGACTATTTCATCACTAAAACCGCGTGTTTAAAGAGACCGAACTAATTACAAAATCGGTGTTTGTAGTCATAAATGCAATTCAATTCCTCGTGGGATCGATACTTTACTTACTTTATATTACTTGTGGATCGCGTGCACTTGCGTGTATGAGTTTTATTTGTTATACATACAAATATCTCAACAGTAATAACTTAGTATCGAGAATGATGTAACCCAACCAAATGATATTTATGATATTATGATCCTTTATTTCACCGAATGCGTTATACTCTGATCTTTACTTTCTTTAGCATAGTTGTATTAAGGAAATACAGTATCTATACGAACTATACATCTGAATGAGGGTATTTGAATGATATTGAGAGTTCTATAAGCTCTGGGGTTACACTAATGAGCGCCGGTAAGGTGCCATCTTTACCGGAATGCGCCCCTCAGTTCTAGGGACAATCTTATCATTGATACTGTGAATGTCAGATAGATAGGAACTATTGATATGAAAGAGATATCCACAAGATATGAATCTATACATCCAAGTGAGGGTATCCAAACACGGATAACGTTCTGACGAGAACCATTATCTGTTATGGGATACTGTGAACCTTGGATAGATATGAGTCATATTTTATTGAATATTTATAGTTGTATAGTTTCACGTGAGCACCAAATCTGCTATAGGGGAGTGTAGAGATTTGGGGGCGTCACAAGAGATCTTGCTACTTTTTGCTAACCCTAGTTTGGGAGAAAGAGATGGAGGCTTGAACCAATTGCAAGAGAACAAAGGATTTAATTAAGGAGCTGAAAGAGAGACTCAAGGATTGCGTCTATAGATTCTATTCTCTTCTCTACCTCTTATTTTATATTCTTGAATGCTTTATCAATTATGGATTATGGATTTTCATTCAATTATGAACTAATTTCTTTTTAAGATTACAATGGAACTTATTGCGTAGCTTTTATTGATATACTTCCTTGTTAATTATTGTTGATTATTATCGGGTTCTCTATTATGATTTGTGATTAATTGCTTAATTGTCTGATCAATAATTACCGTAGTAATCTATATAAACTCGAGAGATGGATTATAGATTTAGACCTAATCATAATAGCATGTGATTGTGTTTTCTGCATGGTGATGGAATTCATAATTTGTGTCTAGGATAGAGATATACCTATACGCCGCGTATAATCTGAAATAGAACATGTGCTTTAAATCCTTTTTAATTGTAGTTCACATAGAGATATAGTGAATTAGTTAACTAGGGTGTTCATCTTAATTCTATCTTTTGTGGCTTTAAGTTGATTCGTTTATGATACATCGAGAGATGGTTATAAATATTGATGAGTTCTTGATTAACAATCCGGAATAATTAATATAACTTAACAGGAAGTGTATTAATTCAAGTGAAACATTAAGGGAAATTGTAATCCTAAGCCTTTTTATCTGAATTCAATTCTTGGTAGTTAGTAATTAGTTAGTTTAGTACTTTATTTTCAAAATTCAAAATCTTTTATCAAATTGTTTAAATAAAATTAATTTGATTATGAGGTAGTATTTGGTAATTATTATTAAATAATTATGTGGGTTCGACACTCTCTTATCATTATATTACTTGTGGGCTGCGTATACTTGCGTATTTTGCTAGTATAGATTTAGGCAAACAGGACAGCCGAAGACACCGACTGAGATCAGGAGTTTTCTAGGGTTAGCAGGGTACTATTGGAGATTCATCTAGGATTTTTCATAGATAGCATCGCCGTTGAACAATCTTACCAGGAAGACAGTTAAGTTCGTATGGACGGAAAAATGTGAAGAAAGTTTTAGGGAGATGAAGAAGAGACTTAGTCAAGCAGCAGTGTTGGCTTTACCGGACAATACTGAAGGTTTTGTAGTGTACAATGATGCGTCACACAAGGGTCTTGGTTGTGTACTGATGCAGCATGGCAGGGTCATTGCATACGCGCCACGTCAATTGAAGGACTATGAGAAAGGTTATCCGACTCATGACATGGAGTTAGCAGCGGTAGTTTTTGCCTTGAAAATTTGGAGGCACTACCTATATGGAGAGAAGTGCGAGATATACACAGATCACAAAAGTCTGAAGTATATTTTCACTCAGAAAGAATTGAACATAAGGCAGAGGCGATGGTTAAAATGATCAAAGATTACGATTGTGAAATTTTGTACCATCCGGGCAAAGCAAATGTCGTGGCAGATGCCTTAAGCAGAAAAGGCAGGGAGAAGTTGCTAATGCTAACCACTTAGGTGGAGTTGATAAAGGAGTTCGAGAGACTGGATTTAGAGGTGCAGTATCCGATGGAAGCAAGTGAGAAATTGTTCGTGGCGATGGAGGCGAGTCCGACCTTACTGGATAAAATCAAGGAGGCTCAAGAATTTGACGAGGAATGTAGCGACATCAAGAAGCGATTATCGGAAGGAGAAACGTTCTGAGGTTTGGGGGAAGGATCTGGGTATCGTACGTACCAGACCTAAGAGAAGAAATATTACAGGAGGCCAATAATACAAGATTCTCGATACATCCAAGTAGCACCAAGATGTATCAAGATATTCGTCAGCGTTATTGGTGGCCACATTTGAAGAAGGAAGTTGCAGAATACGTCAGCCGGTGTTTAACTTTCCAGAGGGTCAAGGCAGAGCACCAACGGCCGAGCAGATTGTTGCAACCGTTAGAGATACCAGAGTGGAAATAAGAGCACATCACAATGGATTTTGTGGTAGGACTTCCAACAACACAGAAGGGTCTAGACGCCATCTGGGTAATCGTAGATTGTTTGACCAAGTTTGCTCATTATCTATCGATCAAGATCAGGTACAAACTGGAGCAGTTAGCAAAGCTTTACGTGAAAGAGATAGTATCGCGACATAGAGTGCCGGTGTCTATTGTATCTGACAGAGATCCACGCTTCACGTCAAATTTTTGGAGGAGTCTACAGGAAAGAATGGGAACGCAGTTGAGATTGAGTACAACGTATCATCCTCAGACTGATGGCCAGAGCGAGCGAACGATTCAGACCTTGGAAGATATGCTAAGAGCGATCGTAATGGACTTAAAGGGAAGCTGGGATGATCACTTGCCACTGGTAGAGTTCGCTTACAACAACAGTTATTATCCTAGTATCAGCATGCCACCGTTATATTGGGATGAGGTTGGTGAGCAGAGATTGTTGGGACCGGAGTTAGTACAGCAGACCGTGGAAATCGTCAAAGTAATAAGAGCGCATTTAGTAGTAGCTCAGGATCGTCAGAAGAAGTATGCCGACTTACATCGTCAGAAGCGAGACTTTGAAGTTGGTAGCTTTGTGTTTTTGAAACTGTCTCCCTGGAAAGGGAAAATCCGTTTTGGGAAGAAAGGCGAATCGGTGAAGTGGCGTACGAAGTAGCGTTACCTCCTGAACTTGAGCACATTCACAACGTGTTCCATGTATCAGTGTTACGGCCGTATAAGCCAGACTACAAGCATGTTATTTCCTATGAGCCAATTCAAGTCGAGAAGGAGCAGAAGCTGAGGAATAAAATCATTCATTCCGTTAAAGTTCTCATTGTAATGCCCGTGAATTTTGAACATCCTTATTAATTAAATCTAATTTAATTTAATGAGTTAACGTTGTGTTCTATTTAAACCAACTTGGGTTAATTGGTGGGAGATGTATAAGGTATGTCTATACTTGTGTTGGCAGGTATGATATAACTATGGCTAAGAAATAACCATATGTGAGTCAAGTGTAGGAATTGGTGTGTAATGACTAAAATGGCCAAGAGTGGTTAATAACCAAGGTAATTATGAAGGGGCAATAACCATTGTATATCCAAGTGATTAATAACCAATGTAATTATGGCGGGATAATAACCATTGTGTTTAAACAATGTAATTATGACAAGATAATAACCAATGTCTAATAACCAATGAAGAATAGTTAATAACTAATGGATAATTAAGATTTTGCGAAAAGACTATTTTAACCTTAAAAGAAGTTGGGTAATGTTTAAAATACCCTTGAGGAAGTTGCTAGGAAGCTTCTTATTATTGATGAATTGACCAAATTGCCCTTGCCTAGTCATGGTTAATGACTATTTTGCCCACGGTCTCTACTTTCCTATAAATAGGACCCCTCACCAATGATAGTGAGGTTGGTTCATTATTCACCAACTATAGAGAGAGTGTTAGAGAGAGAGTTTGAAGAAAAAGCAAGAACAAATCTTGTGGGAGAAAGAAGAAGGTCTTGATTGTTTAGGCCATCCCCATTCACAACCTATTTTGGGAAGGAAAAGAAGAAGAAGAAATCAAAAAGGTATAACTCCAAACTTTAAGCTATTTTAATGTGTTTGAACATAGATCCTTGAAGTTTTATGTTCTTGATGGCTAGAACCTTATGATAAGGTTAGATCTTGAATATATAATGTTTTGCTTGTTCATATGTGTGAGTTTATGTTGGAAAAATTTAGAAGAAAGGAAGTAAAGGAGATTTCCGGAAATTTTGTTTGAAAAAGGTTGTTATATGCTTGTCATTTTGAAATCTATAAAGGGATCTTGTGATTTTCTTTCTTGATATGCTAGATCCATAGGTTAGGGACAAAATCGCTTTTGAATAACTCAAATATGTTGAAAAATGAGCAAACCATGAATTTATTACCAAAGCATGCCAACTGTTGAACAACCTTGCTGACCCCTGACTTTGAGCCTATTTTCCGAGACCTAAACATAACCAAATTTGATGTTTGATAAATGAAAAGTGTAGTTCAGGAAGATACAAATCCAACAAAATCGACGGATCATAAATCGAAGTTGTAGATTTCGTTTTATGAAGGTTTTGGTGAAAGACCCCAAATCTGGAAATCAAGAACGAAAATTAGAAAAAACAAATTAACTATTTGTTATTTAATTATTTTAAATAATAAATAAAGTTAAGTAATTGATTAATTATTATTAAATAATGATTAAGGATAATTAAGAATTATAAATTAATTATTTATGATTTGATTAATTTTAAAATATAAATAAACCTAATTAGTTATTATTTATTATTAAATAATAACTAAAGATAATTAGTACTCACTTATTAGTTATTTATTATTTGATTAACATTAAATAATAAATAAACCTAATTAGTTATTATTAAATAATAACTAAAGATAATTATTACTCACTAATTAATTATTTATTATTTGATTAACTTTAAATAATAAATAAACCTAATTAGTTATCATTTATTAAATAATAACTAAAGATAATTCTTATTCACTAAGTAATTATTTATTACTTGATTAACCTTAAATAATAAATAAATCTAATTAGTTATTATTTATTATTAAATAATAACTAAAGATAATTCATATTTACTAATTAATTATTTATTATTTAATTAATTTTAAATAATAAATAAATCTAATTATCTATTATTTATTATTAAATAATAACTAAAGATAATCGTTACGCATTAAATAATTATTTGATTAACGTTAAATAATAAACAAACCTAATTAATTATTATTTAATCTTAAATAATAATTAAAGACAATTAAAATTTATAATTTGATTATTATTTAATTAATAATTAAATAATAAGTGAATATAATTAGTTATTAAGTACTATTAATAATAATGACTAAAGATAATTAATTAATTACTATTTAATAGTAATTAATTGAAGATAGAGTCAATAAAATAGAGAGAGCTTAATAACCCATTAATTAAACAATCATAATAAATTGCTTAAGGGTTTAATAAATAAATATTACTTAAGAAAGAGTAATGTTAATCAATTGAACAATTATTATTAATTGTTTAAGGGTTTAATAAGTGTTTATCACTTAAGGGAAACATTGGTAATTAATTAAACCATCAACCTAAGGATCAATTAAGTGTCTTATAGGATTTACGATAGTTTATGTGTGCTATGTGATTTGCTTAATTGTTAAATAAATAGCATAAGTAAGCGTGTCGATATACAACTACGCAGTACTAATTGATAGATCAACATTATCAATGTTAGGTTCTTCAAGGCCAATTAGTTAAAGCTAGAATTATTTGTAGCTGAGCAGACAGGCAAGTTCCCTAACTCAATCTCGAGTTATTATTTTCGAAGCATGTTAGTGAATAATTATTGTCGATTATTCACATCTATACTGATTATTGAGATTCGCACATTGTGCAATTGTATTCCTATCCTATTATGATTGAACTATAAATTTAATTAAAGTTCTTTCAAGTATGAATTATTTATGAGATCGATCTATGCTATTTGTATCAGCTAGATCCAGCATGTCTAAATTGGTTAAGACAATGGTATTTTAAAAGTTGTTCTTATTAAATTGTTGTGGTAAGAACTCTTGGCTGAGAAAAGGATAAACTTGTTTAAGGCATGATATCAATGCTGGTTATTAAGTGTTTATGCATAAATCACGGGGTATGAGAGGCTGATCCCCTTGATTACCAAAACTTTTTAAGAGGTCCAGCTTACATGCTGAGAACCTTGGTAAACGTCCTTGGTTATTTCAAACCACTCAGTAATTGACATTCAATTATTCGAATATTCAACTGTTGACTGATAATTCATAATTCTTCACAATGCTATACTGTTGTTGAACATTGAAAGCAAAATTTCCTTCTATCATGATATATCTCTTTGTGTATATACTTGCTAAGCAAATTAGTTGTTTACCCTTGCTATATCATGATCTTTATTTCAGCTAAGGCAGAAACGTCTAGATGAGACAAAGGAAAAGGGAAGGTGCAAGAATAGACGCCCGATAGTGCCTATGTACTAGTTATTCTTGAATTTTGTTTGATTAAGTGAACCTTTTATTGTATTAAGGGTACGTTTTATGTTAAGGTTAAAGAACCTTGGGACCAAGATTGCAAGACCTTATTATTATTTCAATAAACAATGTATGTTCATTATTCCGCACTTAGTTAGAAAGTATGTTTGTCGTTGAGTATCGTGGGCACCGAATTCGAGGTTAGGAAACCCGGATTTGGGGGCGTCACAGGTTGGTATCAGAGCTATAGGTTATAAACGTTAGGAATGAGAAACCTAGGTTATAACCTTAGTAGAAAACTCATAGAGAGTATGTAGGTAAGGGGTTGAGGAGATTCATCGAGTTCTAGTTGTACCGAATAAAATATCATTTCATTTTATCAATGAATGTATTTTATTATGGTACTGATGATGTTTATGGTGTGGTGTATTGTAGGATGTCGAACGAGAGTCAAGATAGGTAATCAGTGAACCAGGAACCCATAGAACCTAAGGTGATAGGAGAATTGCTGGCGAGGGACGCCGAGCTAGAGGTTAGGGCTGAACAACTAGAGACACAGGACCACACCCTCCAGATTTCTGAACAGCAGTACAACGACGCTGCTTACCAGATCCCAGGCTGAGTTACCCGAGTTGCGAGGGAAGCTGCAGCAGAGAGAGCTACAGTTAGGACAGTTGAGGGATGAGGTGAAAGCTAAAGATGTGATGATATATGATTTGGAGCGAGCCTTAGACATCGCCTTTATGCAGTTCGACGCTAAATGGATGGATCTGCTCTCCAGTAGCGAGAGCAAGCGTTGAGTTGTATTCACCTTGTGTCCCTTAGAGGATAGTTGGAGGTGGGTCGTTATGCCTTGAGCAGTGAAGTTGGTACTACTTTTGATTTACTAGAGTTTATATTAACCTCAGCAGGTGCGAGGTAGTTCGTATGTAGGATGTACTTCCATTTATGTAGGTAGAAAAAGAATGGTTTAAGTAAATCCCATCTTTGGTTATTTTACTGGGATGGTAGCATTTATAGCAATATACCTGTGATAAACGTGTAAAACACTAAAGTTGGTATATGAATATAAATGCATTATTATGGTATGTGTTTGAGAATTTTACCAGGTAAACCGTCAATTCAATGGTTATGTTAATTCAGTAAAACTGAATCGGTATTTTAGCAACTTAAATCACTAATAGGGTAAAAGTAGAATTCCCGAGGTTGGGTAATCTAGAGCTCCCACATGATGGTCATGCGATTGTTTGAGTACAATATTGTACTGCAAGTTAAATACTTATATGTTACTAAAACCCGAGTAACGTGTTAGGACTTTGTTTAAACAGATAATGCCGCCCAGACGAATCCTACGAAACTAAGAGGTCGAAGAGTCGGTTAACAATGCAGAGGGAACTCAACCAAACCTAATGTAAGACTTTATCAACATGATGGCCGAAGCTCTGCGGAATCAAACGACTACCGCAGGAAACCAGACGGGCAACCACTTAGCCAATTTTAAAGATTTCAAGGCAGTAGGGCCGCCGGAGTTTAGGGGAACAACGGACCCGATAGAGGCCCAGTCGTGCATAAAGGAGATTGAAAAGGCCTTTGTCATTGCTAGAGTCGCTGAGGAGCAGAAGACAGTTTTTGCTACCTACCTAATGAAAGGTGAGGCTAACTTTTGGTGGGAAGCCAATCAGAACAAAGCTGGAACTGGAGTCGTGGCGTGGGAAGCATTCAAGACATTGTTTTTCGAGAATTACTTTCCCGAGAGTACGCAGGCGAAAATGGAAATCAAGTTTTTGGAATTGAAGCAAGAAAATATATCAGTGTCAGAGTACGCTGCAAAATTCAATGAATTAGCTAGATTCGCCCCACATCAGGTGGATATTGAGGTGAGGAAGGCCAGGGGATTCGAGAATGGATTAAAGCCGTGGATCTACAGTAAGGTAGCGGTTTTGTAAATTACATCGTTCTCAACCTTGTTGGAGAAAGCTCTCATTGCCGAAGGTGGGAGTGAAGCGGTTTCAAAATATAATCGGGAAAAGAACAAGAAGAAGGTAGAAGGAGGAAATGCAAATGTTAGCGGTGGTGGCAGCAACAGCAGGAAGCGTCAATGGAGCAGTGGGGGTAGCAATTCTGAAATCCAGCAAGGGAGCGTACAACAGAAAAGGCAGGTATGTGGGAATTGCGGAAAGGGTCACTCGGGAGAGTGTATGAAGGGGAAGATGGTCTGTTATACCTGTGGACAAGAAGGGCATATCTCGCCCAATTGTCCTAAGGCGAAGAAAGGAGGTTGCTTCAATTTTGGAGAGATAGGACATCGGAGCAAGGAATGTCCCCGAAAGAGAAACATGGATGGCGGAAACGGCAATAGGGGCAACAACTCGAGGGCAACCAGTGGAGGACCAGCCCAGCCAAATAAGCCAACAGCGAGGACCTTCAACATAACAGTACAAGATGCTATGACATCTAGAGAGGTGGTGTCAGGTATTATTCCAATCAACAACATAGATGCCTATGTGCTATTTGATTCGGGAGCTTCATGTTCTTTTGTTTCTGATGAATTTGCTCAAAGACTTAATTTTCCTAGTGAACTGTTAGAACACCCGATGAATGTAGAAGTAGCAAACAAAGAGATTATCCCCGTAAACTATATTTATAAGAATTGTTGTGCTGATGTGAGAGGGTTTAAGCTTAACGTGGACTTGTTGCCGATTCGTCTTGGAGAATTCGATGTAATCCTTGGGATGGACTGGTTAGCAAGCCACGGGGCGGTCATTGACTGTAAGAAAAAGTGCGTACACCTGCAGACTCCGGGTAAGTCGAAGGTGGTGTACTATGGTAGTAAATCGCCGAGACAATCTTGTTGTCTGACGATGATGCAAGCGAAGAGATTGCTTAAGAAGGGTTGTATAGGTTATTTGGCTCACGTGGTAGATACTCGACGGGTCGAGGGTGAACTAAGTCAGATACCCGTCGTAAGGGAATTCGCTGATGTCTTCCCAGATGAAATTCCGGGATTGCCGCCAGATAGAGAGATAGAATTTGTGATTGACTTGGTACCCGAGACGGCACCGATATCCAAGGCGCCTTACCGAATGGCACCAGTAGAGATGAAAGAGCTGATGGTTCAATTACAGGAACTGTTAGACAAGGGTTATATCAGACCGAGCGTGTCACCATGGGGAGCGCCAGTTCTGTTCGTAAAGAAGAAGGATGGCTCGATGAGGCTTTATATTGACTACCGTGAGTTGAACAAAGTTACAATTAAGAATAGGTATCCGCTGCCCAGGATAGACGATCTGTTTGATCAACTCAAGGGAGCAAAATACTTCTCGAAGATTGATTTAAGGACGGGTTATCATCAACTAAGGGTGAGGCAGGAGGATATCCCGAAGACGGCATTCAGAACTCGTTATGGACATTTTGAGTTCCTGGTTATGTCATTGGACTGACAAATGCACCAGCGGCATTCATGGATATGATGAACAGAGTGTTCAAGCAGTATTTGGACAAGTTCATGGTAGTATTCATCGATGACATCTTGGTGTATTCAGTGTCAGAGGAAGAACATGCTGAACATCTAAGGATTGCCTTGGAGGCATTAAGAAGGGAGAAGTTATACGCGAAGTTTTCAAAGTGTGAATTTTAGTTGTAGAGGGTGCAGTTTCTTGGACACGTCATTGACAGTAATGGTGTTTCGGTAGACCCAGCAAAGGTGGAAGCCATTATCAACTGGGAGCAGCCAAAGACGCCAACGGAGATCAGGAGTTTCCTAGGGTTAGCGGGATACTATCAGAGATTCATCCAGGATTTCTCGAAGATAGCAGACCAATCTAACCAGAAAGACGGTAAAGTTTGTTTGGACAGAGAAGTGCGAGGAGAGTTTCTTGGAGCTGAAGAAGAGACTTAGCCAAGCACCAGTGTTGGCATTACCAGACGACACTGAGGGTTTTGTAGTATACAGTGATGCGTCACACAAGGGCCTTGGTTGTGTACTAATGCAGCACGACAGGGTCATTGCGTACACTTCACGCCAGCTGAAGGACTATGAGAAGGGATACCCGACTCATGATCTGGAGTTAGCAGCAGTAGTGTTCGCCTTGAAGATTTGGAGGCACTACTTATATGGAGAGAGGTGCGAGATATATACAGATCACAAAAGTCTGAAATATATCTTCACTCAGAAGGAGCTGAATATGAGGCAGCGCCGATGGTTAGAATTGATCAAGGATTACGATTGTGAAATTCTGTACCATCCAGGTAAAGCAAATGTAGTGGCAGATGCCCTGAGTAGGAAAGGCAGAGAGAAATTGATGAGGCTTACAACTCAGGCAGAGCTGATAAAGGACTTTGGACGCCTGGAACTGGAAGTTCAGTATCCAATAGAGACGGACAAAAAATTGTTCACCATGATAGTAGGTCCGACTCTACTGGATAAGATAAAGGAGGCCCATGAATTTGATGAGGAATGCATTGGCATTAAAAAGCAACTGTCGGAAGGAAAAACGTTGAAGTTCAAGGTTGACAGCACAGGTCTGCTGAGGTTCGAAGGAAGAATCTGGATACCCTATGTACCCGACTTAAGGGAAGAAATATTGCAGGAGGCCCATAATACGAGATTTTCGGTACATCCGGGTAGCACCAAGATGTATCAAGATCTTCGTCAACATTATTGGTGGCCGCATTTGAAAGGGGAAGTTGCGGAATTCGTCAGTCGGTGTTTAACTTGTCAGAGGGTCAAGGTAGAGCACCAACGGCCGAGCGGATTGTTGCAACCCTTAGAGATTCCCGAGTGGAAGTGGGAGCACATCACTATGGATTTTGTGGTAGGACTCCCGACAACACAAAAGGGTCTAGACGCCATCTGGGTGATCGTAGATTGTTTGACCAAGTCTGCCTACTTTCTACCGATCAAGATCAGGTACAAATTGGAACAGTTGGCGAAACTCTACGTGAAGGAGATAGTATCGCGACATGGAGTACCGGTGTCTATTGTATCTGACAAAGATCCGCGCTTCACGTCAAATTTTTGGAGAAGTCTACAGGAAAGAATGGGAACACAATTGAGAATGAGTACGGCGTATCATCCTCAGACCGACGGTCAGAGCGAGCGAACAATTCAGACCCTGGAGGACATGCTCCGGGCAGTTGTGATGGACTTAGGTGGTAGCTGGGAGGATCATTTGCCCTTGGTAGAGTTCGCTTACAATAATAGTTATCACGCTAGCATCGGTATGCCACCGTACGAAGCGTTATATGGAAGAAAGTGTCGAACGCCGTTGTGTTGGGATGAAGTTGGTGAACGGAGATTGTTGGGACCAAAATTGGTACAACAAACTGTGGAAATCATTAAAGTAATAAGACAGCGGTTAGTAGCAGCCCAGGATCGTCAGAAGAAGTATGCCGACTTACATTGTCAAAAACGAGACTTTGAAGTTGGTAGTTATGTGTTTCTGAAGGTATCTCCCTGGAAAGGGAAGATCCGTTTTGGGAAGAAGGGCAAGCTGAGCCCTAGATTCATAGGACCTTTTGAAATATTAAGGAGAGTAGGCGAAGTGGCGTACGAGGTAGCATTACCTCCTGAACTTGAGCACATTCACAACGTGTTTCATGTATCAGTGTTGCGTCCGTATAAGCCAGATTACAAGCATGTCATCTCCTATGAGCCAATTCAAGTCGAAAAGGACTTATCGTATGAGGAGATTCCTGTCCAAATACTTGATAGGAAGGAGCAAACGCTGAGGAATAAAACCATTCATTCGGTTAAAGTACTCTGGAGGAATCACGCGATGGAAGAAGCCACGTGGGAACTCGAAGAGAAGATGAGAGCAAATTACCCTCAGTTATTTGAGTAACCCTATTTTTGCAATTCCGAGGACGGAATTTTTATAAGGGGGGAGGGATGTAATGCCTATGAATTTTGAACATCCTTATTAATTAAATCTAATTTAATTTAATGAGTTAACGTTGTGTTCTATTTAAACCAACTTGGGTTAATTGGTGGGAGATGTATAAGGTATGTCTATACTTGTGTTGGCAGGTATGATATAACTATGGCTAAGAAATAACCATATGTGAGTCAAGTGTAGGAATTGGTGTGTAATGACTAAAATGGCCAAGAGTGGTTAATAACCAAGGTAATTATGAAGGGGCAATAACCATTGTATATCCAAGTGGTTAATAACCAATGTAATTATGGCGGGATAATAACCATTGTGTTTAAACAATGTAATTATGACAAGATAATAACCAATGTCTAATAACCAATGAAGAATGGTTAATAACTAATGGATAATTAAGATTTTACGAAAAGACTATTTTAACCTTAAAAGAAGTTGGGTAATGTTTAAAATACCCTTGAGGAAGTTGCTAGGAAGCATCCTATTATTGATGAATTGACCAAATTGCCCTTGCCTAGTCATGGTTAATGACTATTTTGGCCACGGTCTCTACTTTCCTATAAATAGGACCCCTCACCAATGATAGTGAGGTTGGTTCATTATTTACCAAGTATAGAGAGAGTGTTAGAGAGAGAGTTTGAAGAAAAAGCAAGAACAAATCTTGTGGGAGAAAGAAGAAGGTCTTGATTGTTTAGGCCATCCCCATTCACAACCTATTTTGGGAAGGAAAAGAAGAAGAAGAAATCAAAAAGGTATAACTCCAAACTTTAAGCTATTTTAATGTGTTTGGACATAGATCCTTGAAGTTTTATGTTCTTGATGGCTAGAACCTTATGATAAGGTTAGATCTTGAATATATAATGTTTTGCTTGTTCATATGTGTGAGTTTATGTTGGAAAAATTTAGAAGAAAGGAAGTAAAGGAGATTTCCGGAAATTTTGTTTGAAAAAGGTTGTTATATGCTTGTCATTTTGAAATCTATAAAGGGATCTTGTAGTTTTCTTTCTTGATATGCTAGATCCATAGGTTAGAGAAAAAATCCCTTTTGAATCACTCAAATATGTTGAAAAATGAGCAAACCATGAATTTATTACCAAAGCATGCCAACTGTTGAACAACCTTGCTGACCCCTGACTTTGAGCCTGTTTTCCGAGACCTAAACATAACCAAATTTGATGTTTGATAAATGAAAAGTGTAGTTCAGGAAGATACGAATCCAACAAAATCGACGATCGTAAATCGAAGTTGTAGATTTCGTTTTATGAAGGTTTTGGTGAAAGACCCCAAATCTGGAAATCAAGAACGAAAATTAGAAAAAAAATTTTAACTATTTGTTATTTAATTATGTTTAAATAATAAATAAAGTTAAGTAATTGATTAATTATTATTAAATAATGATTAAGGATAATTAAGAATTGTAAATTAATTATTTATGATTTGATTAATTTTAAAATATAAATAAACCTAATTAGTTATTATTTATTATTAAATAATAACTAAAGATAATTAGTACTCACTTATTAGTTATTTATTATTTGATTAACATTAAATAATAAATAAACCTAATTAGTTATTATTAAATAATAACTAAAGATAATTATTACTCACTAATTAATTATTTATTATTTGATTAACTTTAAATAATAAATAAACCTAATTAGTTATCATTTATTAAATAATAATTAAAGATAATTCTTATTCACTAAGTAATTATTTATTACTTGATTAACCTTAAATAATAAATAAATCTAATTAGTTATTATTTATTATTAAATAATAACTAAAGATAATTCATATTTACTAATTAATTATTTATTATTTAATTAATTTTAAATAATAAATAAATCTAATTATCTATTATTTATTATTAAATAATAACTAAAGATAATCGTTACGCACTAATTAATTATTTGATTAACGTTAAATAATAAACAAACCTAATTAATTATTATTTAATCTTAAATAATAATTAAAGACAATTAAAATTTATAATTTGATTATTATTTAATTAATAATTAAATAATAAGTGAATATAATTAGTTATTAAGTACTATTAATAATAATGACTAAAGATAATTAATTAATTACTATTTAATAGTAATTAATTGAAGATAGAGTCAATAAAATAGAGAGAGCTTAATAACCCATTAATTAAACAATCATAATAAATTGCTTAAGGGTTTAATAAATAAATATTACTTAAGAAAGAGTAATGTTAATCAATTGAACAATTATTATTAATTGTTTAAGGGTTTAATAAGTGTTTATCACTTAAGGGAAACATTGGTAATTAATTAAACCATCAACCTAAGGATCAATTAAGTGTCTTATAGGATTTACGATAGTTTATGTGTGCTATGTGATTTGCTTAATTATTAAATAAATAGCATAAGTAAGCGTGTCGATATACAACAACGCAGTACTAATTGATAGATCAACATTATCAATGTTAGGTTCTTCAAGGCCAATTAGTTAAAGCTAGAATTATTTGTAGCTGAGCAGACAGGCAAGTTCCCTAACTCAATCTCGAGTTATTATTTTCGAAGCATGTTAGTGAATAATTATTGTCGATTATTCACATCTATACTGATTATTGAGATTCGCACATTGTGCAATTGTATTCCTATCCTATTATGATTGAACTATAAATTTAATTAAAGTTCTTTCAAGTATGAATTATTTATGAGATCGATCTATGCTATTTGTATCAGCTAGATCCAGCATGTCTAAATTGGTTAAGACAATGGTATTTTAAAAGTTGTTCTTATTAAATTGTTTGTGGTAAGAACTCTTGGCTGAGAAAAGGATAAACTTGTTTAAGGCATGATATCAATGCTGGTTATTAAGTGTTTATGCATAAATCACGGGGTATGAGAGGCTGATCCCCTTGATTACCAAAACTTTTTAAGAGGTCCAGCTTACATGCTGAGAACCTTGGTAAACGTCCTTGGTTATTTCAAACCACTCAGTAATTGACATTCAATTATTCGAATATTCAACTGTTGACTGATAATTCATAATTCTTCACAATGCTATACTGTTGTTGAACATTGAAAGCAAAATTTCCTTCTATCATGATATATCTCTTTGTGTATATACTTGCTAAGCAAATTAGTTGCTTACCCTTGCTATATCATGATCTTTATTTCAGCTAAGGCAGAAACGTCTAGATGAGACAAAGGAAAAGGGAAGGTGCAAGAATAGACGCCCGATAGTGCCTATGTACTAGTTATTCTTGAATTTTGTTTGATTAAGTGAACCTTTTATTGTATTAAGGGTACGTTTTATGTTAAGGTTAAAGAACCTTGGGACCAAGATTGCAAGACCTTATTATTATTTCAATAAACAATGTATGTTCATTATTCCGCACTTAGTTAGAAAGTATGTTTGTCGTTGAGTATCGTGGGCACCGAATTCGAGGTTGGGAAACCCGGATTTGGGGGCGTCACAGGTTGGTATCAGAGCTATAGGTTATAAACGTTAGGAATGAGAAACCTAGGTTATAACCTTAGTAGAAAACTCATATAGAGTATGTAGGTAAGGGGTTGAGGAGATTCATCGAGTTCTAGTTGTACCGAATAAAATATCATTTCATTTTATCAATGAATGTATTTTATTATGGTACTGATGATGTTTATGGTGTGGTGAATTGTAGGATGTCGAACGAGAGTCAAGATAGGTAATCAGTGAACCAGGAACCCATAGAACCTAAGGTGATAGGAGAATTGCTGGCGAGGGACGCCGAGCTAGAGGTTAGGGCTGAACAACTAGAGACACAGGACCACACCCTCCAGATTTCTGAACAGCAGTACAACGACGCTACTTACCAGGCCCAGGCTGAGTTAGCCGAGTTGCGAGGGAAGCTGCAGCAGAGAGAGCTACAGTTAGGACAGTTGAGGGATGAGGTGAAAGCTAAAGATGTGATGATATATGATTTGGAACGAGCCTTAGACATCGCCTTTATGCAGTTCGACGCTAAATGGATGGATCTGCTCTCCAGTAGCAAGAGCAAGCGTTGAGTTGTATTCACCTTGTGTCCCTTAGAGGATAGTTGGAGGTGGGCCGTTATGCCTTGAGCAGTGAAGTTGGTACTACTTTTGATTTACTAGAGTTTGTATTAACCTCAGCAGGTGCGAGGTAGTTCGTATGTAGGATGTACTTCCATTTATGTAGGTAGAAAAAGAATGGTTTAAGTAAATCCAATCTTTGGTTATTTTACTGGGATGGTAGCATTTATAGCAATATACCTGTGATAAACGTGTAAAACACTAAAGTTGGTATATGAATATAAATGCATTATTACGGTATGTGTTTGAGAATTTTACATGGTAAACCGTCAATTCAATGGTTATGTTAATTCAGTAAAACTGAATCGGTATTTTAGCAACTTAAATCACTAATCGGGTAAAAGTAGAATTCCCGAGGTTGGGTAATCTAGAGCTCCCACATGATGGTCATGTGATTGTTCGAGTACAATATTGTATTGCATGTTAAATACTTATATGTTACTAAAACCCGAGTAACGTGTTAGGACTTTGTTTAAACAGATAATGTCGCCCAGACGAATCCTACGAAACCAAGGGGTCGAAGAGTCGGTTAACAATGCAGAGGGAACTCAACCAAACCTAATGCAAGACTTTATCAACATGATGGTCGAAGCTCTGCGGAATCAAACGACTACCGCAGGAAACCAGACGGGCAACCACTTAGCCAATTTTAAAGATTTCAAGGCAGTAGGGCCGCCGGAGTTTAGGGGAACAACGGACCCGATAGAGGCCCAGTCGTGGATAAAGGAGATTGAAAAGGCCTTTGTCATTGCTAGAGTCGCTGAGGAGCAGAAGACAGTTTTTGCTACTTACCTAATGAAAGGTGAGGCTAACTTTTGGTGGGAAGCCAATCAGAATAAAGCTAGAACTGGAGTCGTGGCGTGGGCAGCATTCAAGACATTGTTTTTCGAGAATTACTTTCCCGAGAGTACGCAGGAGAAAATGGAAATCAAGTTTTTGGAATTGAAGCAAGAAAATTTATCAGTGTCAGAGTACGCTGCAAAATTCAATGAATTGGCTAGATTCGCCACACATCAGGTGGATACTGAGGTGAGGAAGCCCAGGAGATTCGAGAATGGATTAAAGCCGTGGATCTACAGTAAGGTAGCGATTTTGCAAATTACATCGTTCTCAACCTTGTTGGAGAAAGCTCTCATTGCCGAAGGTGGGAGTGAAGCGGTTTCAAAATATAATCGGGAAAAGAACAAGAAGAAGGTAGAAGGAGGAAATGCAAATGTTAGCGGTGGTGGCAGCAACAGCAGGAAGCGTCAATGGAGCAGTGGGGGTAGCAATTCTGAAATCCAGCAAGGGAGCGTATGTGACGCCCCCAAATTCGGGTCTCCAATACTCGGATCCAGTCATCACGATCCAATACAAACATTCACCTCTAACAACATATGGTAACTAAAATGCGGAATAAAATAAACATACGTTGTTCATTACAAGGTGTTACTAGTCCCAGAATACAAATAACCTTAAACACATACACAATCCGTACCCTAATAACTATCAGGGATTAAATTACATTACAGTAATTGACTACACATAATTTTATTTCCTGCTACATGAAGTCTATCACTTCATCTTTTCCTTACCTTTGTTCTTCCCTGACGTCTCGGGTTTAGCTGCAATGAGATCATGATATAGCAAGAATGAGCAACAAGTTTGCCCAGCAAGTTTAAAGTATGACAATAAGGATATATCATGATGAAGGGATATTAAGGAATTTCAACATTAGAAAAATCAGAAGCAAGAACAATAATTGCTTTTAGAACAATTGATAGTCAAATAGACTTTGAACGATAACTTCCAAAGGAGTCAATAGCTGGTTGACCCTCTGGTTACTGGCTACAGAATAACGTACTTGAGGGGATCAGCCTCGCGTACCCTATGTATATGCATAACATTTAATTCTGCTATTTGTACCTTATATACGGTACGTGGGGTACTCCCCTATAAATAAAGGGGTGTTCATACAGTCTAAGAATCCTTACCATTGATTGGTTCAGATAGCTTTTATAAATTCTCACATATTTGTCTGAGACCGAACAAGGGTTCAGCCTTAACCATGAATGGTTTATAAATTCCTGAATTTAAATATACGAATTTCAAATGCACGAGTGCGAATGTCAATAAATATACAGATGTGGAATAATTTTGAAAGTAATTAGACCACTTAAGGCATGCTTGGAGATAAAAACTCAAGCTTAAAGAATAACTTGCAACAGTATATATATACCTTTTTGCACGAATTAGAAATAGTGCATAAGGCTTAGAAATTTGCTCAATGTAAAAGTTGAGTAAGGAAGAACTTGCCTGTCTGCTCAGCTACAAATAATTCTAGCTTTAATTGATTGGCTTTGAAGGACCTAACATTGATAAAGTCGATCTACCAATTAGCATTGCGTAGTTGTATATCGATACGCTTACTTATGCTATTTATTTAGCAAATGAGCAAATCACATAACACACATAAGTTAATAAACTATCATTAATCATATAAGACACTTAATTGATCTTTAGGTTGATGATTTAATTAATTAACAATATTTTTCTTAAGTGCTAAACACTTATTAAACCCTTAAATAATTAATTATAATTGTTTAATTAATGTGTTATTTAAACTTTCTTTATTTTATTAATTCTATCTTCATTTAATTACTATTTAATATTAGTTAAATAGTAATTAATTAATTATCTTTAGTTATTATTTAATAATAAATAATAACTAATTATATTTACATATTATTTGAATAATCAAATTATTAGTCGTATTTGTCTTTAATTATTAGTTAATAATCCTTATTTATTATTTATGATAATAAATAATTAATTTATTAGTCTATTATTATTTAATATTAATTAAATAATAATTAATTTAATTGTATTGATATTTAATTACTATTTAATATTAATTAAATAATAATTAAATAATTATTACCCCTTATTTATTATTTAATCTTAATTAAATAATAAATAATTAATTTATTAACTTTATTTTCCTTAATTATTATTTAATTAACATTGAATAATAATTAATTATTATCCTTATTTATTATTTATTATTAAATAATAAATAATTAATTTATTAACTTTTATGTTAATTGAATAACATTTAAATGAGTAATTATCATTATTTATTACTTAATCTTATTTAAATAATAAATAATTAGTTTATTAATTTAAACACTATTTAATAATTATTTGATATTAATCAAATAATAATAGATTAATTATTTAACCTCATTTATTATTTAATCTTAATTAAATAGTAAATAGTTAGTATATTATCACTAATTCTATTTAATTATTACTTAATATTGATTAAATAATAATTAAATAGTTAATTACATTTAAACAATATTTAATTAGTTTAATAATCAATTAGTAGTATTAACCTTTATCATTTAAAAAATTTTAAATGATTTAAATAGGTTTTAATCACTAATTAAACTAAACACCACTTAAGTACACTAAACAATTATCAAATAAATATGATAATATTCTACATGATTTTAGAAAAATTTGGGTCCAAACGGGGTCGCCGGAACCGGCCGGAATAGTGTCGAACCGGTCGCCGGAAAATTGCGCCGGTTCGGTGAATAGTGAACCGGCAGGGGGTTTTGGTATTTTCGGACTTTTTTTCAGATTTAGGGTCCTTAGCGAAAACTTGAATAACTTGAGATCTATAACTCCGATTGAGGTCCAGTCGGACTCGTTAGACTCGTATCTTTCCGAACTACAAGATTCCATCATCAAAATACAAATTTGGACAAGTTTTGTACACTGAAATCAGCCCGAAAGTGGACTGTTCATACATGTTTTCCATCAACGGGGTGTTTTGGTTAAAAATCCATAACTCACTCGTTTTAACTTCTTTTTAAATGATTCCAACTAGGTTTTGTTCTTAACTTACCCATATATTACCAGAAAATTTAAAATCCCAAAAATAATTTATAGATTTCAAAATGTTCAATTTCTTCGAACAAGTCACGTTCTAACCGTCGGTAAAAATTATTTCAAGCTTTTTGCTAGACTTTTCTTCCTAAACCCATACCATTACATATTTAAACTATATGATATCCTATACAAACATATGTAGCAAGATTCTAGGCATTTAAAACTTGAACTTATCATATTATTAATAAAACATATTAAATCATTATTTCTTAGTACCTAGGTTTAAATCATGAGTTAAGCATTCTTTTAAAATAATGTAGATCTAACAAAATGAAACCTAGATCCATACATACTTCATTCCTTTCATGGGCATCAAGAAATAAACATTTAAAACCCCAACACAAATAACTAGGGTTTGAAAGAGATGAAGATCCATACCTAGATTTAATGGCTATTCTTCTCTTCTTTTCAAAGTAGGTTGTAAATGGAGATGACATAAACAACCAAGATCTTCTCCTTCTTCTTCAAGGTTTGGACACCACCTTCTCTTTAATCTCTCAAGATTTATTCTTGCCTTTCACCAAACTCTCTCTAACACTCTCTCAAGGTTTTAGAAAAATGAAGATACAAATGACCACTCTTTAGCCTATTAACTAAATAAAAAGCAAGAACACCTATACTTGCCATCATGAAGCTAGTGAAAGACTTGTGTCACTAGGGTGGCTAGTTGACACCTTAGGAAGCTATGTGACACCATAGGTAGCTACTATATCAAGTCTACAATTTCAACTTCCAAGACAACTAGTTACTTAATTAAATTAGGACTTTGAAAAGCAATTACCTCTCTTTCTCTTTAGTTGCACGGCAAGGAGGGGAAATTTGTCCCAAAAATGTTGTCCCACTAGTTGCTTTAAATAATAAATTAATGTTACACCTTTAATTTATCAAGTGGCTATGTTTTGGACCACACATTAAATACCATTGGGCTTCCAATTTAAATGATTAGGCTAATAAAATCCAAATCTATTTAATACAATATTGGGTCATTTAATTTAACCCAATGATTGATTAATTAATTTGTCACACTATTAATTACTACATCCATGACCAAATAAATAATTTGTCTTAGTTCCTTAATTAAATAAGTTAACCAATTAGTAATTGATTACAAATTGGACTATTAAATTTTATTATTCAATGTGACAATATTCTCATTAATTAATACTTTTATTAATTAATTTACTCAATTCAATATACTAACTATATTCAATTTACTTGCATGATTAATTAGTAATTACTTTATCAATTTAATTGATATTAAACCTTAGGGCTTGCTCATTAATTTAACTATACTATTAGTGACTCCCTTTATTCAACTTAAATCAATTTATCACCTCGTCACGTAGGCTACCAATGTACACAAAGGTTCAAATAAGCACACAAACTAACTCATTAAAAATTAAATTTATATATTTAATTAATAACGACGTTTAAAATTTCACGGGCATTACATCCCTCCCCCCTTATAAAAATTCCGTCCTCGGAATTGCAAAATAGGGTTACTCGAATAGAAACGGGTAATTCGCTTTCATCTTCTCTTCGAGTTCCCACGTAGCTTCTTCGACTGCGTGATTCCTTCAGAAAACCTTGACGGAATAGATGATCTTATTCCTTAGTTTCTGTTCCTTCATATCGAGTATCTGGACGGGAACTTCCTCGTACGATAAGTCCTTCTCGACTTGGATTGGTTCATAAGAGATAACGTGCTTGTAGTCTGGTTTATACGGTCACAACACTGACACATGAAACACGTTGTGAATGTGCTCAAGTTCAGGAGGTAACGCTACCTCGTACGCCACTTCACCGATCCGCCTCAAAATCTCGAACGGTCCTATGAACCTAGGGCTCAATTTGCCCTTCTTCCCAAAACGGATCTTCCCCTTCCAGGAAGATACCTTCAAAAACACAAAGCTAACAACTTCAAAGTCCCTCTTCTGACGATGTAAGTCAGCATATTTCTTCTGGCGATCTTGAGCTGCTACCAGACGATTTCTGACCAGTTGTACTGTATCTGAAGTCTGCTGCACCATCTCAGGTCCCAACAGTCTTCGCTCTCCAACCTCGTCCCAACACATCGGGGTTCGACATTTCCTTCCATATAGCGCTTCGTACGGTGGCATGCCGATACTAGCGTGATAGCTATTATTGTAAGCGAACTCCACCAGTGGCAAATGGTCATCCCAGCTGCCCTTTAAATCCATCACGACCGCCCGAAGCATATCTTCTAAGGTCTGGATCGTTCGCTTGCTCTGGCCGTCAGTTTGAGGATGATACATCGTACTCAACCTCAATTGTGTTCCCATTCTTACCTGCAGACTTCTCTAAAAATTTGACGTGAAGCGCAGAACTCTGTCCGATACAATAGATACTGGCACTCCATGACGCGATACAATCTCCTTGACGTAAAGTTTTGCTAACTGCTCCAGCGTATACCGTATCTTGATTGGTAGGAAATGAGCAGACTTGGTTAGACGATCCACAATTACCCAGATGGCGTCTAAACCCTTCTGTATCGGTGGCAGACCCACCACAAAGTCTATTGTGATGTGCTCCCACTTCCACTCTGGAATCTCCAATGGTTGAAGCAGTCCGCTCGGTCGCTGGTGCTCTGCTTTAATTCGCTGACATGTCAGACATCGGCTGACGCACGCTGCCACTTCTCGTTTCATATTCGCCCACCAAAAATACTGCCGCAAATCCCGATACATTTTCGTGCTTCTGGGATGTACTGAGTACCTCGTACTATGAGCTTCCTGAAGGATGTCTTCCCTTAACTCCGGATCCAACGGTACCCAGACTCTCCCTTCAAACCTTAGCAACCCTATGTTGTCAATCTTATACTTAAGCTCCTCGCCTTCGGCAATTCGCTTCTTTATTGAATCACAATCCTCATCCTTTTCTTGAGCCTCCTTGATTTGATCCAATAGGGTCGGGCTCACTGTCACTGTAAACAATTTCTCGTCCGTCTCCATCGGATACTGAATCTCCAATTCCAGACGTTCAAACTCCTTTATTAACTCTACTTGAGTTGTCAGCTTCATCAATTTCTCCCTGCCTTTTCCTACTCAAAGCATCTGCCACTACATTTGCTTTGCCCGGATGGTACAGAATCTCACAATCGTAATCCTTGATCAATTCTAATCATCGGCGCTGCCTCATGTTCAGCTCCTTCTGAGTGAAGATGTATTTCAGACTCTTGTGATCTGTATATATCTCACACCTCTCTCCATATAGATAGTGCCTCCATATTTTCAAAGCGAATACTACTGCTGCTAACTCCAGGTCATGAGTCGGGTATCCCTTCTCATAGTCCTTTAACTGATGTGAAGCGTACGCAATGACCTTGCCATGTTGCATTAGCACACAATCAATACCTTTGTGTGAAGCATCACTATACACTACAAAACCTCCAGTGTCGTCTGGTAAAGCCAACATCAGTGCTTGGCTAAGTCTCTTCTTCAGCTCCATGAAACTTTCCTCGCACTTTTCCGTCCAAACGGACTTTACCGTCTTTCTGGTTAGATTGGTCAACGGCGATGCTATCTTCGAAAAATCCTGGATGAATCTCCGATAGTATCCCGCCAACCCTAGGAAACTCTTGATCTCCGTCGGCGTCTTCGGCTGCTCCCAATTGATAACGGCTTTCACCTTTGTAGGGTCTACCGAAACGCCATCCTTGTCAATGACGTGTCCTAGAAACTGCACCCTCTGCAACCAAAATTCACACTTCAAAAATTTTGCGTACAGCTTCTCCCTTCTTAACGTCTCCAAGGCAATCCTTAGGTGTTCAACATGTTCTTCCTCGGACACTGAATACACCAAGATGTCATCGATGAATACTACTATGAACTTGTCCAAATATTGCTTGAACACTCTGTTCATCATATCCATGAATGCCGCTGGTGCATTTGTCAGTCCAAATGACATTACCGGAAACTCGAAATGCCCATAACGAGTTCTGAATGCCGTCTTCGAGATATCCTCTTGTCTCACCTTTAGTTGATGATAACCCGTTCTCAAATCAATCTTTGAAAAATATTTCGCTCCCTTGAGTTGATCAAACAGATCGTCTATTCTGGGCAGCGGGTATCTATTCTTAATCGTGACTTTGTTCAATTCGTGATAGTCGATGCAAAGCCTCATCGAACCATCCTTCTTCTTTACGAACAGAACTGGCGTTTCCCATGGTGACACGCTCGGTCTGATATAACCCTTGTCTAATAGTTCCTGCAATTGAACCATTAGCTCCTTCATTTCTACCGGTGTCATTCGATACGGCGCCTTTGATATTGGTGCGGCTCCCGGCACCAAGTTAATTACAAATTCTACCTCCCTATCCGGCGGCAATCCCGAAATTTCATCTGGGAAGACATCTGTGAATTCCCTTACGACAGGTATCTGACTCGGTTCGCCCTCGACTCGACGAGTATCAACCACGTGAGCCAAATAACCTATACAACCCTTCCTCAGAAATCTCTTAGCTTGCATCATCGTTAGACAACAAGATTGTCTCGGCGATTTACTACCATAGAATACTACCTTCGACTTATTAGAAGTCTTCAGGTGTACACACTTTTTCTTACAGTCGATGACTGCTCCGTGAATCGATAACCAATCTATTCCAAGGATCACATCGAACTCCCCCAAACGAATCGGTATCAAATCCACACTAAGCTTAAATCCTCGCAACTCGGCACAACAATTCCTATGAATGCATTCTACGGGGATAATTTTCTTGTTTGCTACTTTTACGTTCATAGGGTATTCCAACTTTTCACGAGGTAAGTCTAACCGTTTAGCAAATTCTTCGGAAACAAAAGAGCAGGTAGCACCCAAATTGAATAACACATAAGTATTTATATCATTGATTAGGATGATACCTGACACCACGTCCTTGGACCCCACGACATCCTTCCTTGTGACCATCATGGCTTTTTTGATCTTGGTTGTGCTTTGTCAACGCTTCATTTCCTCCTCGGCAACGATTGCTTCCTTAAGTAACGTAGGAAATGTGTTGATCTGTAAAACCACAACCTTACTATACGCCCAGGGCTTCAACCCTTGATCAAATCTCTTCGCTCGCCTAGCTCCGATGTCCACTTGGTGTGGATCAAACCTTGCTAGTTTGTTAAACTTCGTTGCGTACTCTGCTACTGACATATCATCTTGCTTCAGATCCAAGAACTTTATCTCCATACTTGCCTGCGTGCTTTCTAGAAAGTAATTTTTTTTAAAAACAACTCCTTAAAACGAGTCCACGCAGTCGCGCCTTCCCCAGCTCGGCTTCTATTCGCCTTCCACCAGTAATTTGACTCACCCTTCCTCATGAAAGTGGTAAACGAAGTCTTCTGTTCCTCGGTCACTCTTGCGACCTTGAAAACTTTCCCCATTTTTTCCTACCCAAGTCTGGGCTTCGCTCGAATCCATATTCCCACGAAACTCCGGTGGTCCTAGTAATTTGAAACCCGTAAAGTTCGCCATGTGATTTCATGGCCAAACAACCGCAATGGCTGGTCTGCCTTGCATCGTTTCCTCTAACAAGTTCGCAAAGGTCCTCTTGGGGTCAGTCTGACCCTCCTCGTTATTCACTGACTCTTCCACCCTCGTGTATCGGGGTTGTCTCCTTGACGGCATTGTTTGTTCTAAACAAAACCTTACATAAATCCTTCTTGTTTTACACATCGTGCAAAATTCTACTGATGTTATCATTTAAGAGTCAAGGCACAAATCGATCACAATCAATCATGTAATAATAATACCACATTTATATTCATACACCCCTTAGTGTGTCAAACACTTATAATTCCGGCATATTCCTATAAATGTTAACTATCCCATTAAGACACAAAAGATGGGATTAATAAGAACTGCATTCCCCTAAATCTGAAAAGTGGGGATGTATCATCATCATATCAACTCAAGGCACCTTTAGTAAATACTAATAAGCTCATCTTAGTACCTCGTACTACTTACATCATATAGCATTCCTGATATCCACTTATCCCTCTGTTACTAACAACAAGATGAGATTCACATAACTACTCCACAACTTACACAAAGTTGGGACTTACAACAGATATACTGCTAGCTGTACAAAAACTGAGATTCACATTTCTTACATGCATAGATATACTAGTACATATACATTGAATACTATTCTTCATTCATTACGACTCACAAAGGTCTTATAACTCTCAGACTTAACCTTTCTTTCTTTCATTTTCTCCACATATTCCTTATATCGGGCTCCAATTGATCCTCCTTAGGGATTTCTATTATCTCATCATTCAGTTCCATCTCTAGATACTTTTTCCAGATCAGACACTAAATCTACCCTTGGTTCATTTCTTATAATCTCTCCGTTGTCTCTCCTTTCTAATCATCAAAACAATCTAAATTGCCATCAGTCATCTCTTAATTTATTTTTTTTTCATATAACATCATTCATCTCAATACTCTCAACTTTTGCTTAACAACTCTATATGAGTCCATTACCTTTGTCTCACCTGGCATTCCACCATAAAGCTTAATAACTTAACTAACACTTCAAAATATCGATATATTCATTATTTATCGAATCAATCATTTCCTTCTTGCAAACCTTAACCCAACAGATTCTAAGGTACCCTCTCTTCATCACAAAGAAACTCCATACCACATCACTCCAATATCTTATCTAATGAATAGCCACAAAAATTGATCAATAGCCACAAAATTGATCAATAGCATCAAATGATTAATTTAATTACCTCGAATATCTATAACTCCAGCTTACAATGGATCGTCCATACTTAATGGTCTTCACTTTACCATATTATCTCATCAATACACATTCCTCAAATTATCCTCAAGCTTAATAACACCAACGTATGATCCAAATCCTCAATTTTAATATCAGAATAAATTTCTACCCAAAAATAACTCTATATGAGTTCTATCCCCTTCTATTCCTCTATATTCTCTCAGGTTATAGCCTAAGGACTCTTTCTCCTAAGGGTTATAACCTATAGCTTTGATACCAACCTGTGACGCCCCCAAATTCGGGTCTCCAATACTCGGATCCAGTCATCACGATCCAATACAAACATTCACCTCTAACAACATATGGTAACTAAAATGCGGAATAAAATAAACATACGTTGTTCATTACAAGGTGTTACTAGTCCCAGAATACAAATAACCTTAAACACATACACAATCCGTACCCTAATAACTATCAGGGATTAAATTACATTACAGTAATTGACTACACATAATTTTATTTCCTGCTACATGAAGTCTATCACTTCATCTTTTCCTTCCCTTTGTTCTTCCCTGACGTCTCGGGTTTAGCTGCAATGAGATCATGATATAGCAAGAATGAGCAACGAGTTTGCCCAGCAAGTTTAAAGTATGACAATAAGGATATATCATGATGAAGGGATATTAAGGAATTTCAACATTAGAAAAATCAGAAGCAAGAACAATAATTGCTTTTAGAACAATTGATAGTCAAATAGACTTTGAACGATAACTTCCAAAGGAGTCAATAGCTGGTTGACCCTCTGGTTACTGGCTACAGAATAACGTACTTGAGGGGATCAGCCTCGCGTACCCTATGTATATGCATAACATTTAATTCTGCTATTTGTACCTTATATACGGTACGTGGGGTACTCCCCTATAAATAAAGGGGTGTTCATACAGTCTAAGAATCCTTACCATTGATTGGTTCAGATAGCTTTTATAAATTCTCACATATTTGTCTGACCGAACAAGGGTTCAGACTTAACCATGAATGGTTTATAAATTCCTGAATTTAAATATACGAATTTCAAATGCACGAGTGCGAATGTCAATAAATATACAGATGTGGAATAATTTTGAAAGTAATTAGACCACTTAAGGCATGCTTGGAGATAAAAACTCAAGCTTAAAGAATAACTTGCAACAGTATATATATACCTTTTTGCACGAATTAGAAATAGTGCATAAGGCTTAGAAATTTGCTCAATGTAAAAGTTGAGTAAGGAAGAACTTGCCTGTCTGCTCAGCTACAAATAATTCTAGCTTTAATTGATTGGCTTTGAAGGACCTAACATTGATAAAGTCGATCTACCAATTAGCATTGCGTAGTTGTATATCGATACGCTTACTTATGCTATTTATTTAGCAAATGAGCAAATCACATAACACACATAAGTTAATAAACTATCATTAATCATATAAGACACTTAATTGATCTTTAGGTTGATGATTTAATTAATTAACAATATTTTTCTTAAGTGCTAAACACTTATTAAACCCTTAAATAATTAATTATAATTGTTTAATTAATGTGTTATTTAAACTTTCTTTATTTTATTAATTCTATCTTCATTTAATTACTATTTAATATTAGTTAAATAGTAATTAATTAATTTTCTTTAGTTATTATTTAATAATAAATAATAACTAATTATGTTTACATTTTATTTGAATAATCAAATTATTAGTCGTATTTGTCTTTAATTATTAGTTAATAATCCTTATTTATTATTTATGATAATAAATAATTAATTTATTAGTCTATTATTATTTAATATTAATTAAATAATAATTAATTTAATTGTATTGATATTTAATTACTATTTAATATTAATTAAATAATAATTAAATAATTATTACCCCTTATTTATTATTTAATCTTAATTAAATAATAAATAATTAATTTATTAACTTTATTTTCCTTAATTATTATTTAATTAACATTGAATAATAATTAATTATTATCCTTATTTATTATTTATTATTAAATAATAAATAATTAATTTATTAACTTTTATGTTAATTGAATAACATTTAAATGAGTAATTATCATTATTTATTACTTAATCTTATTTAAATAATAAATAATTAGTTTATTAATTTAAACACTATTTAATAATTATTTGATATTAATCAAATAATAATAGATTAATTATTTAACCTCATTTATTATTTAATCTTAATTAAATAGTAAATAGTTAGTATATTATCACTAATTCTATTTAATTATTACTTAATATTGATTAAATAATAATTAAATAGTTAATTACATTTAAACAATATTTAATTAGTTTAATAATCAATTAGTAGTATTAACCTTTATCATTTAAAAAATTTTAAATGATTTAAATAGGTTTTAATCACTAATTAAACTAAACACCACTTAAGTACACTAAAAAATTACCAAATAAATATGATAATATTCTACATGATTTTAGAAAAATTTGGGTCCAAACGGGGTCGCCGGAACCGGCCGGAATAGTGTCGAACCGGTCGCCGGAAAATTGCGCCGGTTCGGTGAATAGTGAACCGGCAGGGGGTTTTGGTATTTTCGGACTTTTTTTCAGATTTAGGGTCCTTAGCGAAAACTTGAATAACTTGAGATCTATAACTCCGATTGAGGTCCAGTCGGACTCGTTAGACTCGTATCTTTCCGAACTACAAGATTCCATCATCAAAATACAAATTTGGACAAGTTTTGTACACTGAAATCAGCCCGAAAGTGGACTGTTCATACATGTTTTCCATCAACGGGGTGTTTTGGTTAAAAATCCATAACTCACTCGTTTTAACTTCTTTTTAAATGATTCCAACTAGGTTTTGTTCTTAACTTACCCATATATTACCAGAAAATTTAAAGTCCCAAAAATAATTTATAGATTTCAAAATGTGCAATTTCTTCGAACAAGTCACGTTCTAACCGTCGGTAAAAATTATTTCAAGCTTTTTGCTAGACTTTTCTTCCTAAACCCATACCATTACATATTTAAACTATATGATATCCTATACAAACATATGTAGCAAGATTCTAGGCATTTAAAACTTGAACTTATCATATTATTAATAAAACATATTAAATCATTATTTCTTAGTACCTAGGTTTAAATCATGAGTTAAGCATTCTTTTAAAATAATGTAGATCTAACAAAATGAAACCTAGATCCATACATACTTCATTCCTTTCATGGGCATCAAGAAATAAACATTTAAAACCCCAACACAAATAACTAGGGTTTGAAAGAGATGAAAATCCATACCTAGATTTAATGGCTATTCTTCTCTTCTTTTCAAAGTAGGTTGTAAATGGAGATGACATAAACAACCAAGATCTTCTCCTTCTTCTTCAAGGTTTGGACACCACCTTCTCTTTAATCTCTCAAGATTTGTTCTTGCCTTTCACCAAACTCTCTCTAACACTCTCTCAAGGTTTTAGAAAAATGAAGATACAAATGACCACTCTTTAGTCTATTAACTAAATAAAAAGCAAGAACACCTATACTTACCATCATGAAGCTAGTGAAAGACTTGTGTCACTAGGGTGGCTAGTTGACACCTTAGGAAGCTATGTGACACCATAGGTAGCTACTATATCAAGTCTACAATTTCAACTTCCAAGACAACTAGTTACTTAATTAAATTAGGACTTTGAAAAGCAATTACCTCTCTTTCTCTTTAGTTGCACGGCAAGGAGGGGAAATTTGTCCCAAAAATGTTGTCCCACTAGTTGCTTTAAATAATAAATTAATGTTACACCTTTAATTTATCAAGTGGCTATGTTTTGGACCACACATTAAATACCATTGGGCTTCCAATTTAAATGATTAGGCTAATAAAATCCAAATCTATTTAATACAATATTGGGTCATTTAATTTAACCCAATGATTGATTAATTAATTTGTCACACTATTAATTACTACATCCATGACCAAATAAATAATTTGTCTTAGTTCCTTAATTAAATAAGTTAACCAATTAGTAATTGATTACAAATTGGACTATTAAATTTTATTATTCAATGTGACAATATTCTCATTAATTAATACTTTTATTAATTAATTTACTCAATTCAATATACTAACTATATTCAATTTACTTGCATGATTAATTAGTAATTACTTTATCAATTTAATTGATATTAAACCTTAGGACTTGTTCATTAATTTAACTATACTATTAGTGACTCCCTTTATTCAACTTAAATCAATTCATCACCTCGTCACGTAGGCTACCAATGTACACAAAGGTTCAAATAAGCACACAAACTAACTCATTAAAAATTAAATTTATATATTTAATTAATAACGACGTTTAAAATTTCACGGGCATTACAGCGTACAACAGAAAAGGCAGGTATGTGGAAATTGCGGAAAGGGTCACTCGGGAGAGTGTATGAAGGGGAAGATGGTCTGTTATACCTGTGGACAAGAAGGGCATATCTCGCCCAATTGTCCTAAGGCGAAGAAAGGAGGTTGCTTCAATTTTGGAGAGATAGGACATCGGAGCAAGGAATGTCCCCGAAAGAGAAACATGGATGGCGGAAACGGCAATAGGGGCAACAACTCGAGGGCAACCAGTGGAGGACCAGCCCAGCCAAATAAGCCAACAGCGAGGACCTTCAACATAACAGTACAAGATGCTGTGACATCCAGAGAGGTGGTGTCAGGTATTATTCCAATCAACAACATAGATGCCTATGTGCTATTTGATTCGGGAGCTTCATGTTCTTTTGTTTCTGATGAATTTGCTCAAAGACTTAATTTTCCTAGTGAACTGTTAGAACACCCGATGAATGTAGAAGTAGCAAACAAAGAGATTATCCCCGTAAACTATATTTATAAGAATTGTTGTGCTGATGTGAGGGGGTTTAAGCTTAACGTGGACTTGTTGCCGATTCGTCTTGGAGAATTCGATGTAATCCTTGGGATGGACTGGTTAGCAAGCCACGGGGCGGTCATTGACTGTAAGAAAAAGTGCGTACACCTGCAGACTCCGGGTAAGTCGAAGGTGGTGTACTATGGTAGTAAATCGCCGAGACAATCTTGTTGTCTAACGATGATGCAAGCGAAGAGATTGCTTAAGAAGGGTTGTATAGGTTATTTGGCTCACGTGGTAGATACTCGACGGGTCGAGGGTGAACTGAGTCAGATACCCGTCGTAAGGGAATTCGCTGATGTCTTCCCAGATGAAATTTCGGGATTGCCGCCAGATAGAGAGATAGAATTTGTGATTGACTTGGTACCCGAGACGACACCGATATCCAAGGCGCCTTACCGAATGGCACCAGTAGAGATGAAAGAGCTGATGGTTCAATTGCAGGAACTGTTAGACAAGGGTTATATCAGACCGAGCGTGTCACCATGGGGAGCGCCAGTTCTGTTCGTAAAGAAGAAGGATGGCTCGATGAGGCTTTGTATCGACTACCGTGAGTTGAACAAAGTTACAATTAAGAATAGGTATCCGCTGCCCAGGATAGAAGATCTGTTTGATCAACTCAAGGGAGCAAAATACTTCTCGAAGATTGATTTAAGGACGGGTTATCATTAACTAAGGGTGAGGCAGGAGGATATCCCGAAGACGGCATTCAGAACTCGTTATGGACATTTCGAGTTCCTGGTTATGTCATTTGGACTGACAAATGCACCAGCGGCATTCATGGATATGATGAACAGAGTGTTCAAGCAGTATTTGGACAAGTTCATGGTAGTATTCATCGATGACATCTTGGGGTATTCAGTGTCAGAGGAAGAACATGCTGAACATCTAAGGATTGCCTTGGAGGCATTAAGAAGGGAGAAGCTATACGCGAAGTTTTCAAAGTGTGAATTTTGGTTGGAGAGGGTGCAGTTTCTTGGACACGTCATTGACAGTAATGATGTTTCGGTAGACCCAGCAAAGGTGGAAGCCATTATCAACTAGGAGCAGCCAAAGACGCCAACGGAGATCAGGAGTTTCCTAGGGTTAGCGGGATACTATCAGAGATTCATCCAGGATTTCTCGAAGATAGCATCACCGTTGACCAATCTAACCAGAAAGACGGTAAAGTTTGTTTGGACAGAGAAGTGCGAGGAGAGTTTCTTGGAGCTGAAGAAGAGACTTAGCCAAGCACCAGTGTTGGCATTACCAGACGACACTGGGGGTTTTGTAGTATACAGTGATGCGTCACACAAGGGCCTTGGTTGTGTACTAATGCAGCACGGCAGGGTCATTGCGTACGCTTCACGCCAGCTGAAGGACTATGAGAAGGGATACCCGACTCATGATCTGGAGTTAGCAGCAGTAGTGTTCGCCTTGAAGATTTGGAGGCACTACTTATATGGAGAGAGGTGCGAGATATATACAGATCACAAAAGTCTGAAATATATCTTCACTCAAAAGGAGCTGAATATGAGGCAGCGCCGATGGTTAGAATTGATCAAGGATTACGATTGTGAAATTCTGTACCATCCAGGCAAAGCAAATGTAGTGGCAGATGCCCTGAGTAGGAAAGGCAGAGAGAAATTGATGAGGCTTACAACTCAGGCAGAGCTGATAAAGGACTTTGGACGCCTGGAACTGGAAGTTCAGTATCCAATGGAGACGGACAAAAAATTGTTCACCATTATAGTAGGTCCGACTCTACTGGATAAGATAAAGGAGGCCCAAGAATTTGATGAGGAATGCATTGGCATTAAAAAGCAACTGTCGGAAGGAAAAACGTTGAAGTTCAAGGTTGACAACACAGGTCTGCTGAGGTTCGAGGGAAGAATCTGGATACCCTATGTACCCGACTTAAGGGAAGAAATATTGTAGGAGGCCCATAATACGAGATTTTCGGTACATCCGGGTAGCACCAAGATGTATCAAGATCTTCGTCAAAATTATTGGTGGCCGCATTTGAAAGGGGAAGTTGTGGAATTCGTCAGCCGGTGTTTAACTTGTCACAGGGTCAAGGCAGAGCACCAACGGCCGAGCGGATTGTTGCAACCCTTAGAGATTCCCGAGTGGAAGTGGGAGCACATCACTATGGATTTTGTGGTAGGACTCCCGACAACACAAAAGGGTCTAGACACCATCTGGTTGATCGTAGATCGTTTGACCAAGTCTGCCTACTTTCTACCGATCAAGATCAGGTACAAATTGGAACAGTTGGTGAAACTCTACGTGAAGGAGATAGTATCGCGACATGGAGTATCGGTGTCTATTGTATCTAACAGAGATCCGCGCTTCACGTCAAATTTTTGGAGAAGTCTACAGGAAAGAATGGGAACACAATTGAGAATGAGTACGGCGTATCATCCTCAGACCGACGGTCAGAGCGAGCGAACAATTCAGACCCTGGAGGACATGTTCCGGGCAGTTGTGATGGACTTAGGTGGCAGCTGGGAGGATCATTTACCCTTGGTAGAGTTCGCTTACAACAATAGTTATCACGCTAGCATCGGTATGCCACCGTACGAAGCGTTATATGGAAGAAAGTGTCGAACGTCGTTGTGTTGGGATGAAGTTGGTGAACGGAGATTGTTGGGACCAGAATTGGAACAACAAACCGTGGAAATCATTAAAGTAATAAGACAGCGGTTAGTAGCAGCCCAGGATCGTCAGAAGAAGTATGCCGACTTACATCGTCAGAAACGAGACTTTGAAGTTGGTAGTTATGTGTTTCTGAAGGTATCTCCCTGGAAAGGGAAGATCCGTTTTGGGAAGAAGGGCAAGCTGAGCCCTAGATTCATAGGACCTTTTGAAATATTAAGGAGAGTAGGCGAAGTGGCGTACGAGGTAGCATTACCTCCTGAACTTGAGCACATTCACAACGTATTTCATGTATCAGTGTTGCGTCCGTATAAGCCAGATTACAAGCATGTCATCTCCTATGAGCCAATTCAAGTCGAAAAGGACTTATCGTACGAGGAGATTCCTGTCCAAATACTTGATAGGAAGGAGCAAACGCTGAGGAATAAAACCATTCATTCGGTTAAAGTACTCTGGAGGAATCACGCGATGGAAGAAGCCACGTGGGAACTCGAAGAGAAGATGAGAGCAAATTACCCTCAGTTATTTGAGTAACCCTATTTTTGTAATTCTGAGGACGGAATTTTTATAAGGGGGGAGGGATGTAATGCCCGTGAATTTTGAACATCCTTATTAATTAAATCTAATTTAATTTAATGAGTTAACGTTGTGTTTTATTTAAACCAACTTGGGTTAATTGGTGGGAGATGTATAAGCTATGTCTATACTTGTGTTGGCAGGTATGATATAACTATGGCTAAGAAATAACCATATGTGAGTCAAGTGTAGGAATTGGTGTGTAATGACTAAAATGGCCAAGAGTGGTTAATAACCAAGGTAATTATGAAGGGGCAATAACCATTGTATATCCAAGTGGTTAATAACCAATGTAATTATGGCGGGATAATAACCATTGTGTTTAAACAATGTAATTATGACAAGATAATAACCAATGTCTAATAACCAATGAAGAATGGTTAATAACTAATGGATAATTAAGATTTTGCGAAAAGACTATTTTAACCTTAAAAGAAGTTGGGTAATGTTTAAAATACCCTTGAGGAAGTTGCTAGGAAGCTTCCTATTATTGATGAATTGACCAAATTACCCTTGCCTAGTCATGGTTAATGACTATTTTGCCCACGGTCTCTACTTTCCTATAAATAGGACCCCTCACCAATGATAGTGAGGTTGGTTCATTATTCACCAAGTATAGAGAGAGTGTTAGAGAGAGAGTTTGAAGAAAAAGCAAGAACAAATCTTGTGGGAGAAAGAAGAAGGTCTTGATTGTTTAGGCCATCCCCATTCACAACCTATTTTGGGAAGGAAAAGAAGAAGAAGAAATCAAAAAGGTATAACTCCAAACTTTAAGCTATTTTAATGTGTTTGGACATAGATCCTTGAAGTTTTATGTTCTTGATGACTAGAACCTTATGATAAGGTTAGATCTTGAATATATAATGTTTTGCTTGTTCATATGTGTGAGTTTATGTTGGAAAAATTTAGAAGAAAGGAAGTAAAGGAGATTTCCGGAAATTTTGTTTGAAAAAGGTTGTTATATGCTTGTCATTTTGAAATCTATAAAGGGATCTTGTGATTTTCTATCTTGATATGCTAGATCCATAGGTTAGGCACAAAATCCCTTTTGAATCACTCAAATATGTTGAAAAATGAGCAAACCATGAATTTATTACCAAAACATGCCAACTGTTGAACAACCTTGCTGACCCCTGACTTTGAGCCTATTTTCCGAGACCTAAACATAACCAAATTTGATGTTTGATAAATGAAAAGTGTAGTTCAGGAAGATACGAATCCAACAAAATCGACGGATCGTAAATCGAAGTTGTAGATTTCGTTTTATGAAGGTTTTGGTGAAAGACCCCAAATCTGGAAATCAAGAACGAAAATTAGAAAAAAAAAATTAACTATTTGTTATTTAATTATGTTTAAATAATAAATAAAGTTAAGTAATTGATTAATTATTATTAAATAATGATTAAGGATAATTAAGAATTGTAAATTAATTATTTATGATTTGATTAATTTTAAAATATAAATAAACCTAATTAGTTATTATTTATTATTAAATAATAACTAAAGATAATTAGTACTCACTTATTAGTTATTTATTATTTGATTGACATTAAATAATAAATAAACCTAATTAGTTATTATTAAATAATAACTAAAGATAATTATTACTCACTAATTAATTATTTATTATTTGATTAACTTTAAATAATAAATAAACCTAATTAGTTATCATTTATTAAATAATAACTAAAGATAATTCTTATTCACTAAGTAATTATTTATTACTTGATTAACCTTAAATAATAAATAAATCTAATTAGTTATTATTTATTATTAAATAATAACTAAAGATAATTCATATTTACTAATTAATTATTTATTATTTAATTAATTTTAAATAATAAATAAATCTAATTATCTATTATTTATTATTAAATAATAACTAAAGATAATCGTTACGCACTAATTAATTATTTGATTAACGTTAAATAATAAACAAACCTAATTAATTATTATTTAATCTTAAATAATAATTAAAGACAATTAAAATTTATAATTTGATTATTATTTAATTAATAATTAAATAATAAGTGAATATAATTAGTTATTAAGTACTATTAATAATAATGACTAAAGATAATTAATTAATTACTATTTAATAGTAATTAATTGAAGATAGAGTCAATAAAATAGAGAGAGCTTAATAACCCATTAATTAAATAATCATAATAAATTGCTTAAGGGTTTAATAAATAAATATTACTTAAGAAAGAGTAATGTTAATCAATTAAACAATTATTATTAATTGTTTAAGGGTTTAATAAGTGTTTATCACTTAAGGGAAACATTGGTAATTAATTAAACCATCAACCTAAGGATCAATTAAGTGTCTTATAGGATTTACGATAGTTTATGTGTGCTATGTGATTTGCGTAATTGTTAAATAAATAGCATAAGTAAGCGTGTCGATATACAACTACGCAGTACTAATTGATAGATCAACATTATCAATGTTAGGTTCTTCAAGGCCAATTAGTTAAAGCTAGAATTATTTGTAGCTGAGCAGACAGACAAGTTCCCTAACTCAATCTCGAGTTATTATTTTCGAAGCATGTTAGTGAATAATTATTGTCGATTATTCACATCTATACTGATTATTGAGATTCGCACATTGTGCAATTGAATTCCTATCCTATTATGATTGAACTGTAAATTTAATTAAAGTTCTTTCAAGTATGAATTGTTTATGAGATCGATCTATGCTATTTGTATCAGCTAGATCCAGCATGTCTAAATTGGTTAAGACAATGGTATTTTAAAAGCTGTTCTTATTAAATTGTTGTGGTAAGAACTCTTGGCTGAGAAAAGGATAAACTTGTTTAAGGCATGATATCAATGCTGGTTATTAAGTGTTTATGCATAAATCACGGGGTATGAGAGGTTGATCCCCTCGATTACCAAAACTTTTTAAGAGGTCCAGCTTACATGCTGAGAACCTTGGTAAACGTCCTTGGTTATTTCAAACCACTCAGTAATTGACATTCAATTATTCGAATATTCAACTGTTGACTGATAATTCATAATTCTTCACAATGCTATACTGTTGTTGAACATTGAAAGCGAAATTTCCTTCTATCATGATATATCTCTTTGTGTATATACTTGCTAAGCAAATTAGTTGCTTACCCTTGCTATATCATGATCTTTATTTCAGCTAAGGCAGAAACGTCTAGAGGAGACAAAGGAAAAGGGAAGGTGCAAGAATAGACGCCCGATAGTTCCTATGTACTAGTTATTCTTGAATGTTGTTTGATTAAGTGAACCTTTTATTGTATTAAGGGTACGTTTTATGTTAAGGTTAAAGAACCTTGGGACCAAGATTGCAAGACCTTATTATTATTTCAATAAACAATGTATGTTTATTATTCCGCATTTAGTTAGAAAGTATGTTTGTCGTTGAGTATCGTGAGCACCGAATTCGAGGTTAGGAAACCCGGATTTGGGGGCGTCACAGGTTGGTATCAGAGCTATAGGTTATAAACGTTAGGAATGAGAAACCTAGGTTATAACCTTAATAGAAAACTCATATAGAGTATGTAGGTAAGGGGTTGAGGAGATTCATCGAGTTCTAGTTGTACCGAATAAAATATCATTTCATTTTATCAATGAATGTATTTTATTATGGTACTGATGATGTTTATGGTGTGGTGTATTGTAGGATGTCGAACGAGAGTCAAGATAGGTAATCAGTGAACCAGGAACCCATAGAACCTAAGGTGATAGGAGAATTGCTGGCGAGGGACGCCGAGCTAGAGGTTAGGGTTGAACAACTAGAGACACAGGACCACACCCTCCAGATTTCTGAACAGCAGTACAACGACGCTTCTTACCAGGCCCAGGCTGAGTTAGCCGAGTTGCGAGGGAAGCTGCAGCAGAGAGAGCTACAATTAGGACAGTTGAGGGATGAGGTGAAAGCTAAAGATGTGATGATATATGATTTGGAGCGAGCCTTAGACATCGCCTTTATGCAGTTCGACGCTAAATGGATGGATCTGCTCTCCAGTAGCGAGAGCAAGCGTTGAGTTGTATTCACCTTGTGTCCCTTAGAGGATAGTTGGAGGTGGGCCGTTATGCCTTGAGCAGTGAAGTTGGTACTACTTTTGATTTACTAGAGTTTGTATTAACCTCAGCAGGTGCGAGGTAGTTCGTATGTAGGATGTACTTCCATTTATGTAGGTAGAAAAAGAATGGTTTAAGTAAATCCCATCTTTGGTTATTTTACTGGGATGGTAGCATTTATAGCAATATACCTGTGATAAACGTGTAAAACACTAAAGTTGGTATATGAATATAAATGCATTATTATGGTATGTGTTTGAGAATTTTACCTGGAAAACCGTCAATTCAATGGTTATGTTAATTCAGTAAAACTGAATCGGTATTTTAGCAACTTAAATCACTAATCGGGTAAAAGTAGAATTCTCGAGGTTGGGTAATCTAGAGCTCCCACATGATGGTCATGCGATTGTTCGAGTATAATATTGTATTGCATGTTAAATACTTATATGTTACTAAAACCCGAGTAATGTGTTAGGACTTTGTTTAAACAGATAATGCCGCCCAAACGAATCCTATGAAACCAAGGGGTCGAAGAGTCAGTTAACAATGCAGAGGGAACTCAACCAAACCTAATGCAAGACTTTATCAACATGATGGCCGAAGCTCTGCGGAATCAAGCGACTACCGCAGGAAACCAGACGGGCAACCACTTAGCCAATTTTAAAGATTTCAAGGCAGTAGGGCGGTCGGAGTTTAGGGGAACAGCGGACCCGATAGAGGCCCAGTCGTGGATAAAGGAGATTGAAAAGGCCTTTGTCATTGCTAGAGTCGCTGAGGAGCAGAAGACAGTTTTTGCTACCTACCTAATGAAAGGTGAGGCTAACTTTTGGTGGGAAGCCAATCAGAACAAAGCTGGAACTGGAGTCGTGGCGTGGGAAGCATTCAAGACAATGTTTTTCGAGAATTACTTTCCCGAGAGTACGCAGGCGAAAATGGAAATCAAGTTTTTGGAATTGAAGCAAGAAAATTTATTAGTGTCAGAGTACGCTGCAAAATTCAATGAATTGGCTAGATTCGCCACACATCAGGTGGATACTGAGGTGAGGAAGGCCAGGAGATTCGAGAATGGATTAAAGCCGTGGATCTACAATAAGGTAGCGGTTTTGCAAATTACATCGTTCTCAACCTTGTTGGAGAAAGCTCTCATTGCCGAAGGTGGGAGTGAAGCGGTTTCAAAATATAATCGGGAAAAGAACAAGAAGAAAGTAGAAGGAGGAAATCCAAATGTTAGCGGTGGTGGCAGTAACAGCACGAAGCGTCAATGGAGCAGTGGGGGTAGCAATTCTGAAATCCAGCAAGGGAGCGTACAACAGAAAAGGCAGGTATGTGGGAATTGCGGAAAGGGTCACTCGGGAGAGTGTATGAAGGGGAAGATGGTCTGTTATACCTGTGGACAAGAAGGGCATATCTCGCCCAATTGTCCTAAGGCGAAGAAAGGAGGTTGCTTCAATTTTGGAGAGATAGGACATCGGAGCAAGGAATGTCCCCGAAAGAGAAACATGGATGGCGGAAACGGCAATAGGGGCAACAACTCGAGGGAGGACCTTCAACATGACAGTACAAGATGCTGTGACATCCAGAGAGGTGGTGTGTGACACCCCTAAATCCAGGTTTCCAAACCTCGAATTCGGTGCTCACGATAATTCGACGACAAACATACTATCTAACTAAATGCGGAATAATAAACATACATTGTTTATCGAATGGAAATAAAGTCTTACAATTCTGGTCCCAAGGTTCTTTAACCTTAACATAAAACGTACTCTTAATACAAATAAAGGTTCACTTAATCAAACCACATTCGGAAATAGCTAGTACATAGGCACTAACGGGCGTCTACTCTTGCACCTTCCCTTTTCCTTTGTCTCCCCTAGATGTTTCTGCCTTAGCTGAAATAAAGATCATGATATAGCAAGGGTAAGCAACTAATTTGCTTAGCAAGTATATACACAAAGAGATATATCATGAGCTATCAATTAGTACTGCGTAGTTGTATATCGATACGCTTACTTATGCTATTTATTTAACAATTAAGCAATTCACATAGCACACATAAGTTAATAAACTATCATAAATCCTATAAGACACTTTAATGGATCTCTAGGTTGATGGTTTAATTAATTAACCATGTTTCCCTTAAGTGATAATCACTTATTAACCCCTTAAACAATTAATTATAATTGTTTAATTAATTAACATTACTTTTTCTTAATTAACATTCATTTATTAAACCCTTAAAACAATTAATTATAATTGTTTAATTAATGAGCTATTTGAACTCTCTCTATTTTATTAACTCTATCTTCATTTAATAGTAATTCATTAATTTAGTTATTAATAATAGTAATTAATAACTAATTATATTCACTTATTATTCAATTATTAATTAAATAATAATCGAATTATAAATTTTAATTGTCTTTAATTATTATTTAAGATTAAATAATAATTAATTAGGTTTGTTCATTATTTAAAGTTAATCAAAGAAATAAATAATTAATTAGTAACTATGAATTATCTTTAGTTATTATTTAATAATAAATAATAACTAATTAGATTTATTTATTATTTAAGGTTATTCAAATAATAGATAATTAACAAGTATGAATCACCTTTAGTTATTATTTAATAATAACTAATTAGGTTTATTTATTATTAAAAATAAATAAATAAATAAATAAATAATTTACTATACATGGAAAATATAATAGCATATAAGGCTATTATTTTATTACTTTTATTTCATACTTAATTATTAATCAATAATAATCAAATATTTATTTTATTTCTTATTCATCGATAAATGATAAATAATTATTTTACTAATTTATTCATATGTAATTATTAATTAAATATTTATTATTTATGATAAACAATAAATAATGACTTATTAATTTCTATTTATACTTAATTATTATTTAATGTTAGTTAAAATAATAATTAAATATTTATCATCTTTATTTATTGATAAAGAATAAATAATTATTTTGTTTACTTTACTAGTTAACTAATTCACTTGCAGGTATATTATTAGCTTCAAACCACTATTTAAGCCAATATTCAAACCCTGCATCTTTCATTTCAACCTAACAAAGTTATTACCCAACATAATAGGCAACAATCCTAACAGATTATGGCAGTACTGAAGTCGAATCTTGTACCCATCCCAAACGGAAAACAAAAAAAACCCAAATTGAAGTTCTTCAACATACAGAGGTTTTAAACCCAAGCAATTTATCACAACAGCAGATTTCTAAATCCAATAGACTAACACAATACCATAGCAGATTTTCAACCTAGACAAGAACAACCTAATACAATAATATACAGGGTGTAACTTCAATCAAACAACCTATCACAGTGATACAACCCAATTGGTAACATAATACACTACCAGATGCTCAAATGCAACCCAAAACAATGTAATTAAAATCAATATTATCGGTTGCCACAACAGTTTCTCAATCCCAGCGATACAACCACAGTTTCACGCCAAAACAATGCAGTACAGTGTATAATATATAGCCAACACAGTCGGCAATATCAATCCAGTTACTAAAAAAAATCTACATAAAACCTAACACCAAACTATCACAGTGGTTAATTAAACCCATTGTTATACCTTTAATCCGATCGAACCTCTGCTTTCTTCTCCTAATTCACGCCGGCGACTGACTTCCCTTCTCTCTCTCCCTCTTTGTGATTTTTTTTTTTTTACAATTTCGGCAGCCTTGAATTAGGGTTTGGGGAAAGGCCTCAATTTATACTAGAAATTTTTACCAAATTGGTTTGGGTATTACCTAACTTGGCCGGTTAAGGACTGACGGTAGGAGAGGGAGTAGCTACCGATTGACGTCTCCCATCAAGTCTCGTCCATCACAGCTAGCACCGGCCGAAATCTTGAGCCGTGTGCGCCACCAGTCGCGTCGCCGGAAACCCGGGACCCTTGGTCCGTTCGATCGAGCGCTCAGTTGCCCGTGACGAACCTGCTCCGCCCGCTGGTCTCTCTTCACGCCGTCAGTCGACTCGAGCTGTCGCCGACACCTTCCTCCCTCCCTTGCTCGATTGATGGATTTGATTGAGGGTCGATTTCCCCCCTTCTCCTTCACCGGTTACGATCGATTTTGGGATTTGATTTCTCTTTCTTTGGTTCGGTTATCTGAGTTAGGAGGTTTAGGCTGAAATCCCCAAATCATTTCTTCTAATTAACTTACCTGTTGCCCCAAATGAGATGGATCCAACCCGCTTGGATTTTGTACAACCCGGCTGGAATTGTTTTTTTTTTTTTGGGCTCAACCCAATAGAGTTGAGCCGGTTGCATTAAACAGAAAAGGGGTTCGGCCCAATATGGAAAATAAAGAAAATGAATCCAGCCCAATAGGAATAAAAAGGAGTTTGGGTCCAAATTAGAAATAAGAAATGGGCCATTCTAAATAAAAGATTAGTGACCAAGTTTAAATTAACCACATCATATTCTAATATTTAAATCAAATAACTAAACCAATTAATTTATTTATTTAAAATATTTATTTTAACCACAATTCTTTATTCGAATTGTTTAATCCAAAAAAAATGATAAAATTATTTATTTATTAATTTCTTCCAAATTTTCTTGCAATTAAATTCTTAGGGTTAACTTATTAATTTATTTAGACTATTGATGAGCCTCTTTAATGCAAAGAAAATTAGTGGACCACATATGTATATAATTAAATAATAATACCTACACGGATCCAATTAAATTTGTAAAATTAAATAAAACGAATTTTATTTATCAAATTAAATTTGATACAACGTTTGAAAATTCTTGGACATTACATCCTCTCCCCCTTATAAAAATTCCGTCCTCGGAATTTAAATCTAAGGTTACTCAAACAACTGGGGGTAATTCGCTCTCATCTTCTCCTCGAGTTCCCACGTAGCTTCCTCCACCGCGTGGTTTCTCTAGAGAACTTTAACCGAATAAATGGTTTTATTCCTCAGCGTTTGCTCCTTCCTATCAAGTATTTGGACAGGAATCTCTTCGTATGATAAGTCTTTTTCGACTTGAATTGGCTCATAGGAGATGACATGCTTGTAATCTGGCTTATACGGACGCAACACCGATACATGGAACACGTTGTGAATGTGCTCAAGTTTAGGAGGTAATGCTACCTCGTACGCCACTTCACCTATTCTCCTTAATATTTCAAAAGGTCCTATGAACCTAGGGCTCAGCTTGCCCTTCTTCCCAAAACGGATCTTTCCTTTCCAGGGAGATACCTTCAAAAATACATAGTTGCCAACTTCAAAGTCTCGCTTCTGACGATGTAAGTCGGCATACTTCTTCTGACGATCCTGGGCTGCTACTAACCGCTGTCTTATTACTTTAATGATTTCCACGGTTTGTTGTACCAATTCTGGTCCCAACAATCTCCGTTCACCAACTTCATCCCAACACAACGGCGTTCGACACTTCCTCCCATATAACGCTTCGTACGATGGCATACCGATGCTAGCGTGATAACTGTTGTTGTAAGAGAACTCTACCAATGGCAAGTGATCGTCCCAGCTGCCACCTAAGTCCATCACAACTGCCCGGAGCATATCCTCTAAGGTTTGAATTGTTCGCTCACTCTGACCATCAGTCTGAGGATGATACGCCGTACTCATTCTCAACTGTGTTCCCATTCTTTCCTGCAGACTTCTCCAAAAATTTGACGTGAAGCGTGGATCTCTGTCAGACACAATCGATACTGGCACTCCATGTCGCGATACTATCTCCTTCACATAAAGCTTCGCTAATTGCTCCAATTTGTACCTGATCTTGATCAGTAGAAAATGGGCAGTCTTGGTCAACCGATCTACGATCACCCAGATGGCGTCTAGACCCTTTTGTGTTGTCGGGAGTCCTACCACAAAATCCATAGTGATGTGCTCCCACTTCCACTCGGGAATCTCTAAAGGTTGCAACAATCCGCTCGGCCGTTGGTGCTCTGCCTTGACCCTCTGACAAGTTAAACACCGGCTGACGAATTCTGCAACTTCCCTTTTCAAATGCGGCCACCAATAATGTTGACGAAGATCTTGATACATCTTGGTGCTACCCGGATGTACCGAAAATCTCGTATTATGGGCCTCCTGCAATATTTCTTCCCTTAAGTCTGGTACATAGGGTATCCAGATCCTTCCCTCGAATCTCAGCAGACCCGTGCTGTCAACCTTGAACTTCAACGTTTTTCCTTCCGATAGCTGCTTCTTAATGCCAATTCATTCTTCATCAAATTCTTGAGCCTCCTTTATCTTATCCAGTAGAGTCGGACCCACTGTCACGGTGAACAATTTTTTGTCCGTCTCCATTGGATACTTAACCTCCAGTTCCAGGCGTCCAAAGTCCTTTATCAGCTCTGCCTGAGTTGTAAGCCTCATCAACTTCTCTCTGCCTTTCCTACTCAGGGCATCTGCCACTACATTTGCTTTGCCCGGATGGTACAGAATCTCACAATCGTAATCCTTGATCAATTCTAACCATCGGCGCTGCCTCATATTCAGCTCCTTTTGAGTGAAGATATATTTCAGACTTTTGTGATCTGTATATATCTCGCACTTCTCTCCATATAGGTAGTGCCTCCAAATCTTCAAGGCGAACACTACTGCTGCTAATTCCAGATCATGAATCGGGTATCCCTTCTCATAGTCCTTCAGCTGGCGTGAAGCGTACGAAATGACCCTGCCGTGCTGCATTACTACACAACCAAGGCCCTTGTGTGACGCATCACTGTATACTACAAAACCTCCAGTGTCGTCTGGTAATGCCAACACTGGTGCTTGGCTAAGTCTCTTCTTCAACTCCAAGAAACTCTCCTCGCACTTCTCTGTCCAGACGAACTTTACCGTCTTTCTAGACAGGTTGGTCAACGGTGATGCTATCTTCGAAAAATCCTGGATGAATCTCCGATAGTATCCCGCTAACCCTAGGAAACTTCTGATCTCCGTTGGTGTCTTCGGCTGCTCCCAGTTGATAATGGCTTCCACCTTTGCTGGGTCTACCGAAACACCATTATTGTCAATGACGTGTCCAAGAAACTGCACCCTCTGCAACCAAAATTCACACTTCAAAAACTTTGCGTACAGTTTCTCCCTTCTTAATGCCTCCAGGGCAATCCTTAGATGTTCAGCATGTTCTTCCTCTGACACTGAATACACCAAGATATCATCGATGAATACTACCACGAACTTGTCCAAATACTGCTTGAACACTCTGTTCATCATATCCATGAATGCCGCTGGTGCATTTGTCAGTCCAAATGACATAACCAGAAATTCGAAATGTCCATAACGAGTTCTGAATGCCGTCTTCGGGATATCCTCCTGCCTCACCCTTAGTTGATGATAGCCCGTCCTTAAATCGATCTTCGAAAAGTATTTCGCTCCCTTGAGTTGATCAAACAGATCGTCTATCCTGGGCAGCGGATACTTATTCTTAATCGTAACTTTGTTCAACTCACGGTAGTCGATACAAAGCCTCATCGAACCATCTTTCTTCTTTACGAACAAAACTGGCGCTCCCTATGGTGACACGTTCGACCTGATATAACCCCTGTCTAACAGTTCCTGCAGTTGAACCATCAGTTCTTTCATCTCTACTGGTGCCATTCGGTAAGGCGCCTTAGATATCGATGCTGTCCTGGGTACCAAGTCGATTGCAAATTCTATTTCTCTATCCGGCGGTAGTCCCGGAAGTTCATCTGGGAAGACATCGGCGAATTCCCTTACAACGGGTATCTGACTCAGTTCACCCTCGACCCGTCGAGTATCTACCACGTGAGCCAAATAACCTATACAACCCTTTTTAAGCAATCTCTTTGCTTGCATCATCGTCAGACAACAAGATTGTCTCGGCGATTTACTACCATAGAACACCACCTTCGACTTACCCGGAGTCTGTAGGTGTATGCACTTTTTCTTACAGTCAATGACCGCCCCGTGGCTCGCTAACCAATCCATCCCAAGGATTACATCGAATTCTCCAAGACGAATCGGCAACAAGTCCACGTTAAGCTTAAACCCTCTCATATCAGCACAACAATATTTATAAATGTAGTTTACGGGGATAATCTCTTTGTTCGCTACTTCTATATTCATCGGGGGTTCTAACAGTTCACTAGGAAAATTAAATCTTTGAGCAAATTCATCAGAAACAAAAGAACATGAAGCTCCCGAATCAAATAGCACATAGGCATCTATGTTGTTGATTGGAATAATACCTGACACCACCTCTCTGGATGCCACAGCATCTTGTACTATCATGTTGAAGGTCCTAGCTGTTGGCTTATTTGGCTGGGCTGGTCCTCCACTGGTTGTTCTCGAGTTGTTGCCCCTGTTGCCATTTCCGCCATCCATGTTTCTTTTTCGGGGACATTCCTTGCTCCGATGTCCTATCTCTCCACAATTGAAGCAACCTCCCTTCTTCGCCTTAGGACAATTGGGCGAGATATGCCCTTCTTGTCCACAGGTATAACAAACCATCTTTCCCTTCATGCACTCTCCCGAGTGACCCTTTCAGCACTTCCCACATACCGGTCTTTTCTGCTGCGTGTTCCCTTGCTGCATTTCAGAATTGCTACCCCCACTGCTCCATTGACGCTTCCTGCTGTTGCCGCCACCACTGCTAACATTCACATTTCCTCCTTCTACCTTCTTCTTGTTCCTTTCGCGATTATATTTCAAAACCGCTTCACTCCCACCTTCAGCAATGAGAGCTTTCTCCAACAAGGTTGAGAACGATGTAATTTGCAAAACCGCTACCTTGCTGTAAATCCACGACTTTAATCCATTCTCGAATCTCCTGGCCTTCCTCACCTCAGTATCCACCTGATGTGGGGCGAATCTAGCCAATTCATTGAATTTTGCAGCGTACTCTAACACCGACAAATTTTCTTGCTTCAATTCTAGAAACTTGATCTCCATTTTTGCCTGCGTACTCTCAGGAAAGTAATTCTCGAAAAATAACGTCTTGAAAGCTTCCCACGCCACGACTCCAGTTCCAGCTTTGTTCTGACTGGCTTCCCACCAGAAGTTAGCCTCACCTTTCATTAAGTAAGTAGCAAAAACTGTCTTCTGCTCCTCAGCAACTCTAGCAATGACAAAGGCCTTTTCAATCTCCTTTATCCACGACTGGGCCTCTATCGGGTTCGCTGTTCCTCTAAACTCCGGAGGCCCTACTGCCTTGAAGTCTTTAAAATTGGCTAAGTGGTTGCCTGCCTGGTTTCCTGTAGTGGTTTGATTCCGCAAGGCTTCTGCCATCATGTTCACAAAATCTTGCATTGGGTTTGGTGGAGTTTCCTCTACATTGTTAACTGACTCTTCGATCCCATGGTTTCGTAGGATTCGTCTGGGCGGCATTATCTGTTTAAGCAAACCCTAACACGTTACTCGGGCTTCCTTAAAACATAAGTATTCATCATGTATATAATAATCACATGACTCTTGTGTGGGAGTTTTAGATTACCCAACCTCAGAAATTCTGCTTTCCCGATTAGTGATTTAAGTTACTAAGATACCGATTCAGTCTCACTGAATTAACATAATCATTGCATAAATGGTATATCAAGTAAAATTCTCAAGTACCTACCATAATAATGCATCTATATTCATATACCGACTTAAGCGTCTTACACGTTTATCACGGGCATATTGTCATAATTGCTACCATCCCATTTAATATAACAAAAGGTGGGATTCACTTAAACCATTCTTTCCTACCTACACAATTGGGAAGTACATCCTACATACGAACTACCTCGCACCTTGCTGAGGTTAATACAATTTCTAGTAAACCAAATGGTAGTACCAATAACACTGCTCAAGGCATAACCACCCACTTCCAACTATCCTCTAAGGGACACAAGGTGAATGCAACTCAACGCTTGCTCTCGCTACTGGAGGGCAGATCCATCCATCTGGCGTCGAACTGCATCCAGATAATGTCTAAGGCTCGCTCCAATTCAACTATCTTCGCATCCTTAGTCTTTACCTCATCCTTCAATTGTCCTAACTGCAGCTCCCTTAACAGCAGCCTCCCTCGCAACTCGGCTAACTCAGCCTGAGCCTGGTAAGCAGCGTCCTTGTACTGCTGTTCAGAAATCTGGTGGATGTGGTTCTGCATATCTAATTGTTTAGTCCTAACCTCTAGCTCGGCGTTCCTTGCCAGCAAATCTCCTATCACATCAGGCTCTATGGGCTCCTGGTTCACTGGACAGCTATCTTGACTCTCGTCCGACATCCTACACACACCACACAAATAGATCAACATCAGTACCACAATAAAATATATTCATTGATGAAATGAAATGATATTTTATTTGGTACGACTAGAACTCTATGAATTTCCCCGACCCATCACTTACATACTCTATGTGAGTTTTCTACTAAGGTTATATCCTAGGTTTCTAGTTCCTAACGTTTATAACCTACAACTTTAATACCAACCTGTGACACCCCCAAATCCAGGTTTCCAAACCTCGAATTCGGTGCTCACGATAATTCGACGACAAACATACTATCTAACTAAATGCGGAATAATAAACATACATTGTTTATCGAATGGAAATAAAGTCTTACAATTCTGGTCCCAAGGTTCTTTAACCTTAACATATAACGTACTCTTAATACAAATAAAGGTTCACTTAATCAAACCACATTCGGAAATAGCTAGTACATAGGCACTAACGGGCATCTACTCTTGCACCTTCCCTTTTCCTTTGTCTCCCCTAGATGTTTCTGCCTTAGCTGAAATAAAGATCATGATATAGCAAGGGTAAGCAACTAATTTGCTTAGCAAGTATATACACAAAGAGATATATCATGATAGAAGAAAATTTCGCTTTCAATGTTCAACAACAGTACAAAAGTGTGGAGGAGCATTGAATTAATAAACAACAGTTGAATATTCGAATAATTGAATGAAAATTACTGAGTGGTTTGAAATAACCAAGGACGTTTTCCATGGTTCTCAGCATGTAAGCTGGACCTCTTAAAAAGTTTTGGTAATCGAGGGGATCAGCCTCTCATACCCCGTGATTTATGCATAAACACTTAATAACCAGCATTGATATCATGCCTTAAACAAGTTTATCCTTTTCTCAGCCAAGAGTTCTTACCACAACAATTTAATAAGAACAGCTTTTAAAATACCATTGTCTTAACCAATTTAGACATGCTGGATCTAGCTGATACAAATAGCATAGATCGATCTCATAAACAATTCATACTTGAAAGAACTTTAATTAAATTTACAGTTCAATCATAATAGGATAGGAATTCAATTGCACAATATGCGAATCTCAATAAATAGTATAGATGTGAATAATCGACAATAATTATTCACTAACATGCTTCGAAATAATAACTCGAGTTTGAGTTAGGGAACTTGCAATAATGTAAGAAGTTTAGGGTTAGGAACTTGCCTGTTTGCTCAGCTACAAATAATTCTAGCTTTAACTAATTGGCCTTGAAGAACCTAACATTGATAATGTTGAGCTATCAATTAGTACTGCGTAGTTGTATATCGATACGCTTACTTATGCTATTTATTTAACAATTAAGCAATTCACATAGCACACATAAGTTAATAAACTATCATAAATCCTATAAGACACTTTAATGGATCTCTAGGTTGATGGTTTAATTAATTAACCATGTTTCCCTTAAGTGATAATCACTTATTAACCCCTTAAACAATTAATTATAATTGTTTAATTAATTAACATTACTTTTTCTTAATTAACATTCATTTATTAAACCCTTAAAACAATTAATTATAATTATTTAATTAATGAGCTATTTGAACTCTCTCTATTTTATTAACTCTATCTTCATTTAATAGTAATTCATTAATTTAGTTATTAATAATAGTAATTAATAACTAATTATATTCACTTATTATTCAATTATTAATTAAATAATAATCGAATTATAAATTTTAATTGTCTTTAATTATTATTTAAGATTAAATAATAATTAATTAGGTTTGTTCATTATTTAAAGTTAATCAAAGAAATAAATAATTAATTAGTAACTATGAATTATCTTTAGTTATTATTTAATAATAAATAATAACTAATTAGATTTATTTATTATTTAAGGGTTATTCAAATAATAGATAATTAACAAGTATGAATCACCTTTAGTTATTATTTAATAATAACTAATTAGGTTTATTTATTATTAAAAATAAATAAATAAATAAATAAACAATTTACTATACATGGAAAATATAATAGCATATAAGGCTATTATTTTATTACTTTTATTCATACTTAATTATTAATCAATAATAATCAAATATTTATTTTATTTCTTATTCATCGACAAATGATAAATAATTATTTTACTAATTTATTCATATGTAATTATTAATTAAATATTTATTATTTATGATAAACAATAAATAATGACTTATTAATTTCTATTTATACTTAATTATTATTTAATGTTAGTTAAAATAATAATTAAATATTTATCATCTTTATTTATTGATAAAGAATAAATAATTATTTTGTTTACTTTACTAGTTAACTAATTCACTTGCAGGTATATTATTAGCTTCAAACCACTATTTAAGCCAATATTCAAACCCTGCATCTTTCATTTCAACCTAACAAAGTTATTACCCAACATAATAGGCAACAATCATAACAGATTATGGCAGTACTGAAGTCGAATCTTGTACCCATCCCAAACGGAAAACAAAAGAAACCCAAATTGAAGTTCTTCAACATACAGAGGTTTTAAACCCAAGCAATTTATCACAACAGCAGATTTCTAAATCCAATAGACCAACACAATACCATAGCAGATTTTCAACCTAGACAAGAACAACCTAATACAATAATATACAGGGTGTAACTTCAATCAAACAACCTATCACAGTGATACAACCCAATTGGTAACATAATACACTACCAGATGCTCAAATGCAACCCAAAACAATGTAATTAAAATCAATATTATCGGTTGCCACAAGAGTTTCTCAATCCCAGCGATACAACCACAGTTTCACGCCAAAACAATGCAGTACAGTGTATAATATACAGCCAACACAGTCGGCAATATCAATCCAGTTACAAAACAAATCTACATAAAACCTAACACCAAACTATCACAGTGGTTAATTAAACCCATTGTTATACCTTTAATCCGATCGAACCTCTGCTCTTCTTCTCCTAATTCACGCCGGCGACTGACTTCCCTTCTCTCTCTCCCTCTTTGTGATTTTTTTTTTTTTACAATTTCGGCAGCCTTGAATTAGGGTTTGGGGAAAGGCTTCAATTTATACTAGAAATTTTTCCCAAATTGGTTTGGGTATTACCTAACTTGGCCGGTTAAGGACTGACGGTAGGAGAGGGAGTAGCTACCGATTGACGTCTCCCATCAAGTCTCGTCCATCACAGCTAGCACCGGCCGAAATCTTGAGCCGTGTGCGCCACCAGTCGCGTCGCCGGAAACCCGGGACCCTTGGTCCGTTCGATCGAGCGCTCAGTTGCCCGTGACGAACCTGCTCCGCCCGCTGGTCTCTCTTCATGCCGTCGGTCGACTCGAGCTGTCGCCGACACCTTCCTCCTTCCCTTGCTCGATTGATGGATTTGATTGAGGGTCGATTTCCCCCCTTCTCCTTCACCGGTTACGATCGATTTTGGGATTTGATTTCTCTTTCTTTGGTTCGGTTATCTGAGTTAGGAGGTTTAGGCTGAAATCCCCAAATCATTTCTTCTAATTAACTTACCTGTTGCCCCAAATGAGATGGATCCAACCCGCTTGGATTTTGTACAACCCGGCTGGAATTGTTTTTTTTTTTTTTGGGCTCAACCCAATAGAGTTGAGCCGGTTGCATTAAACAGAAAAGGGGTTCGGCCCAATCTGGAAAATAAAGAAAATGAATCCAGCCCAATAGGAATAAAAAGGAGTTTGGGTCCAAATTAGAAATAAGAAATGGGCCATTCTAAATAAAAGATTAGTGACCAAGTTTAAATTAACCACATCATATTCTAATATTTAAATCAAATAACTAAACCAATTAATTTATTTATTTAAAATATTTATTTTAACCACAATTCTTTATTCGAATTGTTTAATCCCAAAAAAATGATAAAATTATTTATTTATTAATTTCTTCCAAATTTTCTTGCAATTAAATTCTTAGGGTTAACTTATTAATTTATTTAGACTATTGATGAGCCTCTTTAATGCAAAGAAAATTAGTGGACCACATATGTATATAATTAAATAATAATACCTACACGGATCCAATTAAATTTGTAAAATTAAATAAAACGAATTTTATTTATCAAATTAAATTTGATACAACGTTTGAAAATTCCTGGACATTACATGGTGTCAGGTATTTTTCCAATCAACAACATAGATGCCTATGTGCTATTTGATTCGGGAGCTTCATGTTCTTTTGTTTCTGATGAATTTGCTCAAAGACTTAATTTTCCTAGTGAACTGTTAGAACACCCGATGAATGTAGAAGTAGCAAACAAAAAGATTATCCCCGTAAACTACATTTATAAGAATTGTTGTGCTGATGTGAGAGGGTTTAAGCTTAACGTGGACTTGTTGCCAATTCGTCTTGGAGAATTCGATGTAATCCTTGGGATGGACTGTAATATTCCGAACCCTAATAAGATTTGTATATGTAAATTATGTGTTTAATAAATAAAATTTCTTGTTCTGACTTAGTATTATGTGATTGCGTATTTTATTAAACAATTAGGTCAAATAAAAATTTTTCGCCAAGTAGCTGTGTCGTGCTTAATCGGACAAAATGATTTGTCGTGCTTCCGGCGAATTCACCGAGAAGCGTTTCGGTAAATTAGTTTTGTAAGCTGCTGTGTCGTACTTGGAATTGACGAAGTGCTTTGTCGTGCTTCGACATTAATATAATATTATATTAAATGATAAAATTTTAAAATAAGTTAAATAGGGTTTAAAATGTTATGCGAAAATAGAAACCCTAATTTGAAAACCCTAATTGGTAATAATTGTCCGAATTGATCAATTAAAACCCTAATTATTGTACAATAATCTTAATTGATGTAATTAAGATTTAAATGATGAATCATAATATTAATTATGAATTATTAAGATTAAATTAAACCCTAAACGAAAGATTGAAACCCTAATTATAGGATTGAAAACCCTAAACCCTAATTAGGAACCCTAAAACCCTAATTTGGTTCAATAACCCTAATTTATGAAATGTAAAACCTTAATTATGATATATTGACTTAATTAAGGTATTACTAACCATGATTAACATCCTAATCATGATTAACAAAAATCTAGAATTAATTAGTAAGTAAATAAATGAAAATTAAAATCCTAGCCAATGAAAATGAAGCTAGGAGTGTGCAAGCTTGTGCTTGACACACTCCAGCACAAGTAGGTTAATTAGGCCAGATCATAAGCACCACAAGTTCCAAGCTTAGATATTTTTGGGAGCAAAGTTTGGAAATTAGTCTAGGAAACCCTAAATTCAAGTTGCTATAAGTAGAATGAGATGCTGAGCTTTAAAACCTACGAAATTTCAAAGCTTATACACTCACATATCCAGCCTAAACAAACCCTAGCAATCACAAGCTCAGAATCAGAAGCCAGAAATCAAAATTTGAAGAAAAAGGTGCACAAAACCCTAATTTATGTTTGATCTTCAAGCCTGGAAAATTTTTGTGTTTTAGATGTTTAGGAATACTTGTTAATGTGTTAATAAGTGATCTGGGCGGTCAAAACATGTTTACATAACATCTAGGTATGAAAATCAAGCCAAAAACTCAAACTGTTCTTGGCAGTCAAGAACAGTTTGACAGGCCTTTTTGTCAGGCCTTTTGATCGTCTTAGATTAGTTGTTTGATCTGTTTTTATGCATCTATGTGTAGCCTGCCATGTTATCTTTAAAGCCCGACGTGTATCATAGCAACCAAATAACTAGGATGAAAGATATAAGTGGTCAAAGTCCTTTGACCGCTCTGATTTTGCAAGTTTCTGGGTAACCCATAAACCTTTGAAGAACTCTGACAAGGTTTGTCAGAAGTTCATTGCTGCCCCAGAAATGGCTTAGATGTAATATTTTGTGTAGTTTATTGGTTTAGAGTTGTTGTATGCTATGTAAAATTTAATCTTGAACCATTAAAACACATAAACAAACAATAAGTCGAATGGAATTAATGGTCAAACGGCGTTGACCGTTATGACTGCATGAGTTTTCTGGGTAACCCAGAAAACTCAAGAACAGTTGAATGGCCTCGTTTGACCGGATCAAATCTCACACATGTGATGTTGTTTGATCTCAAACAAAACATGTCGTTACTCTATACCATGTTGGCTATAACAACAAACAAAAATCAAGCACAAACATCAAACGCGCTAAGATTAATTTGAGGTCAAAAGTCACTGTTGGACATTGACCAAGTGTTCTTCATGAAGAACACCTTTAGCGACGAAATGCATACACCAACCCAGAAACCTAAGAAACTAAGCAGACCATCGCTAAAGCCCTTTAGCGACGGATTTTTTTTATAAAAATAAAATAAAATAAATTAAATAAATTATAAAATAATAAATAATTATTAAATAATTATTAATAATTAATAAATAAATCCGAAAATTCATTTCTAATTATAAAAAAATTATTTTTAATATTTTTATATATTCTGAATTATTATTTAATTTAATTAAATAATAATTAATAATTATGATAAATCATTTAATAATTATTTTAATTATTTAAAAATGGTATTAAATTATTAAATAATTATATTAATTATTTAAAAATGATATTAAGGTAAATAAAATTATTATATATAATAATTAAATAAAATATTAAATATTTAAATATTATTAATGATAAATAAATCATTTAAATAATATATTAAGTATTTAAAAATTATTTTAAATGATAATTAAATCATTTAAATATCAAATTAAGTTTTGAAAATTATTATAAATAATAAATAAATTATTTTAATGATAAAATAAAATCTAGAGATATTATTAATGATAAAATAAATCATTTAAATAATATTCTATCTTTCTAAAAATATTATAAATGATAAATAAATCATTTAAATAATATTTTAAATATCTAAAAATATTCTAAATGATAAATAAATCATTTAAATAACATGTTAAATGTTTTAAAATTATTCTAAATGATAATTAAATCATTTAAAAATATTCCTAAGCTTGTAAAATTATTTAAAATTACTTCCAAGCTTCTGAAAATTATTTAAAAATAATACCAAGCTTCTAAAAATGTTAGAAATAATAATTAAATTATGTAGACTAATAATTAGACTTCCACATGAAGTTTTATCAAACAATCTATGTGTTTAGCCATTAAGGATACGACCGAGATACCGAATCAACGTCAAACCTTAATGAAACTTGTTTAGATTAGCGTGATACATGTTTATATACGTGCTAACGCTTATTATTGGTATACGTAGACTACGTGCGTTGACCGATTGTACTAAAATTATAGTGAGCTACGCTAAGGCAAGTATCCTAACCTTTCTCAATTTATATTAAGCAAGTATTATACATCTTGCTATCAATTATTGTGAAGTTATTGCTTCTTGTTCAGCATAACTTAAGAAATGAATTATTATTCATATATTGCTTGTTCGAGCTTAAATTGTTGTGTCAAGCCAAATTGTTTGGTACGACATCTGATACTGAGAAATGGAACACCTTGATGTAAGGTGAACCCGAAATTTTCCCTTAAAATAAGGTGACGAAATTCCCTTAATATAAGGTGACGAACAGTTGATAATATATCAACATAAATTGGTAGGATGATATGCATACTCCTAGGATATTGGTGAGGCTGATCACCTACCAGATATCCAAAACTCAAATGGTTCTAAGTCATTAAAGACTGATAGAACTAAATGAAATATATGGTTCATGTACAGAACCCTCAGTATACATCATTGACATCTTTCAAATCAAACACATGGTGTTTACATATTTAAATGAACTTGCTGAGCATTTGTAGCTCATTCTTGCGCATATCTTCTTTTGCAGCTATAAATGATATCCCTGGCACGTCTGGGACTAACAAGGGGAAAAGCCATGCTTATTAGCTTTAATGTTTATTGTTGAATACTTTAAGTCTTTTTTAAAGACTTGTTGTTGTAATAACTTAGTATAACGAATGATGTAACCGAACAAAATGTTATGTAATATATTATGATCCTTTATGTTATAGAATGCGTTATACTCTGATCTTTAAATTCTTTAGAATAGTTGTACTAAGTTAAATACAATGTCTATATGAACTATACATCTGAATGAGGGTATCTAAATGATGTTGAGAGTCCTATATGGACAATCTTATCATAATACTGTGAATGTCAGATAGATAGGGAATATTGATATGAAAGAGATATTCATAAGATATGAATCTATATATCTAAGTGAGGGTATCCAAACACAGACAACGTTCTGGCCGGAACTAGTACCTGTTATGGGATACTGTGAACCTTGGATAGCTAGAAGTCATATTTTAATGAATATTTATAGTTGTATAGTTCCACGTGAGCACCAGATCTGCTACAGGGGAGTGTAGAGATTTGGGGGCGTCACATGGACTGTTTAGCAAGCCACGGGGCGGTTATTGACTGTAAGAAAAAGTGCGTACACCTGCAGACTCCGGGTAAGTCGAAGGTGGTGTACTATGGTAGTAAATCGCCGAGACAATCTTGTTGTCTGACGATGATGCAAGCGAAGAGATTGCTTAAGAAGGGTTGTATAGGTTATTTGGCTCACGTGGTAGATACTCCGACGGTTCGAGAGGGTGAACTGAGTCAGATACCCGTCGTAAGGGAATTCGCTGATGTCTTCCCAGATGAAATTCCGGGACTGCCGCCAGATAGAGAGATAGAATTTGTGATTGACTTGGTACCCGAGACGGCACCGATATCCAAGGCGCCTTACCGAATGGCACCAGTAGAGATGAAAGAGCTGATGGTTCAATTGCAGGAACTGTTAGACAAGGGTTATATCAGACCGAGCGTGTCAGCATGGGGAGCGCCAGTTCTGTTCGTAAAGAAGAAGGATGGCTCGATGAGGCTTTGTATCGACTACCGTGAGTTGAACAAAGTTACCATTAAGAATAGGTATCCGCTGCCCAGGATAGACGATCTGTTTGATCAACTCAAGGGAGCAAAATACTTCTCGAAGATTGATTTAAGGACGGTTTATCATCAACTAAGGGTGAGGCAGGAGGATATCCCGAAGACGGCATTCAGAACTCGTTATGGACATTTCGAGTTCCTGGTTATGTCATTTGGACTGACAAATGCACCAGCGGCATTCATGGATATGATGAACAGAGTGTTCAAGCAATATTTGGACAAGTTCGTGGTAGTATTCATCGATGACATCTTGGTGTATTCAGTGTTAGAGGAAGAACATGCTGAACATCTAAGGATTGCCTTGGAGGCATTAAGAAGGGAGAAGCTATACGCGAAGTTTTCAAAGTGTGAATTTTGGTTGCAGAGGGTGCAGTTTCTTGGACACGTCATTGACAGTAATGGTGTTTCGGTAGACCCAGCAAAGGTGGAAGCCATTATCAACTGGGAGCAGCCAAAGACGCCAACGGAGATCAGGAGTTTCCTAGGGTTAGCGGGATACTATCGGAGATTCATCCAGGATTTCTCGAAGATAGCATCACCGTTGACCAATCTAACCAGAAAGACGGTAAAGTTTGTTTGGACAGAGAAGTGCGAGGAGAGTTTCTTGGAGCTGAAGAAGAGACTTAGCCAAGCACCAGTGTTGGCATTACCAGACGACACTGGGGTTTTGTAGTATACAGTGATGCGTCACACAAGGGCCTTGGTTGTGTACTAATGCAGCACGGCAGGGTCATTGCGTACGCTTCACGCCAGCTGAAGGACTATGAGAAGGAATACCCGACTCATGATCTGGAGCTAGCAGCAGTAGTGTTCGCCTTGAAGATTTGGAGGCACTACTTATATGGAGAGAGGTGCGAGATATATACAGATCACAAAAGTCTGAAATATATCTTCACTCAGAAGGAGCTGAATATGAGGCAGCGCCGATGGTTAGAATTGATCAAGGATTACGATTGTGAAATTCTGTACCATCCAGGCAAAGCAAATGTAGTGGCAGATGCCCTGAGTAGGAAAGGCAGAGAGAAATTGATGAGGCTTACAACTCAGGCAGAGCTGATAAAGGACTTTGGACGCCTGGAACTGGAAGTTCAGTATCCAATGGAGACGGACAAAAAATTGTTCACCATTATAGTAGGTCCGACTCTACTGGATAAGATAAAGGAGGCCCAAGAATTTGATAAGGAATGCATTGGCATTAAAAAGCAACTGTCGGAAGGAAAAACGTTGAAGTTCAAGGTTGACAGCACAGGTCTGCTGAGGTTCGAGGGAAGAATCTGGATACCCTATGTACCCGACTTAAGGGAAGAAATATTGCAGGAGGCCCATAATACGAGATTTTCGGTACATCCGGATAGCACCAAGATGTATCAAGATCTTCGTCAACATTATTGGTGGCCGCATTTGAAAGGGGAAGTTGCGGAATTCGTCAGCCGGTGTTTAACTTGTTAGAGGGTCAAGGCAGAGCACCAACGGCCGAGCGGATTGTTGCAACCCTTAGAGATTCCCGAGTGGAAGTGGGAGCACATCACTATGGATTTTGTGGTAGGACTTCCGACAACACAAAAGGGTCTAGACGCCATCTGGGTGATCGTAGATCGTTTGACCAAGTCTGCCTACTTTCTACCGATCAAAATCAGGTACAAATTGGAACAGTTGGCGAAACTCTACGTGAAGGAGATAGTATCGCGACATGGAGTACCGGTGTCTATTGTATCTGATAGAGATCCGCGCTTCACGTCAAATTTTTGGAGAAGTCTACAGGAAAGAATGGGAACACAATTGAGAATGAGTACGGCGTATCATCCTCAGACCGACGGTCAGAGCGAGCGAACAATTCAGACCCTGGAGGACATGCTCCGGGCAGTTGTGATGGACTTAGGTGGCAGCTGGGAGGATCATTTGCCCTTGGTAGAGTTCGCTTACAACAATAGTTATCACGCTAGCATCGGTATGCCACCGTACGAAGCGTTATATGGAAGAAAGTGTCGAACGCCGTTGTGTTGGGATGAAGTTGGTGAACGGAGATTGTTGGGACCAGAATTGGTACAACAAATCGTGGAAATCATTAAAGTAATAAGACAGCGGTTAGTAGCAGCCCAGGATCGTCAGAAGAAGTATGCCGACTTACATCGTCAGAAACGAGACTTTGAAGTTGGTAGTTATGTGTTTCTGAAGGTATCTCCTTGGAAAGGGAAGATCCGTTTTGGGAAGAAGGGCAAGCTGAGCCCTAGATTCATAGGACCTTTTGAAATATTAAGGAGAGTAGGCGAAGTGGCGTACGAGGTAGCATTACCTCCTGAACTTGAGCACATTCACAACGTGTTTCATGTATCAGTGTTGCGTCCGTATAAGCCAGATTACAAGCATGTCATCTCCTATGAGCCAACTCAAGTCGAAAAGGACTTATCGTACGAGGAGATTCCTGTCCAAATACTTGATAGGAAGGAGCAAACGCTGAGGAATAAAACCATTCATTCGGTTAAAGTACTCTGGAGGAATCACGCGATGGAAGAAGCCACGTGGGAACTCGAAGAGAAGATGAGAGCAAATTACCCTCAGTTATTTGAGTAACCCTATTTTTGCAATTCCGAGGACGGAATTTTTATAAGGGGGGAGGGATGTAATGCCCGTGAATTTTGAACATCCTTATTAATTAAATCTAATTTAATTTAATGAGTTAACGTTGTTGTGTGTTCTATTTAAACCAACTTGGGTTAATTGGTGGGAGATGTATAAGCTATGTCTATACTTGTGTTGGCAGGTATGATATAACTATGGCTAAGAAATAACCATATGTGAGTCAAGTGTAGGAATTGGTGTGTAATGACTAAAATAGCCAAGAGTGGTTAATAACCAAGGTAATTATGAAGGGGCAATAACCATTGTATATCCAAGTGGTTAATAACCAATGTAATTATGGCGGGATAATAACCATTGTGTTTAAACAATGTAATTATGACAAGATAATAACCAATGTCTAATAACCAATGAAGAATGGTTACTAACTAATGGATAATTAAGATTTTGCGAAAAGACTATTTTAACCTTAAAAGAAGTTGGGTAATGTTTAAAATACCCTTGAGGAAGTTGCTAGGAAGCTTCCTATTATTGACGAATTGACCAAATTGCCCTTGCCTAGTCATGGTTAATGACTATTTTGCCCACGGTCTCTACTTTCCTATAAATAGGACCCCTCACCAATGATAGTGAGGTTGGTTCATTATTCACCAAGTATAGAGAGAGTGTTAGAGAGAGAGTTTGAAGAAAAAGCAAGAACAAATCTTGTGGGAGAAAGAAGAAGGTCTTGATTGTTTAGGCCTTCCCCATTCTCAACCTATTTTGGGAAGGAAAAGAAGAAGAAGAAATCAAAAAGGTATAACTCCAAACTTTAAGCTATTTTAATGTGTTTGGACATAGATCCTTGAAGTTTTATGTTCTTGATGGCTAGAACCTTATGATAAGGTTAGATCTTGAATATATAATGTTTTGCTTGTTCATATGTGTGAGTTTATGTTGGAAAAATTTAGAAGAAAGGAAGTAAAGGAGATTTCCAGAAATTTTGTTTGAAAAAGGTTGTTATATGCTTGTCATTTTGAAATCTATAAAGGTATCTTGTGATTTTCTTTCTTGATATGCTAGATCCATAGGTTAGGGACAAAATCCCTTTTGAATCACTCAAATATGTTGAAAAATGAGCAAACGATGAATTTATTACCAAAGCATGCCAACTGTTGAACAACCTTGCTGACCCCTGACTTTGAGCCAGTTTTCTGAGACCTAAACATAACCAAATTTGATGTTTGATAAATGAAAACTGTAGTTCAGGAAGATACGAATCCAACAAAATCGACGGATCGTAAATCGAAGTTATAGATTTCGTTTTATGAAGATTTTGGTGAAAGACCCCAAATCTGGAAATCAAGAACGAAAATTAGAAAAACAAATTAACTATTTGTTATTTAATTATGTTTAAATAATAAATAAAGTTAAGTAATTGATTAATTATTATTAAATAATGATTAAGGATAATTAAGAATTGTAAATTAATTATTTATGATTTGATTAATTTTAAAATATAAATAAACCTAATTAGTTATTATTTATTATTAAATAATAACTAAAGATAATTAGTACTCACTTATTAGTTATTTATTATTTGATTAACATTAAATAATAAATAAACCTAATTAGTTATTATTAAATAATAACTAAAGATAATTATTACTCACTAATTAATTATTTATTATTTGATTAACTTTAAATAATAAATAAACCTAATTAGTTATCATTTATTAAATAATAACTAAAGATAATTCTTATTCACTAAGTAATTATTTATTACTTGATTAACCTTAAATAATAAATAAATCTAATTAGTTATTATTTATTATTAAATAATAACTAAAGATAATTCATATTTACTAATTAATTATTTATTATTTAATTAATTTTAAATAATAAATAAATCTAATTATCTATTATTTATTATTAAATAATAACTAAAGATAATCGTTACACACTAATTAATTATTTGATTAACGTTAAATAATAAACAAACCTAATTAATTATTATTTAATCTTAAATAATAATTAAAGACAATTAAAATTTATAATTTGATTATTATTTAATTAATAATTAAATAATAAGTGAATATAAATTAGTTATTAAATACTATTAATAATAATGACTAAAGATAATTAATTAATTACTATTTAATAGTAATTAATTGAAGATAGAGTCAATAAAATAGAGAGAGCTTAATAACCCATTAATTAAACAATCATAATAAATTTCTTAAGGGTTTAATAAATAAATATTACTTAAGAAAGAGTAATGTTAATCAATTGAACAATTATTATTAATTGTTTAAGGGTTTAATAAGTGTTTATCACTTAAGGGAAACATTGGTAATTAATTAAACCATCAACCTAAGGATCAATTAAGTGTCTTATAGGATTTACGATAGTTTATGTGTGCTATGTGATTTGCTTAATTGTTAAATAAATAGCATAAGTAAGCGTGTCGATATACAACTACGCAGTACTAATTGATAGATCAACATTATCAATGTTAGGTTCTTCAAGGCCAATTAGTTAAAGCTAGAATTATTTGTAGCTGAGCAGACATGCAAGTTCCCTAACTCAATCTCGAGTTATTATTTTCGAAGCATGTTAGTGAATAATTATTGTCGATTATTCACATCTATACTGATTATTGAGATTCGCACATTGTGCAACTGAATTCCTATCCTATTATGATTGAACTGTAAATTTAATTAAAGTTCTTTCAAGTATGAATTGTTTATGAGATCGATCTATGCTATTTGTATCAGCTAGATCCAGCATGTCTAAATTGGTTAAGACAATGGTATTTTAAAAGCTGTTCTTATTAAATTGTTGTGGTAAGAACTCTTGGTTGAGAAAAGGATAAACTTGTTTAAGGCATGATATCAATGCTGGTTATTAAGTGTTTATGCATAAATCACGGGGTATGAGAGGCTGATCCCCTCGATTACCAAAACTTTTTAAGAGGTCCAGCTTACATGCTGAGAACCTTGGTAAACGTCCTTGGTTATTTCAAACCACTCAGTAATTGACATTCAATTATTCGAATATTCAACTGTTGACTGATAATTCATAATTCTTCACAATGATATACTGTTGTTGAACATTGAAAGCGAAATTTCCTTCTATCATGATATATCTCTTTGTGTATATACTTGCTAAGCAAATTAGTTGCTTACCCTTGCTATATCATGATCTTTATTTCAGCTAAGGCAGAAACGTCTAGAGGAGACAAAGGAAAAGGGAAGGTGCAAGAATAGACGCCCGATAGTGCCTATGTACTAGTTATTCTTGAATGTTGTTTGATTAAGTGAACCTTTTATTGTATTAAGGGTACGTTTTATGTTAAGGTTAAAGAACCTTGGGACCAAGATTGCAAGACCTTATTATTATTTCAATAAACAATGTATGTTTATTATTCCGCATTTAGTTAGAAAGTATGTTTGTCGTTGAGTATCGTGAGCACCGAATTCGAGGTTAGGAAACCCGGATTTGGGGGCGTCACAGGTTGGTATCAGAGCTATAGGTTATAAACGTTAGGAATGAGAAACCTAGGTTATAACCTTAGTAGAAAACTCATATAGAGTATGTAGGTAAGGGGTTGAGGAGATTCATCGAGTTCTAGTTGTACCGAATAAAATATCATTTCATTTTATCAATGAATGTATTTTATTACGGTACTGATGATGTTTATGGTGTGGTGTATTGTAGGATGTCGAACGAGAGTCAAGATAGGTAATCAGTGAACCAGGAACCCATAGAACCTAAGGTGATAGGAGAATTGCTGGCGAGGGACGCCGAGCGGTTAGGGCTGAACAACTAGAGACACAGGACCACACCCTCCAGATTTTTGAACAGCAGTACAACGACGCTACTTACCAGGCCCAGGCTGAGTTAGCCGAGTTGCGAGGGAAGCTGCAGCAGAGAGAGCTACAGTTAGGACAGTTGAGGGATGAGATGAAAGCTAGAGATGTGATGATATATGATTTGGAGCGAGCCTTAGACATCGCCTTTATGCAGTTCGACGCTAAATGGATGGATCTGCTCTCCAGTAGCGAGAGCAAGCGTTGAGTTGTATTCACCTTGTGTCCCTTAGAGGATAGTTGGAGGTGGGTCGTTATGCCTTGAGCAGTGAAGTTGGTACTACTTTTGATTTACTAGAGTTTGTATTAACCTCAGCAGGTGCGAGGTAGTTCGTATGTAGGATGTACTTCCATTTATGTAGGTAGAAAAAGAATGGTTTAAGTAAATCCCATCTTTGGTTATTTTACTGGGATGGTAGCATTTATAGCAATATACCTGTGATAAACGTGTAAAACACTAAAGTTGGTATATGAATATAAATGCATTATTATGGTATGTGTTTGAGAATTTTACTTGGTAAACCGTCAATTCAATGGTTATGTTAATTCAGTAAAACTGAATCGGTATTTTAGCAACTTAAATCACTAATCGGGTAAAAGTAGAATTCCCGAGGTTGGGTAATCTAGAGCTCCCACATGATGGTCATGCGATTGTTCGAGTACAATATTGTATTGCATGTTAAATACTTATATGTTACTAAAACCCGAGTAACGTGTTAGGACTTTGTTTAAACAGATAATGCCGCCCAGACGAATCCTACGAAACCAAGGGGTCGAAGAGTCGGTTAACAATGCAGAGGGAACTCAACCAAACCTAATGCAAGACTTTATCAACATGATGGCCGAAGCTCTGCGGAATCAAATGACTACCACAGGAAACCAGACGGGCAACCACTTAGCCAATTTTAAAGATTTCAAGGCAGTAGGGCCGCCGGAGTTTAGGGGAACAACGGACCCGATAGAGGCCCAGTCGTGGATAAAGGAGATGAAAAGGCCTTTGTCATTGCTAGAGTCGCTGAGGAGCAGAAGACAGTTTTTGCTACCTACCTAATGAAAGGTGAGGCTAACTTTTGGTGGGAAGCTAATCACAACAAAGCTGGAACTGGAGTCGTGGCGTGGGAAGCATTCAAGACATTGTTTTTCGAGAATTACTTTCCCGAGAGTACGCAGGCGAAAATGGAAATCAAGTTTTTGGAATTGAAGCAAGAAAATTTATCAGTGTCAGAGTACGCTGCAAAATTCAATGAATTGGCTAGATTCGCCACACATCAGGTGGATACTGAGGTGAGGAAGGCCAGGAGATTCGAGAATGGATTAAAGCCGTGGATCTACAGTAAGGTAGCGGTTTTGCAAATTACATCGTTCTCAACCTTGTTGGAGAAAGCTCTCATTGCCGAAGGTGGGCGTGAAGCGGTTTCAAAATATAATCGGGAAAAGAACAAGAAGAAGGTAGAAGGAGGAAATGCAAATGTTAGCGGTGGTGGCAGCAACAACAGGAAGCGTCAATGGAGCAGTGGGGGTAGCAATTCTGAAATCCAGCAAAGGAGCGTACAACAGAAAAGGCAGGTATGTGGGAATTGCGGAAAGGGTCACTCGGGAGAGTGTATGAAGGGGAAGATGGTCTGTTATACCTGTGGACAAGAAGGGCATATCTCGCCCAATTGTTGTTGCTCGATTTCGCAATCAATAAAACACGCGCAAGTATACGCGGTCCACAAGTAATATAAGATAAGTAAAGTGTCGAACCCACGAGGAATTATGTTAAATAATTACCAAATATCAATCGCATGTAAAATCAATCCAATTTAAACAATGACAATATGGTTTGTGTTTGTTGTTGATTAAAACTAAAATAAGGGAAATTTAGAAAACAAGGTTTTATTAACACGGATAAAGTTCAAGATAAAAAGGTCTAAGATTACAATATCCCCCAACTCTTCATTTAAACATCATACTCTCTCTTGTTTGGTAAATGAGAACATAAGAATTGCTATCCGAGAAATCACAAGTATATATAAGCCTCTCTCGATGGTCGAATACGTATTTCCTATTGTGGTGTATAGATATATTTCTATTCTATACACAAGCAAGAATCCCATATCAAGAACAATTAATAAGACACATGTCACGTAAAATCCCATTAACTATTCTATCAATTACCAACTTTCACAATAGAAATCATTAAGCATGATTCTCAAATGGATACATGTGGTATTTAGGTATATGTCTATCCTAAATACAATCAAATTATCAACCCTCAAGAATAATACATAAGACTCACGTCACATAATCTCATACATTATCCATAAAGAACATCTAATTTTCACATGAATTCATAACTAGGTCTCAACTTATACTTCCTCTCTCAATTCTATATAAGTTACCAAAGTAATTACGGGCCAAGCAATTAATCCTTAATCAAAGGTTATAAACTCCAATTCACAAAGTGCCTAATTACCATTCAAGAGAGAGCATTCAATTTAAACTACAAGTTGGGTTTCCATTGCAATCTTAGAATGAAGAATTTAGCTCATATTCAATTTCAACAACATCATAATCTGATTACAGTACATGGTTTGGAATAACAAAATAAGAATAAAGAACTACAACAAATGAAGATACACCCCTTTTGTGATGATATTCCCGAATTAGTGTGATGTAGTTCTTCTTGAGTTGCTCTTCTTTCCTATTTCGTGCTCCTAGCCTCCTTGGTTGATGAAATTCTGATAATCTTTCTTTTAGCTCCTTTGTTCTTCTCTTTTTAGCTCCAAACCCTAGCTTTTTCCAAGTGTGTAACCAAGCTTGAATCATGCAATACCAACTCCCTGCATGATTTTTCATCTGAATTCCCTCTCTCCTCATTTTCTCGTTCCTGAAATTCCTCCACTAGTGCGCCACAATAGCAGAACAGACAAAGCCAGCCGCACCAGAAATCGCGCTCTCGCCCCGGCGAGAAAAACAGCCTGGGGAGCTCGCCCCGGCGAAGAAATTGGCCTTGGAGGCTCGCCCCGGCGAGGAAATTGGCCTGGGGAGCTCGCCGCGGCGAGGGCACATGTCCTGCTAAAATTACCCTTTTGCCCCTGGTCTTGCCAAAAACCACCACGATCGTCCACAACTGTTCCCTGCACAACAAAAGCATAAAACTAGTAAATAGATACAAAAAACACCTAAGGATAGCAAAGAATTGAGTTCAAAGGATAACTAATTCGTAGGTATAAAACCCACTAATCAAATACCCCCAAACTTAAGACTTTGCTTGTCCTCAAGCAAAAACAACGGAGATGAGAAATACACAATGCAACTAATTAAATGAATGCAAATGCATGAACTATAAGCCTAGAGCAGCCAAGATAAGGAAATCAAGCCTCAACAATCAGAAACAAATAAACAACAACAACACAACTGTAGGACTATCAGAAATGAGACACGCACCAAATTTCGCCAAATGATTAACCCTTAAGTGTGTGTGTGTGGTCAGAAAGACAGAGTACGCAATGATCACAATTCGATCTAAGAACTATAGTGCTCAAAAGAAGATAAAATAGTTGAGTATCACTACTAGTATCTCCCATACTCACTAGCTTTTATTTCACACTCTATTAACTATATTCTATCACAATCACCGAGTGCGTTTTACGCTCCATCTCGATGATAGTTTTATTTACATCTAGATCTGTGCAATCTCTATCTTTATTAGGCTCTTCAATGTCACCCATGTAGCAAACTTTCCACCGATGACTCCCAAACCAGATGGTCTTAGGGCACCAAGCGTAGAACACTCCAAAGGGCTTACTTGTTCGAATGACACCGGCCACAAAGATAAAACAGTCTAGATTTGCTCATATCTGTCTATATTTCATTTTTCAATTATCACCAGCATCAAGACAGACATCGAAGCATTAAATAAGCATAGAAGTTAGATTTTTTTTTTTTTAAATTTTTTTTTTTTTTTTAACTATCCTATCTTTTAATGAGCAATAACAGTTTCAAAGATTTGAACATACAATCTCACGTACTCAACAACACTGATATGTGCATTAGTAACTCAAAGGGTTAAAAATTTAAGAAAATTAGGCACGAGCTAACATTTCTAATATAGCAATTCGAATCCCAAAGTGTTGAATATCTTAAAAAAAACAATTATCACCATGTCATCATCGGCCTTCCTTAAGTGCGCTGCTCAAAAGCTTTCTAAATGCAATTTTTTTTTTTTATAGAAGAACAAAGCAGATGATGAATATGTACAATGAATATCACACAAATGACAAGAACAGAAATAATCATTAAAAGCAAGAAAAGTTATTTTGATGATATTATAAATACTTAATTATAACATAAGTTTGAAACATACTACGTGGATGCAAAACTACAGCTAAATGTAACATACTAAAATACTATAACTTCAAACTAAAAACTCTAAAACATCCCCAAACTTGGAAATAACAATGTCCTCATTGCAGAAAAGATAAAGACATGAAAAACTGAGGACTTCCCTATGATATCACTCGGCGGGGTGATCGTCTGTCTCCTCGACGTCAGAATCTGATGGTGAGAAAGGCGGCAGCGGTGTAGGCACGGGGAAAGGAAGTGGAGGTGCACTCGGGTACTGTGCTGCTAGAACCGCACTGAAATTAGTGGTGAAGTTCCACATGTGCTCCTGCCTCTCTGTAATGCGCTGATTCTGCCTCTTTAGCCTCCTCTCTAGCTTCTTAGCTCGACTGTCAATAAGTAACTGGAGGCTGCGGATCTGAGAGCTGAACTTTGCCTTAGGCCGTGATGAACCGGCAGGCAGCTGAGTATCCTCCTCCTCCTCCTCCTCGGAAGTAGCCTCAATAATAAAGCCTCGGCCACGAGGATGCGACTCGGCTCCCTCCCAAACCTTGTACCTCGCAATCAGCCTGTGGTCGAGAAGCTGTGATGGCTGCTGTGTTACCTCATCATCTCGCCACTGCACCCCCGCCTGTCTACACAATCCACAAATGAGGGAGGGGTGAGGTAGTCCGCCCTGAACATTACCCCTCAGAAGCCGGCGGATACTACCCTCGATGATGTTCCCTACATCAATCGAGAAATCCATAACAATAGCGTATAGTAACGCTGCCTTCTCCTTCGAAACATCGCTCACGTGCTGGGAAGGCATGAGCTTGGCACTCAGGAAGGCGTACCAAATCTTTCCATACAGGCTGAGGTCCTTGCTGGGGAAGAGAGAAGCACCTCTATCTCGCCTAGTGATCCATGTGGTACCTGGTTTGCACAACTCAGTTACAATCTTGTCAAAATCAGGCTGCGAGCGAATGAACTCTGTGTACTGGCATAATGCAGGAGGCACCAAGTTGTAGTAGTGATTAATTGCCTGTGCGCTGAACGGTACCCTCATCTCCCTGACTATGGCCTCAAAAGGCTGCCTGTCCTGAGCGTTGGCATAGAACTCCTGTACCACAGGAACCACTGCTGGGTCGGGGTGGTGGGTGAAAGTGTCCCACACCCTCTCATCAATCTGCTCCCAAATCTCTCCACCAACCCCTCTCTCTGGCCTGAGTCCTCGCTCGGGAGTTAGAGCTTTACCCGTGATGAAGTCATCAAATCTGTCTGCTGCCTCGGCACTAATAAATTTACTGTGGTCATATTGCCTGGGTGGTGCGGAGGAGGATCCCTCAGTACGAGATCTCTTAGGCGGCATGATAGCAACTAAGCAGAAATTCTTATTCAAAACAAACCCAAACCCCACTGATATCAATTCACTGCAATACAGAATTTCCCCCAAACTTGAATTTTTCACAAACCCACAATTTCCTGCAAGAATTCTCAAAATACACAGCACTATATCCCCAATCCAGCAGTTAAACCAATACAACCACAACTGGGTACCCAAAATCAACTAAATCAAACTATGCAGAAAACTGACAGTTCAAGGTATGAACACTGACAATCCCAACTTAGAATTCACAGAAACCAATTCCAACTACTGATTACCCAGATGCAAACTCAACAATAATTAACAACCAATTACGCAAAAACAGTAGGAAATCAATTTACCCTTTTGTACCTGGCCTCTGATCGTTGGTGGTTGTGAAGACGGAGGAAGTGCCTGCTTGAATTCCCAAAATTGCAGCCTGAATCCTCACTGAGATGTAATGAGACCGAATCCTAGCCCCAATTCTTCCAACTAATTGACCTAATTCGAATGGTGTTGATGATGGTGACTGTAATGGTGGAATTGGTTGAAAACCCAAATTGGAAGTGGATTTCGTGTGAAAAAGGGTTGCTCAATCCTTAGGTTAGTTGAAATCGAGAGTGGGATGTGGCTAGGGTTGGATATCGAGTGCTTGGGTCGTTTTGGGGGAGGAGTATCAGGTTGCAGAAGAATGGGAGTGAAGGAGAATGGAGCAGGTTCGAACGGGAGGGAGTTTTTAGGTTCTGCAATTCCGTGTCTCTCGCCGGGGCGAGAGTTTCCCTTATGTTTTTTCTCGCTCGCCGGGGCGAGATCTCGCCGGGGCGAGAGATTTCAAGTATAAAAACCTCGCCGCGGCGAGCCCCCCTGCTGAAGCAAAAATTTGATTTTTGAAATTTTCATCCAGGGACCATGCCTAATATCAACTCCCTGTATCCCTGCAACCTACAAAACATACATTAGAAACAATGGGCCAAAAATGACCCTCAAAAGTGACTCGGTGCTAAAAATCCAAAACTAACACACAATATACTAAATATAAAAAATTTAAAAACTAACTAATCATGGAAAATGCAATAATTAAGACACACAACTGAATCATAAAAGGATACGGAAGATGGTGGGTTGCCTCCCACCGAGCGCTTGGTTTTGAGTCCTCGGCCCGACTTTTCATCAATTTCAAGGTTGATCGGCTAAAGTGATCGAGGTCTTTTGGCGAGCGAAGCCGCCACCCCAATAGTGCTTAAGGCGCTGCCCGTTGACTTTGAACGTCACTTTCGGATTATCACCATAGATTTCAACAGCTCCGTGTGGGAATGCGTGCTTGACAGTGAAAGGACCCGACCAACGCGATTTGAGCTTTCCGGGAAAAAGCCTCAATCTAGAGTTGTACAACAATACCGCTTGGCCAGGCTCGAATTTTCTGTCAACAATCTTCTTATCATGCCACCTCTTTACCTTTTCCTTGTACAATTTTGCATTTTCATAAGCTTGCAGTCGGAACTCATCAAGTTCATTGAGCTGAAGAAGCCTTTTCTCACCTGTAGCTGTGAGGTCAAAATTCAACTTTCTAATGGCCCAAAACGCCTTGTACTCAAGCTCAACCGGAAGATGGCATGCCTTGCCATAAACAAGCTGGTATGGTGACATACCAATGGGTGTTTTAAAAGCCGTTCTGTACGCCCACAGTGCATCATCCAGCTTTGTTGACCAATCTTTTCTTGTGGGGTTGACGATCTTTTCCAGGATTTTCTTCACTTCTCTGTTGGAAACCTCCGCTTGTCCATTGGTCTGGGGGTGATAAGCAGTAGCAATTCTATGAGTGACCCCATATTTTCCCAAAAGGGCAGCAAAATGTTTATTGCAGAAGTGACTCCCTTCATCACTAATCATAGCCCTCGGAGTACCGAATCTTGTGAAGATATTCTTTTGAAGGAATTTCAGCACTACCTTGGAATCATTAGCGGGAAATGCGGCAGCCTCCACCCATTTAGATACATAATCTACTGCCAAGAGAATGTATAGATTATTGAAAGAGGGTGGGAATGGCCCCATAAAGTCTATACCCCAAACATCAAAGACTTCAACCTCCAGGATCATGTTTAAAGGCATTTCGTGCCTTTTGGAAATGTTCCCCATCCGTTGACATCTATCACATTTGAGCACAAACTGATGAGCATCCTTGAACAAAGTTGGCCAAAAGAACCCTGCTTGCAACACCTTAGTGGCTGTTTTCTCACCTCCGTAGTGTCCTCCATATAACGAATCATGACAGTGATGGAGAATGCTCTCGACCTCGCTCTGTGGAACACACCTTCGAATCATTTGGTCCACACAATGCTTGAACAAATAAGGCTCATCCCACATATACCTATTAACGTCATGAAGAAACTTTTTCTTTTGCTGCCACGACAAGTCCGGTGGGAGTGTGTTACTAACTAAGTAGTTAGCAAAATCAGCATACCAAGGTATTTCGTCTTGAACCACAAACAACTGTTCATCCGGGAAAGATTCATTTATTAGAACTTTGTCTTCCTTATCAAGACCCGGATTCTCCAATCTAGATAGATGGTCCGCTACTTGGTTATCAGTTCCCTTTCTGTCCCGAATCTCCAAGTCAAACTCTTGCAACAATAAAATCCATCGAATCAATCTCGGTTTAGCATCTTTCTTTGCAATGAGATACCGAATAGCTGAATGATCCGTGAACACAACCACCCTTGTTCCAATCAAGTAAGATCGAAACTTGTCAAATGCATAAACTACTGCAAGCAACTCCTTCTCAGTAGTGGTGTAATTGAGCTGTGCATCAGTTAAGGTTTTGCTAACGTAGTAAATGGCATGAAAAACCTTCTCCTTGCGCTGTCCCAAAACAGCCCCCACCGCATAATCACTGGCATCACACATCAACTCGAAGGGTTTTGACCAATCCGGAGCAACTATCACTGGTGCAGTGGTTAATTTCTTCTTTAGTAGCTCAAATGCCATCAAACACTCCTCATCAAACTTGAATGGCACATCTTTCTCTAGTAGACTGCATAAAGGCTTAGTGATCTTAGAAAAGTCCTTAATGAATCTTCGGTAAAACCCCGCATGTCCTAGAAAACTACGAATGCCCTTCACTGAGGTTGGTGGAGGTAAATTTTCAATTGTTTCAAGTTTTGCTCTATCTACCTCAAGACCCTTTGACGACACTTTATGCCCAAGTATTATCCCCTCTTGTACCATGAAGTGGCATTTTTCCCAGTTGAGCACTAGATTAGTTTCCACACATCTCTTCAGTATTAGAACTAGATTTTCCAAGCAGTTGTCAAATGAATCACCAAACACTGAGAAGTCATCCATGAAAACTTCAACATTGCGTTCTACCAAATCTGAGAAAATAGCCATCATGCACCTTTGAAAAGTGGCTGGTGCATTACACAATCCGAATGAGACCCTTCTAAAAGCAAAAGTACCAAATGGGCATGTGAAGGTAGTCTTTTCTTGATCTTCTGGAGCAATAGCAATCTGATTATATCCCGAATATCCATCCAACAAGCAATAGTACTAATGTCCAGCTAGTCTATCCAACATTTGATCAATGAAGGGTAATGGGAAATGATCCCTTCGAGTTGCTTTGTTAAGCCTCCTGTAATCCATGCACACCCTCCAACCAGTTACTGTTCTTGTTGGAATCAATTCATTATTCTCATTGGCTACAACTGTCATGCCTCCTTTCTTGGGTACACACTGAACTGGGCTCACCCATGCACTGTCAGAGATAGGATAAATTATTCCAGCATCTAACCACTTCAAAATCTCTTTCTTTACCACCTCCTTCATGATTGGGTTGAGTCTCCTCTGATGTTCCACAGTGGGCTTACTATCATCTTCCATCAAGATTTTGTGCATACAGTAAGATGGGCTTATTCCCTTGATGTCGGCGATGGTCCATCCAATAGCAGATTTGTACTCCCTAAGAACCCGCAACAGCTTGCTTTCCTGAAACTCGTTAAGCACAGATGCAATAATAACAGGTAAAGTAGTTGAATCACCTAAATATGCATACCTGAGATGGTTAGGCAAGGGCTTTAGCTCAAGAGATGGAGGTGTCTCAAGTGATGGTTTCAACCGATCTGTAGCATTCTCAGCATGTTCAAGAGATTCAAACGGAATTTGAAACTTGCTCCCCCGTGGCACTGTATCTAAAATCTGTAGATATTCAACCAAATCTGGATCTTCTATGTCAAACTCTCCCAGAAGTGCAGTTTCTAATGGATCATTGTTTAACACATTCAAAAACTCGTCATTCACAGCTTGCTCGATAACATCCACATGAAAACATTCTTCCTCATCCGAAGGGAATTTCATGGCCTTAAATACATTGAAGGTCACTTCTTGATCCTGAACCCTCATAGTGAGCTCTCCCTTTTGCACATCGATTAAAGTTCTTCCAGTGGCTAAAAATGGTCTCCACAGAATAATAGGAATGTTTTTATCTTCCTCATAATCTAAGATGATAAAATCAGCTGGGAAGATGAATTTATCCACCTTGACAAGAATGTCTTCAACAATTCCCCTTGGGTATGTAACCGACCTATCGGCAAGCTGAAGAGAAATGTTTGTAGGCTTTGGTGCAGGCAATCCCAACTGAGTATACACGGATAATGGCATAAGATTAATACTAGCACCCAAGTCACACAAACATTTGTTGAAAGAAAGGCTACCAATAGTACACGGTATAGTGAAGCTGCCTGGATCTTTCAACTTGGGAGGTAGCTTTCTTTGCAGCACGGCACTACATTCCTCTGTCAAAGCCACTGTCTCAAAGTCATTTAGCCTTTTCTTCCTAGACAGAATTCCTTTCATAAATTTGGCATAGCTAGGCATCTGTTCTAAGGCCTCTGCAAAAGGAATGTTAATTTGTAGCTTCTTGAAGACCTCCAGGAATTTGGCAAACTGTTTATCCAACTTTTGCTTCTGCAATCTCTGAGGGAAAGGTACTGGTGGATACACTTTTGGAGTAGGCTCAACACTAGGTTTATCTGTGGTATCTTTCTGCCCTGACTCAGGTGGTACACTGCTGTCCATTTCCTTAGAAAAATCAGCATTAGTCAAGTCCGAAGGAGAGCTTGAGTGGGCTGCCCCCTTTTGCAATTCGGGCTCCTGTAAGGTTTGTTTACCATCTTCTGAGAGTTACTGCCTGACATTCCTCTTTCCCATCTCTTCTTGGATTAGTCTCTGTGTTACTAGGAAGAGATCCCTGAGGTCTATTTGACATGGAACTAGCCATCTGCCCAATTTGATTTTCCAAAGCCTTAAGTGCTGCTGCTTGGTTTTTAATCAAGATATCTTGGTTAGCCATGTTTTCAATATCAACTCCTCAAAATCTGATTTTCTCTCTGGTTGTGGTTGTGAGGTTTGAGCTGCATGATGTTGTTGAGGCTGATTTTGGAACCCTGGTGGATGATGTGGTTTAGGAGCTTGCTGAAAATTTTGATTGTTGCTCCATGAAAAGTTAGGATGGTTCCTATTTCCAGCATTGTAAGTGTTTTGGTACTGATTTGGCGGTCTCTGGTAGCTACTTACAAACTGAACTGCCTCATGGTCAAATGGGCATTGGTCATTGGCATGTGTCCCTGCACAAACTTCACAAACAACAGCCACCTGCTGTACTTTTGAGTCAGTCAAGGAATCAATTTTCTTTGACATTGCTGCCATTTGAGCTGCTAAGGCTGTGATGGCATCCACCTCTAATACACCGGCTACCTTTGGTTGACTCATCCTAGCAGTAGGCCATTGGTAGTTATTTGCAGCCATAACCTCCAACAAATCAAGTGCTTCCCCATAATTTTTAGCCATAAAAGATCCTCCCGCAGCTGCATCTAAACTAGACCGATTGTGAGATCCCAATCCATTGTAGAAGGTATTCAATTGCATCCATGGAAGGAATCCATGATGTGGGCATTTCCGAAGCAAATCTTTAAATCTTTCCCAAGCTTCATACAATGATTCTCCATGGTGTTGTTCAAAGGTAGCAATTTCATTTCTCAATCTAGCAGATTTTGCAGGAGGGAAGAATTTTGCCAAAAATTTCTGTGCTAAGTCTGACCATGTAGTGATGGATCCCGGTGGCAAAGCGTGAAGCCAACTCTTAGCTTTGTCTCTCAAAGTGAACGGGAAAAGTCTAAGTCTCAAAGCATCATCCGTCACTCCAACAAATTTAAAAGTATCACAAATCTCAATAAAGCTCAACAAATGCTCATTAGGGTTGTCATTGGGCAAACCCCCAAACTGTAACGAATTTTGCACCATTTGTATTATTCCCGGTTTGATTTCAAAGGCATTTGCAGTTATTGCCGGTCTTGTGATACTAGACTGTAAATCACTTATCTGCGGCGTTACATAGTCTCTCAATGCTTTTTGTTCCTCTGCCGCCATAGTTTCTTGATTGTTAGAATCCCTGATTCTTTCTCTTCTTAGTCTTCGGGTATTTCTCTCGATCTCGGGATCGTAAGGAAATAACTCAAGACTTTGTGATCGGCGCATACAACTCCAGGGTACCTACACAATCAAGTGAATAAAAATTAAAAACAAGTCTAAATTAAGATCAATTCAACTATAATCAATATTGGTAAAATTATTGTAAAATAATTCCCCGGCAACGGCGCCAAAAACTTGTTGCTCGATTTCGCAATCAATAAAACACGCGCAAGTATACGCGATCCACAAGTAATATAAGATAAGTAAAGTGTCGAACCCACGAGGAATTATGTTAAATAATTACCAAATATCAATCGCATGTAAAATCAATCCAATTTAAACAATGACAATATGGTTTGTGTTTGTTGTTGATTAAAACTAAAATAAGGGAAATTTAGAAAACAAGGTTTTACTAACACGGATAAAGTTCAAGATAAAAAGGTCTAAGATTACAATATCCCCCAACTCTTCATTTAAACATCATACTCTCTCTTGTTTGGTAAATGAGAACATAAGAATTGCTATCCGAGAAATCACAAGTATATATAAGCCTCTCTCGATGGTCGAATACGTATTTCCTATTGTGGTGTATAGATATATTTCTATTCTATACACAAGCAAGAATCCCATATCAAGAACAATTAATAAGACACATGTCACGTAAAATCCCATTAACTATTCTATCAATTACCAACTTTCACAATAGAAATCATTAAGCATGATTCTCAAATGGATACATGTGGTATTTAGGTATATGTCTATCCTAAATACAATCAAATTATCAACCCTCAAGAATAATACATAAGACTCACGTCACATAATCTCATACATTATCCATAAAGAACATCTAATTTTCACATGAATTCATAACTAGGTCTCAACTTATACTTCCTCTCTCAATTCCATATAAGTTACCAAAGTAATTACGGGCCAAGCAATTAATCCTTAATCAAAGGTTATAAACTCCAATTCACAAAGTGCCTAATTACCATTCAAGAGAGAGCATTCAATTTAAACTACAAGTTGGGTTCCATTGCAATCTTAGAATGAAGAATTTAGCTCATATTCAATTTCAACAACATCATAATCTGATTACAGTACATGGTTTGGAATAACAAAATAAGAATAAAGAACTACAACAAATGAAGATACACCCCTTTTGTGATGATATTCCCGAATTAGTGTGATGTAGTTCTTCTTGAGTTGCTCTTCTTTCCTATTTCGTGCTCCTAGCCTCCTTGGTTGATGAAATTCTGATAATCTTTCTTTTAGCTCCTTTGTTCTTCTCTTTTTAGCTCCAAACCCTAGCTTTTTCCAAGTGTGTAACCAAGCTTGAATCATGCAATACCAACTCCCTGCATGATTTTTCATCTGAATTCCCTCTCTCCTCATTTTCCCGTTCCTGAAATTCCTCCACTAGTGCGCCACAATAGCAGAACAGACAAAGCCAGCCGCACCAGAAATCGCGCTCTCGCCCCGGCGAGAAAAACAGCCTGGGGAGCTCGCCCCGGCGAGGGCTCGCCCCGGCAAAGAAATTGGCCTTGGAGGCTCGCCCCGGCGAGAGCTCGCCCCGGCGAGGAAATTGGCCTGGGGAGCTCGCCGCGGCGAGGGCACATGTCCTGCTGAAATTACCCTTTTGCCCCTGGTCTTGCCAAAAACCACCACGATCGTCCACAACTGTTCCCTGCACAACAAAAGCATAAAACAAGTAAATAGATACAAAAAACACCTAAGGATAGCAAAGAATTGAGTTCAAAGGATAACTAATTCGTAGGTATAAAACCCACTCATCAATTGTCCTAAGGCGAAGAAAGGAGGTTGCTTCAATTTTGGAGAGATAGGACATCGGAGCAAGGAATGTCCCCGAAAGAGAAACATGGATGGCGGAAACGGCAATAGGGGCAACAACTCGAGGGCAACCAGTGGAGGACCAGCCCAGCCAAATAAGCCAACAGCGAGGACCTTCAACATGACAGTACAAGATGCTGTGACATCCAGAGAGGTGGTGTCAGGTATTATTCCAATCAACAACATAGATGCCTATGTGCTATTTGATTCGGGAGCTTCATGTTTTTTTGTTTCTGATGAATTTGCTCAAAGACTTAATTTTCCTAGTGAACTGTTAGAACACCCGATGAATGTAGAAGTAGCAAACAAAGAGATTATCCCCGTAAACTACATTTATAAGAATTGTTGTGCTGATGTGAGAGGGTTTAAGCTTAACGTGGACTTGTTGCCGATTCGTCTTGGAGAATTCGATGTAATCCTTGGGATGGACTGGTTAGCAAGCCACAGGGCGGTCATTGACTGTAAGAAAAAGTGCGTACACTTGCAGACTCCGGGTAAGTCGAAGGTGGTGTACTATGGTAGTAAATCGCCGAGACAATCTTGTTGTCGGACGATGATGCAAGCGAAGAGATTGCTTAAGAAGGGTTGTATAGGTTATTTGGCTCACGTTGTAGATACTCCACGGGTCGAGGGTGAACTGAGTCAGATACCCGTCGTAAGGAAATTCGCTGATGTCTTCCCAGATGAAATTCCGGGATTGCCGCCAGATAGAGAGATAGAATTTGTGATTGACTTGGTACCCGAGACGGCACCGATATCTAAGGCACCTTACCGAATGGCACCAGTAGAGATGAAAGAGCTGATGGTTCAATTGCAGGAACTGTTAGACAAGGGTTATATCAGACCGAGCGTGTCACCATGGGAAGCGCCAGTTCTGTTCGTAAAGAAGAAGGATGGCTCGATGAGGCTTTGTATCGACTACCGTGAGTTGAACAAAGTTACAATTAAGAATAGGTATCCGCTGCCCAGGATAGACGATCTGTTTGATCAACTCAAGGGAGCAAAATACTTCTCGAAGATTGATTTAAGGACGGGTTATCATCAACTAAGAGTGAGGCAGGAGGATATCCCGAAGACGACATTCAGAACTCGTTATGGACATTTCGAGTTCCTGGTTATGTCATTTGGACTGATAAATGCACCAGCGGCATTCATGGATATGATGAACAGAGTGTTCAAGCAATATTTGGACAAGTTCGTTGTAGTATTCATCGATGACATCTTGGTGTATTCAGTGTCAGAGGAAGAACATGCTGAACATCTAAGGATTGCCTTGGAGGCATTAAGAAGGGAGAAGCTATACGCGAAGTTTTCAAAGTGTGAATTTTGGTTGCAGAGGGTGCAGTTTCTTGGACACGTCCTTGACAGTAATGGTGTTTCGGTAGACCCAGCAAAGGTGGAAGCCATTATCAACTGGGAGCAGCCAAAGACGCCAACGGAGATCAGGAGTTTCCTAGGGTTAGCGGGATATTATCGGAGATTCATCCAAGATTTCTCGAAGATAGCATCACCGTTGACCAATCTAACCAGAAAGACGGTAAAGTTTGTTTGGACAGAGAAGTGCGAGGAGAGTTTCTTGGAGCTGAAGAAGAGACTTAGCCAAGCACCAGTGTTGGCATTACCAGACGACACTGGGGTTTTGTAGTATACAGTGATGCGTCACACAAGGGCCTTGGTTGTGTACTAATGCAGCACGGCAGGGTCATTTCACGCCAACTGAAGGACTATGAGAAGGAATACCCGACTCATGATCTGGAGTTAGCAGCAGTAGTGTTCGCCTTGAAGATTTGGAGGCACTACTTATATGGAGAGAGGTGCGAGATATATACAGATAACAAAAGTCTGAAATATATCTTCACTCAGAAGGAGCTGAATATGAGGCAGCGCCGATGGTTAGAATTGATCAAGGATTACGATTGTGAAATTCTGTACCATCCAGGCAAAGCAAATGTAGTGGCAGATGCCCTGAGTAGGAAAGGCAGAGAGAAATTGATGAGGCTTACAACTCAGGCAGAGCTGATAAAGGACTTTGGACGCCTGGAACTGGAAGTTCAGTATCCAATGGAGACGGACAAAAAATTGTTCACCATGACAGTAGGTCCGACTCTACTGGATAAGATAAAGGAGGCCCAAGAATTTGATGAGGAATGCATTGGCATTAAAAAGCAACTGTCGGAAGGAAAAACGTTGAAGTTCAAGGTTGACAGCACAGGTCTGCTGAGGTTCGAGGGAAGAATCTGGATACCCTATGTACCCGACTTAAGGGAAGAAATATTGCAGGAGGCCCATAATACGAGATTTTCGGTACATCCGGGTAGCACCAAGATGTATCAAGATCTTCGTCAACATTATTGGTGGCCGCATTTGAAAGGGGAAGTTGCGGAATTCGTCAGCCGGTGTTTAACTTGTCAGAGGGTCAAGGCAGAGCACCAACGGCCGAGCGGATTGTTGCAACCCTTAGAGATTCCCGAGTGGAAGTGGGAGCACATCACTATGGATTTTGTGGTAGGACTCCCGACAACACAAAAGGGTCTAGACGCCATCTGGGTGATCGTAGATCGTTTGACCAAGTCTGCCTACTTTCTACCGATCAAGATCAGGTACAAATTGGAACAGTTGGCGAAACTCTACGTGAAGGAGATAGTATCGCGACATGGAGTACCGGTGTCTATTGTATCTGACAGAGATCCGCGCTTCACGTCAAATTTTTGGAGAAGTCTACAGGAAAGAATGGGAACACAATTGAGAATGAGTACGGCGTATCATCCTCAGACCGACGGTCATAGCGAGCGAACAATTCAGACCCTGGAGGACATGCTCCGGGCAGTTGTGATGAACTTAGGTGGCAGCTGGGAGGATCATTTGCCCTTGGTAGAGTTCGCTTACAACAATAGTTATCACGCTAGCATCGGTATGCCACCGTACGAAGCGTTATATGGAAGAAAGTGTCGAACGCCGTTGTGTTGGGATGAAGTTGGTGAACGGAGATTGTTGGGACCAGAATTGGTACAACAAACCATGGAAATCATTAAAGTAATAAGACAGCGGTTAGTAGCAGCCCAGGATCGTAAGAAGAAGTATGCCGACTTACATCGTCAGAAACGAGACTTTGAAGTTGGTAGTTATGTGTTTCTGAAGGTATCTCCCTGGAAAGGGAAGATCCGTTTTGGGAAGAAGGGCAAGCTGAGCCCTAGATTCATAGGACCTTTTGAAATATTAAGGAGAGTAGGCGAAGTAGCGTACGAGGTAGCATTACCTCCTGAACTTGAGCACATTCACAACGTGTTTCATGTATCAGTGTTGCGTCCGTATAAGCCAGATTACAAGCATGTCATCTCCTATGAGCCAATTCAAGTCGAAAAGGACTTATCATACGAGGAGATTCCTGTCCAAATACTTGATAGGAAGGAGCAAACGCTGAGGAATAAAACCATTCATTTGGTTAAAGTACTCTGGAGGAATCACGCGATGGAAGAAGTCACGTGGGAACTCGAAGAGAAGATGAGAGCAAATTACCCTCAGTTATTTGAGTAACCCTATTTTTGCAATTCCGAGGACGGAATTTTTATAAGGGGGGATGGATGTAATGCCCGTGAATTTTGAACATCCTTATTAATTAAATTTAATTTAATTTAATGAGTTAACGTTGTGTTCTATTTAAACCAACTTGGGTTAATTGGTGGGAGATGTATAAGCTATGTCTATACTTGTGTTGGCAGGTATGATATAACTATGGCTAAGAAATAACCATATGTGAGTCAAGTGTAGGAATTGGTGTGTAATGACTAAAATGGCCAAGAGTGGTTAATAACCAAGGTAATTATGAAGGGGCAATAACCAGTGTATATCCAAGTGGTTAATAACCAATGTAATTATGGCGGGATAATAACCATTGTGTTTAAACAATGTAATTATGACAAGATAATAACCAATGTCTAATAACCAATGAAGAATGGTTAATAACTAATGGATAATTAAGATTTTGCGAAAAGACTATTTTAACCTTAAAAGAAGTTGGGTAATGTTTAAAATACCCTTGAGGAAGTTGCTAGGAAGCTTCCTATTATTGATGAATTGACCAAATTGCCCTTGCCTAGTCATGGTTAATGACTATTTTGCCCACGGTCTCTACTTTCCTATAAATAGGACCCCTCACCAATGATAGTGAGGTTGGTTCATTATTCACCAAGTATAGAGAGAGTGTTAGAGAGAGAGTTTGAAGAAAAAGCAAGAACAAATCTTGTGGGAGAAAGAAGAAGGTCTTGATTGTTTAGGCCATCCCCATTCACAACCTATTTTGGGAAGGAAAAGAAGAAGAAGAAATCAAAAAGGTATAACTCCAAACTTTAAGCTATTTTAATGTGTTTGGACATAGATCCTTGAAGTTTTATGTTCTTGATGGCCAGAACCTTATGATAAGATTAGATCTTGAATATATAATGTTTTGCTTGTTCATATGTGTGAGTTTATGTTGGAAAAATTTAGAAGAAAGGAAGTAAAGGAGATTTCCGGAAATTTTGTTTGAAAAAGGTTGTTATATGCTTGTCATTTTGAAATCTATAAAGGGATCTTGTGATTTTCTTTCTTGATATGCTAGATCCATAGGTTAGGGACAAAATCCCTTTTGAATCACTCAAATATGTTGAAAAATGAGCAAACCATGAATTTATTACCAAAGCATGCCAACTATTGAACAACCTTGCTGACCCCTGACTTTGAGCCTGTTTTCCGAGACCTAAACATGACCAAATTTGATGTTTGATAAATAAAAAGTGTATTCAGGAAGATACGAATCCAACAAAATCGACGGATCGTAAATCGAAGTTGTAGATTTCGTTTTATGAAGGTTTTGGTGAAAGACCCCAAATCTGGAAATCAAGAACGAAAATTAGAAAAAAAAATTAACTATTTGTTATTTAATTATGTTTAAATAATAAATAAAGTTAAGTAATTGATTAATTATTATTAAATAATGATTAAGGATAATTAAGAATTATAAATTAATTATTTATGATTTGATTAATTTTAAAAATATAAATAAACCTAATTAGTTATTATTTATTATTAAATAATAACTAAAGATAATTAGTACTCACTTATTAGTTATTTATTATTTGATTAACATTAAATAATAAATAAACCTAATTAGTTATTATTAAATAATAAGTAAAGATAATTATTACTCACTAATTAATTATTTATTATTTGATTAACTTTAAATAATAAATAAACCTAATTAGTTATCATTTATTAAATAATAACTAAAGATAATTCTTATTCACTAAGTAATTATTTATTACTTGATTAACCTTAAATAATAAATAAATCTAATTAGTTATTATTTATTATTAAATAATAACTAAAGATAATTCATATTTACTAATTAATTATTTATTATTTAATTAATTTTAAATAATAAATAAATCTAATTATCTATTATTTATTATTAAATAATAACTAAAGATAATCGTTACGCACTAATTAATTATTTGATTAACGTTAAATAATAAACAAACCTAATTAATTATTATTTAATCTTAAATAAAAATTAAAGACAATTAAAATTTATAATTTGATTATTATTTAATTAATAATTAAATAATAAGTGAATATAATTAGTTATTAAGTACTATTAATAATAATGACTAAAGATAATTAATTAATTACTATTTAATAGTAATTAATTGAAGATAGAGTCAATAAAATAGAGAGAGCTTAATAACCCATTAATTAAACAATCATAATAAATTGCTTAAGGGTTTAATAAATAAATATTACTTAAGAAAGAGTAATGTTAATCAATTGAACAATTATTATTAATTGTTTAAGGGTTTAATAAGTGTTTATCACTTAAGGAAAACATTGGTAATTAATTAAACCATCAACCTAAGGATCAATTAAGTGTCTTATAGCATTTACGATAGTTTATGTGTGCTATGTGATTTGCTTAATTGTTAAATAAATAGCATAAGTAAGCGTGTCGATATACAACTACGCAGTACTAATTGATAGATCAACATTATCAATGTTAGGTTCTTCAAGGCCAATTAGTTAAAGCTAGAATTATTTGTAGCTGAGCAGACAGGCAAGTTCCCTAACTCAATCTCGAGTTATTATTTTCGAAGCATGTTAGTGAATAATTATTGTCGATTATTCACATCTATACTGATTATTGAGATTCACACATTGTGCAATTGAATTCCTATCCTATTATGATTGAACTGTAAATTTAATTAAAGTTCTTTCAAGTATGAATTGTTTATGAGATCGATCTATGCTATTTGTATCAGCTAGATCCAGCATGTCTAAATTGGTTAAGACAATGGTATTTTAAAAGCTGTTCTTATTAAATTGTTGTGGTAAGAACTCTTGGCTGAGAAAAGGATAAACTTGTTTAAGGCATAATATCAATGCTGGTTATTAAGTGTTTATGCATAAATCACGGGGTATGAGAGGCTGATCCCCTCGATTACCAAAACTTTTTAAGAGGTCCAGCTTACATACTGAGAACCTTGGTAAACGTCCTTGGTTATTTCAAACCACTCAGTAATTGACATTCAATTATTCGAATATTCAACTGTTGACTGATAATTCATAATTCTTCACAATGTTATACTGTTGTTGAACATTGAAAGCGAAATTTCCTTCTATCATGATATATCTCTTTGTGTATATACTTGCTAAGCAAATTAGTTGCTTACCCTTGCTATATCATGATCTTTATTTCAGCTAAGGCAGAAACGTCTAGAGGAGACAAAGGAAAAGGGAAGGTGCAAGAATAGACGCCCGATAGTGCCTATGTACTAGTTATTCTTGAATGTTGTTTGATTAAGTGAACCTTTTATTGTATTAAGGGTACGTTTTATGTTAAGGTTAAAGAACCTTGGGACCAAGATTGCAATACCTTATTATTATTTCAATAAACAATGTATGTTTATTATTCCGCATTTAGTTAGAAAGTATGTTTGTCGTTGAGTATCGTGAGCACCGAATTCGAGGTTAGGAAACCCGGATTTGGGGGCGTCACACTCATCATGTGGTTGAGGAAGCTACGTGGGAACTTGAGGAGAAAGTGAGGGCGAAATATCCGCATTTATTTGAGTAACCTTATTTACAATTCTGAGGACAAAATTTTTATAAGGGGGAGAGGATGTAATGCCCGAGAATTTGTAAACTTCATTATTAATTAAATATGGAATTTAAAATTTTCATGAATTAGTTTACATGCTTAATTAAACCTATGTGTATGTTTAATTAATTGTGCAACTATACGAGTTAATTCTAGCTTTAAGGGAGTTCACTAATGGTCTGATTAAATTAGTAGTCCAACCCTAAGGTTTGAATGACAAGAAAACTGGGAAAAAGATTAAGTAATTAATTTCATTTCATCATGGCGTTGAATTCAAGTTATTAAATTAAATAATTTAAATGTGGGTTTTGTTGTCTAAGTGAGTATTTAAAATAATTAAATTATTAAGCTAATTATTTAATTGTAATACCGGAATTCTAATTTTACTTTTAAACTTAAGTTAGTGTTATAACAAGGGTGAATTGTTGTGAAGCAAGGATCAATAAAAATTACTTAAGTTAATTTAGTGTTACGTAATAAGTAACTGATAGAAAAATTAATTGGGCCCAACCCCCCTCACTTTCGGCTGAGCAATTTGAGTTGAAGCGGGCCAGCCCTTGCTCAATTAAAAGGAGAGGCTCGGTTAATTGTATAAGGCCAAATGTATAAGGAAGTTGGGCTAGAAATTCGCGGCAGGGGCTCGGTTAATTGTATAAGGCCAAATGTATAAGGCCAAATGTATAAGGAAGTTGGGCAGTTCAGTCTGCCGGCATGTGCCGCTGATTTCTCACATACCACGCCGAAAGGGGTTTGCAAGAAGGGCTGTGAGGCATGGGCACTGGTCTTGAGTTGCGATAGATATTGATAGGGTATGTGCGGATGGATAGAGCTATGCTGAATTTCATCATCACTCCTCACTGTTGCGAATTGACACCACGTTCGGTGTCAATACCGGGTCAGAGTAAAGGGTTTTCTCTATAAATAAAGCCCTAGTTTAGAGGTAAGAGCTTGTTGTTTTTGTGAACTCCGAAATAGAGAGAGATATAGTAAGAACACCATCAATAGGTTGTTAATCAAGTGTTCGGGGGGTGCTAGCTGTGGCGTGGATGTTCCCTAATTATATCACCTATTTTGGGAGAAGGAGGAGAACAACAACTAGGACCCCATTTCAGCTCAACCCAGCCTTAAGGTATATAAGGGTTCTGTTAAGTTTTGACCCAACTGCCATGTGGTTTTTTTTCTGTTTTTATTTGGTTTCTGTTGCTATTTTGTTGGGGAAAGTCTGTGTATGAAAGGTTGTAGACACCCAAATTTTGCGCTTCGTATACTAACCATGACAGGAGGGCAAAATCGTTAAATGAACCGGCCTGTGAGGGCGAGGGATGCACAAGAACGAACATTCGACGCCACCGCGACGATTTACAACCGAAACCGACGTGACAGCAGGGCCGTCCGAAATGAGCATGCCCGAATGATGCGGCACGTCTCCCAGTGATTCCCGGACTGCAAAATAAAAACCTGTCGGCGAAAACTGACGTCACGACACGCGAATCGAGGTGCGGCACGGAAATCGAGAAAATCAGCCCACCCAGCCGCGGATTGATCTGCGGCCAAACGATTAAAATAATGGTGGTGCGCACGGGACTCGAAACCAGGAAACCAGCTGAGTGCGATGGGGGGTGGGCCAGCCAGCCGCAGATCCATCTGCGGCCAGCCGCAGATCAATCTGCGGCTGCCCTAATGCAGCCTATTTCAGCTCATTCAGCATACAGGAACAAAGAGAGCAGCAGCAGCAGCGGCGGAAAAAGAAAGAAAAAGAAGGAGAAAACAGCAAGCAAATAAGAGAAATCAAGAGAGAAAAGAGTGAGAAATAGTGAGCAATTGTACCCATTTTGTGAGATTACATCTCATATTTTCTACTCTAATCAATACACAAATTCATACATATTGTGGGGATTATTTGCAAGGTAAAAAATCCTTTGTTTTAGCATCTTGTTTTATCATTTTTGTTAAGCTTTTGTCATCCAAATTATATTAAATGTAGTTTCCTTGTGTATTGTTGTGGATCTATGGATTGAGGGCTATTAGTGAGGGTTCCCAAATGGAACGAAATTCCTCCTAATGGCCCAATGATATCCATGTGGTGAAATTTTAGCTTGTTGTAATGGTGTATCGTGCATAGATTATTTAGATTGCTATTTTTAGGATCTTGTGGGTATGTAGCGATTTTGGATGTGAGCCTAGGAAAGCGACCCCGTGGTCCAAATCCGATGATGGACATCTTTTGATATATGTAATAAATTCGATGTACCTTTCATTGTAAATATGTAATCGTCGGGCCTTAAAACGACGCCAAGGCGAGAATCGTGTTTAAGGCCCCGAAATAGTGAAACTTGTGATTGTAGGCGTTTGGGGTTATTTTGATGGCTTACATGCCCATGAATAGCCCCGACGCGCGTTTATGCTCGATTTGATTTATGAGATGAAATTGATTTCAAAGCTAAACGATAAGATTTTCATAAAATCAATCAAACTAGGTTATTAGAGTCACGAGGCTAAAAAATTGGAAATGCTAATGAATGTCGATTCCTATTTGACGAGAAGGCAAAGGAAAATCGTTTTCAAACATCACAAAAATGATTTTATAAATAAATGGCGTTTTATTAAACCGTTGTGCATAGGGTTAAAGAGATTCTAGAAGTTGCCCATCATTTGAGTTACGAAAGCAACGTATAGATCTCGATTCCTATTTTGACGAAGGTTTAAAACTCTTGTTTTGCCAAAACGACACCTAAAGAAAAATCCCATGGCTTTTGACAATTAAAATCAAAACCTCTCTCATAAAGAATCAAGCTTTCTCGTGTATGCCGAAAAGACACCCCGAAGCGTTTTCAAATTGAAGCACGATTTTCCCTAAAAATCCAAATGATTCTTTCATACAAACTCACCACAACATTCACATAGGCACACACACACACATACGCGCGCATACATACACACTTCACGAATTAAAGGATAGGAAAGCATCAAGATTGCGGTAAACCGTGTTTCACGGAAGTCGGGGGGTGCCTAATACCTTCCCCTCGCTTAAGCAAGCCCCCGAACTCTAGGAATCTCGGTTTACAGACCAATTAATTCGGAGTCACATATGAGCCAGCGATTTATAAAAAACGAAAACTCGGATGAGTTGGTACATCCATTTCAAATATACCAACTGGCGACTCTGGTTAATTGGCTCATCATAAAAAACGATCTTTCAAAACCCCGTCGACATCAAAGCCGACCCTTTTCCAAAAATCATCTAATGAAGGCTAAAATCGGAAAAGGGCAACAATCGCATTTAGAGAAAAACCCGGCGTCGACAGCTGGCGACTCTGCTGGGGACATTAGAGGGCTTAAGCCGCATTAAAATCTTGATGCTTCCCTATCCTTTAAGAATTCAAGAATGTGTGTTTACGTGCGATATTTTTGACGTGTTTTGATTATTGTTGTGCGGATGTGTGTTGTTGTCCAAATGAATGAATGATTGAATGGGTTTCTCTTTACTTCAAAGTAATCATTTGCATACGGTGAGGACGATGAATGTGAATGTATGTTGAGAGAGTACCTCCTCCTGAGGCGAACCTGTCGGTTGCTTATTACTGGACTCGAAGGGGCTGCTCCCCGGAGATGGCTCAGGAAACGCACCACCCAAATCCGCTCCAATCGAAAGGGTTCAGACGAGTAGATTGCGAAGATTTGGGGACCTTCATGCCGAAAAGCCCGTGAGAGTAACCCTAGGGTAGGTCAGCCTCTGATAAACCTAACGAAAGGGAAGCTTCTTCATGCCCTTTTATCATTCAGTCGAATAAATAAATGTCATGTAAATGACATACAACTGTCATACCATCATCATCATAATAAATATGTTATGTATCATGTGATTACATCACCTGCACATATAAAGAGAATACTGACATGGTTTTGCAGGAGGGCAATTCATACCACGTACCAAGGTTTTCTAAAACTTCTGAATACTATCCTGTCATCAAACACTGACCTTGTTTTGCAGGATAAGATTAGAGAACCGAAAAAAAAAATGAATAAAAATCACGCATCAGTGTGGACATGTATCTGCCAATTTGTAGCTGGCACAGGACTAAACTACGGCCCTTGTTTGTTTTGTGAGATTGCCACTAAGACCCAATTTAGAGGCCGTAAAGTCCATACTCCATCCATCCAAATGGAAGAAGCTGGTAGCCATGAAATTATAGTTCTGCCACTCCAACAATACGGCTGAATACGAGGGGATGCATCCTAGGACTGAGATTAGCCCTGGGAATTGCGATACAGACTTGTCCGGCCTATGAGGATCAGATCGGAGAGATCTCCCATAGTGACGCCCTCCCTGAATGGGCTTGGTATCAAAACATTAAAGAGTTCCGTCGAGACAACTCCTTTCCCGAAAATGCAGATTCGACCGGGGAAAGAGAATCCAAGGATGGGCAGTGAAATTCTTCCTAAGCTACGGGACTGCTGAAATATCTGGAAAGCCGAAAAGCCCATAGATTAATGAACGAAGTACATGGCGATGTGTGCGGAGCTATATGAGCAGAACATTTTGGCAAAGAAAATCATGTGAACGGGTTACTACTGGCTAACCACGAAAATCGACTGCGATGCTCATGTCAAGAAATGCCATCAATGCCAGATTTATGCCAATGCGATCCATGCACCCCCTAATGAGCTCCATTGCTTGACCTCACCGTGGCCAGTTGGACCATGCAGCAGGTGATATCCAGGAAGGGGTAAAACCAGGAATATGGCAGTGAATCCCGGCCAGTAGAAGAACAATGGGTTTTAAAATTCTGAGTTTTATTTCAAATCCCTGCACGCTCATGTCACTTTGTCATGTTATCCAAAAAGAAGATCATGTGTTGAAATGTTTTATATAATATGACAAGCATTTCTGTTTTATTTCAGGTACCCCGATTTGAGGCATCCTAGACTGGCAATCGATAGGCCAAATTTGAAGGAGGATCACGATTCTGGTATAGAGCTAGATTTCGATCTGATGGGGATTGAGCAGGGCGAGGCAGATATCGACAATACGCCTGGCGAGATCAAGGGATGGGTCGAAGGTAAACCCAAACCCAACTTAGACCAAACCATCGCCATCAAACATCAGAGCCCCTAACGATCACAAAGAACCCGGAGTAGGGGTATTTTCGACCACAACAAAAAAAAAAAAAAAAAAAAAAAAAAAAAAAAAAAAAAAAAACAACCCCAAATCTTTCAACAGGTCAAAGGACCGGATCTTTTGTCAGCCCAGCGAGATACCGATGCGACCAGTACAAGGGAGATCACAAGAAAAGCAACTTAACACTGGGGCATTTGTCAACTACCCAGGAAATGATGACGTGCAAGTTGGCACCCATGCAACGATCCCATCAACATGCACCATCATCATCAAATGCTAACTCATGTCAATTCAATCTTCAACGGTACGATCATCTGACATTTGTCAAGCATAGTTTTCCCGGGATACGATGGTTTGCGTGAAAGGGGATTTCATTTGGCTTGATAGGAATCGGATTAATTCTGACAAGCAACCGTGGAGCACGATCGTGAGTATGATTAGACGAAGAAGGCTATTCAACCTTTTGATCGGGTACAAAGCCTTAATTCAAAGCAACGTTTGCGACAGAATCGACCTCATATGACAGCCTTCACTTTGCATTTGCACAAACTTTCAGTTGTGGGGTATAAAACTATGACGACGTTGATGGCCATTAATACGTAGTCAGACAGTCAATAATGATCAATATCAAGAAGTCAGACGATAAATGATTATCAGGATAATGTCTCGAATTGTGGCCTGGGTTATTCGAGTAATTAAGCCCGAGGGGTGTCTCTACACCTGGTGCCCTAAAGCCATCTGGTTTGGGAGTCGCTGGCCCAACACTCGTTACATGGGTAACTCAGAGCCTAAGAAAACGAGCATTAAAGTAGAGGAGCCCTGAGCGAATTCGAATCGTGGCATGGGTTACTCGAGTAATTAAGCCTGAGGGGTGTCTCTGCATCTGGTGCCCTAAAAGCCGTCTGGTTCGGGAGTCACCGGCCTAACACTCGCTACATGGGTAACTCAAGCCTAAGAAAACGAATTTTGCGCAAGGTCAAGCAAAGAATGAATGGGGCAGACCACCAGCTTGTCTCGAACCGTGGCCTTTGTTACTCGAGTAAATAAACCCGAAGGGGTGTCTGTACACCTAATGCCCCAAAATCGTCTGGTTCGGGAGTCATTGGTCCAAAACTCGTTAAATGGGTAACTTTGAATAGCCTAAGAAAACGAGACAAGTGAAGTGGGCTAATAAAAAGAAAAGATAAAAAAAAATTTCTCGGCCTTAAACAAGAAGTCATAGAAGAGAAACCCCTACTGAGTGCTGCATCGCACAGTGCATTTGTCATATGACGTCAATCCTGCTAAAAACGTTGTCGAGAATGAAGACAGGATACCTTTGACGAGGGAAGGTAGTTCTTTTAAAGTCGACCTTACTCACGTACAATGACCATGAATGCTTGAAGGTTTTCTTACGATTTCATAACTCGTCAAATAGAAAATCATCAACTCACGAGGGATTGAAAAAAAATAAATAAAAAAAAAAATAATAAAAAAAAAAAAAAAGAAAAAAAGAAGAAAAGAAAATAACTTCCAATCTAGCACATTCACGGTTCACAACTTGCTAGATTTCATGTGCTTTAACTGCATTTTTGTCGAGATTATAATATCTTTGTGTTGAACTAACACTAACGGCCCGAGCCTTCAAGTTTTGGCATTTGTTAGTCATCTGATATGCAGGATCTTGCAGAGCTGTGGATAACTCAGCACGATCAACATCGCGAGTTCTCGATGGAAATTCTTGGTAGCGACACGCACCAAGGCAGGGGCAGTTAAGAATCGTGAAATGGAAGGAAGCTGAGGCTGCACAGAACTCCTCGTCATTAGGCCTCTCCCCAATCCTGATTATCACTGCCTCGACATCCAAATGATCCATGTGCATGAGCATATACAAGGATGATATAATGCAAGACAACAGCATATCAGCCAGCAGAAATGATCAAAAGGCCAAGGAGCCGACATAGCTGTCGATCATCACAGAGAGCGAAACAGACTGCCTCAACTCGATGAAATGAAGACGACTAAGAAAAGACAGAGCACCAGACCAGGATTGAAGTCTAGAAACTACACTTCACAACGAGGCGTGATCCAATCAAATGTTGGCAAGCAATGACGACTGTCGAATAGTATCATTTGACTGAATAGGGGTCATTTCTATCTAAACATATGTTGTGCACATGCATCTGTCCATAACATATCTGCCAGATCATGCATAACATCTTTTTCATGCATGCAGGTACGATCAAAATGAAAATCTTCAAGAAAGTACAAGCACGTCGCTTTCAACCTCACAAATGATCAGAGTGATGGTTTTTACGGCATGGTACATGGACGATGTTGGTGGGAGATCCAGGACATGAAGCCGATCACACATCCCATATCAAAAAAAAAAAAAAAAAAAGGTCACTCAAAACCAATCAAGACCCCTGGGAAGGGCTGGTATCCAAACAATCAGTGATCCCTGGGAAGGGCTGGTATCCAAACAAGAAGTGAACCTGGGAAGGCATCCGAGCAAACCACAACAAGATGGTGAGCACCCCTGGGAAGGGCTGATATCCGCAAAAAGAAAAAAGACAAAAAACAACAAACCCTGGGAAGGGCTGAGATCCACGCGAACCACAACAAGATGGTGAGCACCCCTGGGAAGGGCTGATATCCACAAAAAGAAAAAGACAAAAAACAACAAACCCTGGGAAGGGCTGAGATCCACGCGAACCACAACAAGATGGTGAGCACCCCTGGGAAGGGCTGATATCCGCAAAAAGAAAAAAGACAAAAAACAACAAACCCTGGGAAGGGCTGAGATCCACGCGAACCACAACAAGATGGTGAGCACCCCTGGGAAGGGCTGATATCCACAAAAAGAAAAAGACAAAAAACAACAAACCCTGGGAAGGGCTGAGATCCACGCGAACCACAACAAGATGGTGAGCACCCCTGGGAAGGGCTGATATCCGCAAAAAGAAAAAAGACAAAAAACAACAAACCCTGGGAAGGGCTGAGATCCACGCGAACCACAACAAGATGGTGAGCACCCCTGGGAAGGGCTGATATCCACAAAAAGAAAAAGACAAAAACAACAAACCCTGGGAAGGGCTGAGATCCACGCGAACCACCACAAGATGGTGAGCACCCCTGGGAAGGGCTGATATCCGCAAAAAGAAAAAAGACAAAAAACAACAAACCCTGGGAAGGGCTGAGATCCACGCGAACCACAACAAGATGGTGAGCACCCCTGGGAAGGGCTGATATCCGCAAAAAGAAAAAAGACAAAAAACAACAAACCCTGGGAAGGGCTGAGATCCACGCGAACCACAACAAGATGGTGAGCACCCCTGGGAAGGGCTGATATCCACAAAAAGAAAAAGACAAAAAACAACAAACCCTGGGAAGGGCTGAGATCCACGCGAACCACCACAAGATGGTGAGCACCCCTGGGAAGGGCTGATATCCGCAAAAAGAAAAAAAGACAAAAAACAACAAACCCTGGGAAGGGCTGAGATCCACGCGAACCACAACAAGATGGTGAGCACCCCTGGGAAGGGCTGATATCCGCAAAAAAAAAAAAGACAAAAAACAACAAACCCTGGGAAGGGCTGAGATCCACGCGAACCACAACAAGATGGTGAGCACCCCTGGGAAGGGCTGATATCCACAAAAAGAAAAAGACAAAAAACAACAAACCCTGGGAAGGGCTGAGATCCACGCGAACCACCACAAGATGGTGAGCACCCCTGGGAAGGGCTGATATCCGCAAAAAGAAAAAAGACAAAAAACAACAAACCCTGGGAAGGGCTGAGATCCACGCGAACCACAACAAGATGGTGAGCACCCCTGGGAAGGGCTGATATCCACAAAAAGAAAAAAGACAAAAAACAACAAACCCTGGGAAGGGCTGAGATCCACGCGAACCACAACAGGATGGTGAGCACCCCTGGGAAGGGCTGAAATCCACAAAAAGAAAATGACAAAAAACAACAAACCCTGGGAAGGGCTGAGATCCACGCGAACCACAACAAGATGGTGAGCACCCCTGGGAAGGGCTGATATCCACAAAAAGAAAAAAGTCAAAAAAAAAAATAACAAACCCTGGGAAGGGCTGAGATCCAAGATAACCAACCGGCGACGATAACCGAGGGTTACGAGATGGGTGACCGGCGACGATACCCGGCCCCGACGAGACAACCGACCGGCGACGATAACCGGCGATTACGAGATGGATGTCCGGCGACGAAAACCGGCTCCGGCAAGATAACCAACCGGCGACGATAACCGGGGGTTACGAGATGGGTGACCGGCAATGATACCCGGCCCCGACGAGACGATCGACCGGCGACGATAACCGGCGATTACGAGGTGGATGTCCGGTGACGAAAACCGGCTCCGGCAAGATAACCAACCGGCGACGATAACCGGGGGTTACGAGATGGGTGACCGGCGACGATAACCGGCCCCGACGAGACGATCGACCGGCGACGATAACTGGCGATTACGAGGTGGATGTCCGGCGACGAAAACCGGCTGCGGCAAGATAACCAACCGGCGACGATAACCGGGGGTTACGAGATGGGTGACCGGCGACGATAACCGGCCCCGACGAGACGATCGACCGGCGACGATAACCGGCGATTACGAGATGGGTGACCGGCGACGAAACCCGGCCCCGACAAACGGTGACACCTGTGGAACCGTATCAAAAGACTGTACATGGGTCATTTTTCATCAAATTTACATTTTAAATGTTGTGTCACATGCATTGAATATATGATAATTCTGTACGTGATCCATGCAGGTTAGGTGTCAAGGTCCTAGCCTATCAGAGTCAAAAGGCGATGGTTGCCAAGAACGATGTACGAGGACAAACTCCAGGGATTCCCTTCAAAGCTAGTCAGGAGAATAACTTCCTTTGATGACAATGGGATGGAATAAGGTGATTACGAGAGCGGTGACCGGATACGAGACCCGGCACTCACAGGATAATCGACCGGATACGAGACCCGGCGATTACGAGACGAGCGACAGGTTAGGGATTGATGCATTGACACCTTTACGAATGTGTTGTATGCCTTACATCTTGCGTTGCGTCATAAGTTGTATGTGTTGCATCATGTATGCACTGTCATTCTTATGCACTGTTATTCATGCATCATGTGTCTACTTCTTTATCATGTTCATTTCATTTAACATTTCATAAACATGATAAAGAGGGGCAGCTGTAGACACCCAAATTTTGCGCTTCGTATACTAACCATGACAGGAGGGCAAAATCGTCAAATGAACCGGCCTGTGAGGGCGAGGGATGCACAAGAACGAACATTCGACGCCACCGCGACGATTTACAACCGAAACCGACGTGACAGCAGGGCCGTCCGAAATGAGCATGCCCGAATGATGCGGCACGTCTCCCAGTGATTCCCGGACTGCAAAATACAAACCTGTCGGCGAAAACTGACGTCACGACACGCGAATCGAGGTGCGGCACGGAAATCGAGAAAATCAGCCCACCCAGCCGCGGATTGATCTGCGGCCAAACGATTAAAATAATGGTGGTGCGCACGGGACTCGAAACCAGGAAACCAGCTGAGTGCGATGGGGGGTGGGCCAGCCAGCCGCAGATCCATCTGCGGCCAGCCGCAGATCAATCTGCGGCTGCCCTAATGCAGCCTATTTCAGCTCATTCAGCATACAGGAACAAAGAGGTTCAGCAGCAGAAGGAGCAGCAGCAGCAGCGGCGGAAAAGAAAGAAAAAGAAGGAGAAAACAGCAAGCAAATAAGAGAAATCAAGAGAGAAAAGAGTGAGAAATAGTGAGCAATTGTACCCATTTTGTGAGATTACATCTCATATTTTCTACTCTAATCAATACACAAATTCATACATATTGTGGGGATTATTTGCAAGGTAAAAAATCCTTTGTTTTAGCATCTTGTTTTATCATTTTTGTTAAGCTTTTGTCATCCAAATTATATTAAATGTAGTTTCCTTGTGTATTGTTGTGGATCTATGGATTGAGGGCTATTAGTGAGGGTTCCCAAATGGAACGAAATTCCTCCTAATGGCCCAATGATATCCATGTGGTGAAATTTTAGCTTGTTGTAATGGTGTATCGTGCATAGATTATTTAGATTGCTATTTTTAGGATCTTGTGGGTATGTAGCGATTTTGGATGTGAGCCTAGGAAAGCGACCCCGTGGTCCAAATCCGATGATGGACATCTTTTGATATATGTAATAAATTCGATGTACCTTTCATTGTAAATATGTAATCGTCGGGCCTTAAAACGACGCCAAGGCGAGAATCGTGTTTAAGGCCCCGAAATAGTGATGAAACTTGTGATTGTAGGCGTTTGGGGTTATTTTGATGGCTTACATGCCCATGAATAGCCCCGACGCGCGTTTATGCTCGATTTGATTTATGAGATGAAATTGATTTCAAAGCTAAACGATAAGATTTTCATAAAATCAATCAAACTAGGTTATTAGAGTCACGAGGCTAAAAAATTGGAAATGCTAATGAATGTCGATTCCTATTTGACGAGAAGGCAAAGGAAAATCGTTTTCAAACATCACAAAAATGATTTTATAAATAAATGGCGTTTTATTAAACCGTTGTGCATAGGGTTAAAGAGATTCTAGAAGTTGCCCATCATTTGAGTTACGAAAGCAACGTATAGATCTCGATTCCTATTTTGACGAAGGTTTAAAACTCTTGTTTTGCCAAAACGACACCTAAAGAAAAATCCCATGGCTTTTGACAATTAAAATCAAAACCTCTCTCATAAAGAATCAAGCTTTCTCGTGTATGCCGAAAAGACACCCCGAAGCGTTTTCAAATTGAAGCACGATTTTCCCTAAAAATCCAAATGATTCTTTCATACAAACTCACCACAACATTCACATAGGCACACACACACATACGCGCGCATACATACACACTTCACGAATTAAAGGATAGGAAAGCATCAAGATTGCGGTAACCGTGTTTCACGGAAGTCGGGGGGTGCCTAATACCTTCCCCTCGCTTAAGCAAGCCCCCGAACTCTAGGAATCTCGGTTTACAGACCAATTAATTCGGAGTCACATATGAGCCAGCGATTTATAAAAAACGAAAACTCGGATGAGTTGGTACATCCATTTCAAATATACCAACTGGCGACTCTGGTTAATTGGCTCATCATAAAAAACGATCTTTCAAAACCCCGTCGACATCAAAGCCGACCCTTTTCCAAAAATCATCTAATGAAGGCTAAAATCGGAAAAGGGCAACAATCGCATTTAGAGAAAAACCCGGCGTCGACAAAGGTCATGGAGGGTCGGGCGGTATAAGGATGGATTGTGGTTATGGAATATCATGTGTTTTTGCTAATTATTGAAAGATCTTGAGTCGCCCGCCAATTGTTTGTTGTAATGTCTGTAAGAACCAGCTCTGTTATTTTTTTTATTTTGTCAATAAAGTGATATGTTCAGCTTGTATAAAATTTTAGCATTTTGTTATACTATGTGTTAGTGTGTGGCTGTTATGCAACTGTGGCTGGAACAGAGTGGTTGGTAAGTGCCTAAGCTCATGGGCATTGTGTCCGTGTGCAGTGCGAGCGGCAGCCGCGCCTTGGGCACTTCGGTGCTGAGGGGCTAAGTAAGTAGCCAGTCGCTGGTCGGGGGGAGGGGTTTGATAATGGTTGTTGCAGTTGTTCTCCTAAATGTTTAATCATGATGTTTAGTACTTAAGTTGTTATCATAATCTTTAATGATAATAAAAAACCAGTCAAACCATTATTAAACGTTTGTTAAAGATAGCTAAGTAATAAAGATACCTCCAAAAGTTGGGTAATACTAATCAACCATCAAATTATTATTAAGTGTTTAATAATAATAGTTAAGCCTTAAAATGCTAGTTTTAAAACTTGATAAAATTAATGGGTAATTACAGTGTGACTTAAATGTTTAAAATATTATTTTATGTAGTAATAATATTATAATACGCTATGTATTATTAAAATGAGTTAGTAACACTAATGGACGATTAAATCATTGTTAATTGGTAATGATGCTTAAAGAGTAAAATATAATTATTACAATTAATAATATTATGTAATAATTAACTTATCATGGAAAGGTTTAATAATAATAGTTAACACTTAAAACATTATTAAAAGAATCTAATAATATCATCGGGTGATTAAGTTACCTAATAACCTTTAAAGTATTTTTAGTATTATCTAAGTTGGTTGTTTAACTAGTCAGTTTTTATTAAATAAATGATAACTAAGAATAAAGTATATTCAATTATTTATTTTCTAATCAAAAAATGAATAAATTGATTAATTATTATTTAATTAGTATTAAATAATAAGGGTAATGATTAACTAATTATTATTTAATATTAAATAATAATTAAAGATAAAATACGAGTAAGAATAAAGATCATTATTACCTAGTGTTAGATAATGATTAAAGAGTGTTTAAGTTGATGAACTAATTATTTATTATTTAAATAAGATTAAGTAATAAATAATGATAATTACTCATTTAAATGTTATTTAATTAACATTAAAGTTAATAAATTAATTATTTATTATTTAATACAAAATAATAAATAAGGATAATAATTAATTAATTGTTATTTAATCAATATTAAATAATAATTATGGATAAATAAAGTTAATAAATAAATTATTTATTATTTAATTAAGATTAAAATAATAAATAAGGGGTGATAATTATTTAATTATTATTTAATTAATATTAAATAGTAATTAAATACAAATAAAATTAAATTAATTATATATTATTATTTAATTAATATTAAATAATAATATACTAATAAATTATTTATTATTATTATAAATAATAAATAAGGACAAATAAGATTAACAATTTGATTATTCAAATAATAAGTAAATATAATTAGTTACTATTTATTAATAAATAATAACTAAAGGTAATTAATTAATTATTATCTAACTAATATTAAATAGTAATTAAATGAAGATAGAGTTAATAAAATAAAGAGACTTTAAATAACACATTAATTAAGCAATTATAATTAATTGTTTAAGGGTTTAATAAGTGTTTATCACTTAAGAAAAATATTGTTAATTAATTAATTCATCAACCTAAAGATCAATTAAGTGTCTTATAGGATTAATGATAGTTTATTAAATTATGTGTGTTATGTGATTGACTTACTTGCTAAATAAATAACATAAATAAGCGTATCAATATACAATTATACGCAGTGCTAATTGATAGACCAATATTATTAATGTTATGTCAATTGAAGAGAATCGTATAAAGCTAGATAGCTGTAAGTCAACAATCAGGCAAGTTTCCTTTTTTTTACTCATATTTTATTAAGCAAGTTCCTTAACCCTACTCAAATTATATTCGGGCAGGATGTTATTGTATTGCAAGTTATTTATTTAAGCTTGAACCTTATTTTCAAGCATGCTTTAAGTGGTTTAATTACTTTACAATTATTCCACATCGATTTTACTGATACTCGCACTTGGTGCACTTGAATTCGTACAGTCTTGGACTTGTACATATTTAAAATTCTATAATTCATAAATTGTTTAAGATTGAGTCTGAACCCTTGTTCGGTCAGACAATTGCATGAAATTTTTATATAAAGGCTATCCAGGCCAATTGATGGTATGATTTCGTAGACTGAAGTGAACACCCTTTTATTTTAGGGGAGTACCCCATATCTAATATAAGATACAAACAACAGAGTTGAATGTTATGCATATACATAGCGTACGCGAGGCTAATCCCATCAAGTACATATTCTGTAGTCAGTAACCAAAGGGTCAATTAGCTATTGATCCCATTGGCAGTTTATTATTCAAAGTCTACTTGACTGTCAGTTATTCTAAAAGCAATTATTATTCTTGCTTCCAATAGTCATATTGTTGAATTCCTTTCCTTATATTCCGTTCATCATGATATATCCTTTATTTCCATATTTAAACTTGTTGAGCAAACTAGTTGCTCATCCTTGCTATATCATGACTTTTATTGTAGTTAAACCCGAGACTTCAGGGAAGGGCAAGGGTAAAGAAAAGATGAAGTAATAGACTTCAAGCAGCTGACTTTGCTTCATGCCTAGTTTAATTTACTATTAATGTAATTCGAACCCTGAGTAGTAATTAGGGTATGTTTTGTGTTATGTATTGAGGTTATCGAATCTTGGGACTAGTAACACCTTGAACAACATATGTTTATTATATTCCGTATTTAGTCATTGTATGTTGTTTGGAGGTGGATGTTTGTATTGGATCGTGATGACCGAATCTGGACAATTGAGACCCAAATTCGGGGGCATCACACGTTGTCTATATATGTCTATTTATACCAATAATAAGCGTTAGAATACTTGCACATAGTTTAAAGGAATAGAAGACTTGCCTCGTATATCTTTTAAAGATAAATATAACGGTCTAAACATTCGTCGTAAATCCTATACGATTATCGGCGTACATAACTAGTTAAACGTTTAACAATTAACAATTAATGCTTATAATTAAGACTTCTTCTACTATACATGAAATAATTTCAGTATTATAACTACTTATAAAATGAATATTTCTCAACTATATTTAAAATAAATTGAGCATTTTAACTGCTTGCAAAATGAATATTTGTTTACTATGTTTGAAATCTATTGGGCATTATAACTGCTTATAAAATGAATATTCGGCTATTATATTTGAGATAATTTCAGTATTATAACTGCTTATAAACTGAATATTCTTACTAAATACTTGAAGAAAATCGGACATAGTAACTGCTTATAAAAGTATATTTTAAACTTTATAAAAGAAATAAATCGGACATTATAACTGCTTGTAAATAGGACTTTTGTACTAGATACATAAAATAATTTGGGCATTATAACTGCTTATAAAAATATATTTTTACTAATACATACATAAAAATGATAATTATAACTACTAGAGTATACCACTTGTAGTTGTTAGCTTTACTTCCAATCGCGTAGCGCTTCGATACTTAGAAAGTAATTTTTATCTCACAATATCTCTCAAAATATAAATATAGAGTATTTTTGCTCTTGAACTGCTCTTGAAAAATAGTAAGGAATAAATGAACTTAGCTTGCTATTTATAGGAAAACATAGTTTCGCTAATTGCACGTTAGGGGCTCGGCTTATTACACTTTCTACCCTAGCATATTCTTAGAATATTCTTCTAAGCTCCTTAATGAAAATATCTTCCAAGCTCGACAATGCAACTTGCAATTGAACTTATCTTCTAAGCTCGACAATGCAACTTGCAATCTAAGCTCCTCAACGAAAATATCTTTCAAGCTCGATAATGCAGCTTGTAATCTAAGCTCCTCAATGAAAATATCTTCCAAGCTCGACAATGCAGCTTGCAATTGAACTCCTTAATGAAAATATCTTCCAAGCTCGATAATGCAGCTTGTTACCGTAAGCACGACAAATCACTGTGACACCTCGAATATTTTTACCACTAAAAATATAGTTTTAAATGATTTATGTGATAATATTGTATGGTTATCCTTAAATAAGGATAACTAATTATGTAAGAATATGGTATGGTATGTGTTAAATGCGATTAATGGTTATTTTGTAATAAACCTATACTAAGGTAATGCGTTAAGTTATTCAATGATTATTGTGAAAAGAGATTTAGTGAAAACGAGTAAGGGAGGTTTCGTTGATTCCGGGGACGGAATCCTTATAAGGAGGGAAAGATGTGACAACCCGGTGTCGACGCCGGGTTTTCGCTTTCTCTTCTTCTTTTAGTCTTTTCCAAATTTTAGCCTTTTGATTTAATGATTTTTGGAAAAGGTCGGCATTGATGTCGACGGGGTTTTGAAAGATCGTGTTTTGTGATGAGCCAATTAACCAGAGTCGCCAGTTGGTATGTTTGAAATGGATGTACCAACTCATCCGAATTTTTCGTGTTTATAAATCGCTGGCTCATATGTGACTCCGAATTAATTGGTCTGCGAATCGAGATTCATAGAGTTCGGGGCTTGCTTAAGTGAGGGGAAGGTGTTAGGCACCCCTCGACTTCCGTGAAACACGGTTACCGCAATCTTGATGCTTTTCTATCCTTTAATTCATGAAATGTGTGTTTATGTGAATGTTGTGGTGAGTTTGTATGAAAGAATCATTTGGATTTTAGGGAAAATCGTGTTTTACTTTGAGAATGCTTCGAAATGTCTTTTCGGCATACACGAGAAAGCTTTATGAGAAAGGTTTGATTTTAATTGTCAAAACTATGAGATTTTCATTAGGTGTCGTTTTGACAAAAACAAGGGTTTTAAACCTTCGTCAAAATAGGAATCGAGATCTATACGTTGCTTTCATAAAATGATGGGCAATTTCTAGGATCTCTTTAACCCTATGCACAACGGTTTAATAAAACGTCAATTATTTATAAAATCATTCCGTGTGATGTTTTGGAAAACGATTTTCTTTAGCCTTCTCGTCAAATAGGAATCGACATTCATTGGCATCCCAAATTTTAGCCTCGTGATGCTAATAGCCTAGTTTGATTGATTTTATGAAAATCTTATCATTTAGCTTTGAAATCAATTTCGTGTCATAAATCAAATCGAGCATAAACACGCGTCGGGGCTATTCATGGGCATGTAAGCCATCAAAATAAACCCCAAACGCCTACAATCACAAATTTCACTATTCCGGGGCCTTAAACACGATTCACGCCTTGGCGTCGTTTTAAGGCCCAAAGGTTACATGTTACAAAACGAGCATCTTGAATCTATCACATACATCAAAACGTCCATCATCGGATTTGGACCACGGGGTCGCGTTCCTAGGCTCACACGAGATTAATACATGCCCACAAAATGAATATTACATAACTAACCAACCCGGATTTATCTAATATACCATGATATCCGGAAATGACAATCTAAATAAATTACACCCAATAAATTATCACAAACAAGCTAGAAATTTTATCAATTGGATATCCTCGGGTTATTAGGAAGAATTTTTATTCCGATGGAACCTTTCCTAATAATCCCTAATCCATGATTGTCCAACAATATACATGAAAACTACATCCCATCTAAGCAAATAAGATGATATGAATTGTTATAACAAAAGGAATTTTTACCTTGCAAAATGATCTCAAAAAGGATGAAGTCTTGGTATTTGAATAGGATGAGAAATATATTTGATACAAACAAAATTAAAGGAGTAAAATTTCTCTCTTTTTCCTCTCTTTTCTTCCTATTTTTGTTGCAAAATCTACTATTTTTCTCTCAAATTCCGTGCTGCTGTTTGCTGTTTTTCTTCTTCTTCTCCAAAATTTGCTGAACCTCCTGTATGCTGCCGAAGCTGGCTTAAATAGGCTGGCCAAAGCCAGCCGCAGATCTATCTGCGGCTGGCCGCAGATAGATCTGCGGCTGGCCAGCTGGCACGCCTCCCATCGCACTCAGCTGGTAGTGCCTGGTTTCCTGGTTTCCGTGCTGGCGCACCCACTTGGCCGCAGATCTATCCGCGGCTGGCGGGCCTGACTTTCTCGAATTTCATGCCACGCCTCGATTTTCGTGCCGCAACGTCGGTTTTCGCTGACAGGCTCGGGTTCTGCAGTCCGGGAATTTCCGGGAGACGTGCCACCTCATTCGGAAGTGCCTGCTTCGGACGGCTCTGCTGTCACGTCGACTTGGGCTGCCCAAATCATTGCGGCGGCGCCGGGCGCTTGCCCTTGTGCCCGCTCCTTTGCTTCCGCAAGCCGGTTCAATTGACGATTTCGCCCTCCTGTCATGGTTAGTAGAAGGAAACGCAAAATTTGGGTGTCTACAGCTGCCCCTCTTTATCATGTTTATGAAATGATAAATGAAATGAACAGGATAAAGAATAGACACCCGATGCATGAATGACAGTTCGTAAGAATGACAGTACATACATGATGCCACACATATAGCTTATGATGCTGTAGACACCCAAATTTTGCGTTTCCTTCTACTAACCATGACAGGAGGGCGAAATCGACAATTGAACCGGCTTGCGGAAGCAAAGGAGCGGGCACAAGGGCGAGCGCCCGGCACCGCCGCAATGATTTAGGCAGCCCAAGTCGACGTGACAGCATGACCGTCCGAGGCAGGCATTTCCGAATGAGGTGGCACGTCTCCCGGAAGTTCCCGGACTGCGGAATACGAGCCTGTCAGCGAAAACCGACGTTGCGGTACGAAAATCGAGGCGTGACACGAAAATCGAGAAAGTCAAGCCCGCCAGCCGCGGATAGATCTGCGGCCAAGTGGGTGCGCCAGCACGAAAACCGGGAAATCAGCACTCAGCAGCTGAGTGCGATGGGAGGCGTGCCAGCTGGCCAGCCTATTTAAGCCAGCTTCGGCAGCATACAGGAGGTTCAGCGAATTTTGGAGAAGAAGAAGAAAAACAGCAAACAGCAGCACGGATTTTGAGAGAAAAATAGTAGATTTTGCAACAAAAAATAGGAAGAAAAGAGAGGAAAAAGAGAGAAATTTTACTCCTTTAATTTTGATTGTATCAAATATATTTCTCATCCTATTCAAATACCAAGACTTCATCTTTTTTGAGATCATTTTGCAAGGTAAAAATTCCTTTTGTTATAACAATTCATATCCTCTTATTTGCTTAGATGGGATGTAATTTTATGTATATTGTTGAACAATCATGGATTATGGATTATTAAGGAGGGTTCCATCGGAACGAAATTCTTCCTAATAACCCGAGGATATCCAATTGATAAAATTTCTAGCTTGTTTGTGATAATTTATTGGGTGTAATTTATTTAGATTGTCATTTCCGGATATCATGGTATATTAGATAAACCCGGGTTGGTTAGTTATGTAATATTCATTTTGTAGGCATGTATTAATCTCGTGTGAGCCTAGGAAAGCGACCCCGTGGTCCAAATCCGATGATGGACATGTCTTGATGTATGTAGCGGGTAGGATGTAGCCTCCTTGTAACATGTAACCGTCGGGCCTTAAAACGACGCCAAAGCGAGAATCGGGTTTAAGGCCCCATATTAGTGGAACTTGTGATTGTAGGCGTTTGGGATTATTTTGATGGCTTACATGCCCATGAATAGCCCCAACGCATTTTAATGCTTGATTTGATTTACGACACGAAATTGATTTCAAAGCTAAATGATAAGGTTTTCATAAAATCAATCAAAGTAGGATATTAGAATCACGAGGTTAAAATTTGAGAAACGTTAATGAATGTCGATTCCTATCTAACGAGAAAGCTAAAGAAAAAAATCGCTTTCCAAAACAACACACGAAATGATTTTATAAATAATTGACGTTTTATTAAATCTTTGTGCATAGGGTGAAAAAGATCCTAGAAATTGCCCATCATTTTATGAAAGCAACGTATAGATCTCGATTCCTATTTTGACGAAGGTTTAAAACTCTTGTTTTTGTTAAAACGACACTTAATGAAAATCCCATAGTTTTGGACAATTAAAATCAAACCTTTTCTCATAAAGAATAAAGCTTTCTCGGGTACATCGAAAAGACATTCCGAAGCGTACTCAAATTAAAACACGATTTTCCCTAAAATCCAAATGACTCTTTCATACAAACTCACCACAACATTCACATAGACACACACCCACACACAAGCGCGCGCACACACACATTTCATGAATTAAAGGATAGGAAAGCATTAAGATTGCGGTAACCGTGTTTCACGGAAGTCGAGGGGTGCCTAACACCTTCCCCTCACTTAAGCAAGCCCCCGAACTCTACGAATCTCGATTCGCAGACCAATTAATTCGGAGTCACACATGAGCCAGCGATTTATAAAAAACGAAAACTCGGATGAGTTGGTACATCCATTTCAAATATACCAACTGGCGACTCTGGTTAATTGGCTCATCATAAAAAACGATCTTTCAAAACCCCGTCGACATCAATGCCGATCTTTTCCAAAGAATCATTAAATCAAAAGGCTAAAATTGGAAAAGACCAAGAGAGAAGAGAAAACCCGGCGTCGACAGCTGGCGACTCTGCTGGGGACATTAGAGGGCTTAAGCCGCGTTCAAATCTTGATGCTATTCTATCCTTTAAAAAATTCATGAATATGTGTGTGCATGCGATATTTTGATCTTTTGTGTTTTTGTTGTGTGAATGCGTGTTTTGTCCAAATGAATGAATGATTGAATGGAATGGCTTTACTTTAAAGAAATCATTTGCATACGGTGAGGACGATGAATGTGAATGTATGTTGAGAGAGTACCTCCTCCTGAGGCGAACCTGTCGGTTGCTTATTACTGGACTCGATGGGGCTGCTCCCCGGAGATGGCTCAGGAAACGCACCACTCAAATCCGCTCCAATCGAAAGGGCTCAAACGAGTAGATTGCGAAGATTTGGGAACCTTCATGCCGAAAAGCCCGTGAGAGTAACCCTAGGATAGGTCCATCCTCAGAATAACCCAACGCAGGAAAAGTCTCTTCATGCCTTTTTACGTTTATATGTCTAAATGTCATGATCTCATTCAATATTCATACATCCCTTTTCTATGTCGAAAGAGATTACTAACCGCTGTGAATTGCAGGGAATAGTTGGGGGAGCATAATAAAGCATGTTTAGCATTGGTTATGGCACTAAAGGACTACTAACTTTCTCTTTTGCAGGGAAAGATTAAAGAACCCCAAAACACAAAAAATTTATAGCTTTAGCATGCATCCATGTTTTCAGTTCCCCAGGACTAAACTTCGAACCATTTGTCTCTGTAGGATTGCTCCTCAAACTCGTTCGCAGTCTAAGAAAGCCCAGGTCTCTACATCTGAAATGGCTGATCTTCCTAACCATAATTCCATATCTCGGGAGGAGTTTGATGATTTTAAAAGACAGATGATGGAAATGGCCACAATGTTAAAGGAACAGTTCTTAATCAGACAGGATCCGGTAAACCAGGGATCGCATAATACTCCACCACCAGGGGATGATCAGAATCCTCCTAAAAATGGTACAAACTTGCTTAAAGAGGACCAACCCCGACTCAAGGACGAGCCAGTCATCCCAAAGGCCGTTCCCATACCTAGCAGGACAGTGATTACTATCCCAGAGGAAGGGGACCATGACGACCTTCGGAGAAAAATGAAATACATGGAGGAAACCATCCAATCTCTAAAGGGCATAGGCTCCCTGGGCAGGGTTAATTACTCGGATTTATGTGTTTTCCCCGGGGCCAGATATCCAGAAAAGTTCAAAGTTCCCGAGTTTGAAAAGTACAATGGAAAGGGAGACCCCTATACACACTTGAAAAATATACATTGGAGAACTCGGGGCTTATGCCGAAGACGAGGGGTTAAGAATGCAGCTATTTCAGAAAAGCTTAACAGGGGAGGCAAGAATATGGTATGCCCGCCTCGACAACGCCCCGAATCCACAACTGGGAGGAATTGGCCCATACTTTCTTAACCCAATACAGCTTTCAGGCCCAGATGGCTCTTGACAGGTACCAAATGACAAAGGTTAAAAAACAGCCTAGGGAATCCTTTAGGGAATATGCGCAAAGATGGAGGGGCATGGCTGCCCAGGTAACTCCCCCGATGAGCGAATCAGAGATGGTAATGACCTTTGTAGACATTCAGGAGGCACCGTATTATGAGAGGGTCATCTCGGGGATTGGAAGACCTTTTGCGGAAATGATTAAACATGGAGAGATGGTTGACATGGGGTTGAAATCGGGTAAAATCCGGGATCTTACTGCTTTAGAAAACTGCTGCCCGAGCAAATACAAAATGGAAACTATGGCAGCACTTCCCGGAGAGTCCAAAAGAGGAAGGAAGAGGATGTCTCCCTCATCCTACAAGGGTCGTCCAGTAAAGCAGAAAGCCATCTTCCGGTACAGGCACAGAGGGGAGGGCCACCCCGACAGCCCAATTTCTCAGATCAAAGAGCAGAGGGGCGAAGAAGATATGAGGCCTCGCAAAACCGAGTATTCACCCCGCTCGGGGAGCCGCTTGAACGAGTATTAGCGGTATTAGTAGCCCAAAAGAAGATTGTTGGTTTGGCACCCCCGAGTGACCCAAAGGGTAGAAGGTTTGACCCGAGCAAGCGGTGTGCATACCACTCCAGTTCCCCTGGCCATGATACACAGGATTGCTGGACGTTAAAGCATCGAATCCAAAACCTGATTGACAGTGGAGAGATTGTGGTGGAACAGCCGGATTCCCCGAATGTTAAGGCAAATCCCCTGCCAAGACATGATGGAGGGGGAGTCAATGCGACGGAGGCAAGTGAGGCGGGGGAGCCGCCAAGGTTGAACTATGTGCAGAAAGTTGAGGAGATGATAAATGTGATACATGACCATGGGAGTGCGAGGGTAACGCCCATCAAGTTGATAGGGGTAAGTACGAATAACATAGAGGGACCTATCAAGTTGACAGCTCCGAGGCCCATCATTTTTGCTGCAAGGCCACAACTCCCTATCAGTAATCTGAAGACTGTACCCTGGAATTACGGGGGAATACCCGAGGAAGCGGCCAGTTGTGCTTCCGTGACGACCAAGGGGAACCCCTTATATCTGCCCGGGCGAGTCCTTGAGAGCCAAAAGAGAAAAAATGAAGAGGTTTCTGAGGAAAGGGCCATAGAGTTTTTGAAAAGGATGGATCACCCAGAAATGAGGGGGATCCAGATTTTAAATGAGGAATCAACCCTAACATCAGTCATGGATTTGGTGTTGTCATCCAGTGAGCATTGCAAAACCCTGATGAAGGTTCTGGAGGAGGCATTTGTGCCCAAAGAAATTAGTGAGGAGGGTTTCGGCCGGTTGGTAGGCCACTTATTGGAAACCGATGCAATATCCTTTACAGATGAGGACATTCCCGAAGAGGGAAGGGGGCACCGAAAACCGCTACACATTGCGGTAATCTCCTCAGGATATGTCATGAATGGGGTGTTGATCGATGGGGGATCGGCATTGAACATATGTCCTCTCAGTACGCTAAAGAAATTGAACATCAGTTCCAAACGCCTCCGAGCCAGTCATGTGGTGGTTCGGGCTTTTGACGGATCCCGGAGGGACACCATCGGAGAGATAGAATTGCCAGTGGAGATAGGGCCCTGTACTTTTGATATCTCCTTCCAAGTCCTAGATATCACGGCAAGCTACAACCTGCTGTTAGGGAGGCCGTGGATACACATGGCCGGGGCAGTTCCTTCCACGCTCCACCAACAAATCAAGTTGATCATCGATGGGAATCTGGTAACAATCTCGGCCGAATGTGATGACCCTTTTCCTCCCAGGAGTGGCCTACCGGTAATCAATGTGGATGAGTCAGCGGCGCCTGCCAGCTTTCAAGCACTAGAGATTAGCACTCCCCATTATAGATGCCTGGGAGCTCCAGCTGTGAAACCAAGGGTCTCTCCGGAACTCACCTTTGTGGCAAAGGAAATGATTAAAATGAACTTCCAACCTGGACAGGGACTAGGGAAAAGCAGTCAGGGAATCACCAAACCCATCCACCTACCACAGCAGATAGGCAAAGCAGGATTGGGATACCATGTGGGCGCAGTACGGGGACACCGTCAGGGTGCGACTCCGATTCGACTAGTTGGCAGTCCGGCGACCAAAGCCAACAATGAGCAGGGGATCAGCGGACCTATGATTGGGGCAGGGAATGAAGAGTTAACCCCCACACGTAATGAGTCGGCCCGGAGGGAAAGTTTCCTGCAGGAGGTCGCAAAAGAGTTTGAAACCAAATGCTATATCCCCGGACAATCAACAAGCAGTAGGGAAGGGACGAATATTATCATACCACCGGGAGCCCAACAAGTTGTGCCTGTCATCGATTGGGCAGGGCTGATTATTCCTGGAAAAGATATGGAGAAGGATTCAGGCGACGTATCCGTAATCATCGGGGAGGTGTCCGATGTGAGGCCCTCCTTTATCCAGCGCATTCCAGCTGACCTGACCATCGACAATTGGACCCAGAAACCCGTGATATCCAAACAGGGGTAAAACTCGACGTCAGGGTGATTGACCCCAGATGATGGGGGAATGAAGAAGTTTATTTTTGTTGTTGTTTTAATTCTGCATCATTATGTCGTTTCTTCTTGTTATTTGAAAATGCGATCATCGTGAAAAAATGATTTATATATGACAAGTATTTTGTTTCATGTCAGGTGTACCAATTTGAGTAATCCTTGCCTAACAAATGGTCTTTCAAATTTGAATGATGATTATGATTTTGACATTGAGCTGGATTTCGATTTAATGGGCATTGAACAAGACGAGACAGATTACGACGACGCACCTGACGAGATCAAGGGATGGGTCGAGGATAAACCCAAACCCAATTTGGACCAAACCATCACTATAGATATCGGAACCCCTGACAATCCAAAAGAACTCAAGATAGGGACAGACCTTAACCCCAGCCAAAAAAAGCAGAAATGATTGAGTTACTAAGCCAATATGAGGATGTCTTTGCCTGGTCTCATGAGGATATGATTGGATTGTCCACCGACATTGTGGTGCACCGATTACCCATCAAGGAGGGTTTCAGGCCTGTCAAGCAGAAACTAAGAAAGTTGAAACCTGAGTGGAGTTTAAAAGTGAAGGAGGAGATCATCAAACAGTTCAGGGCGGGAATCATTATGGTGTCTACTTACCCGGAATGGCTATCCAATGTGGTCCCAGTGGCTAAGCCTGGAGGAAAGGTGAGGGTATGCGTGGACTACAGAGATCTAAACAAGGCCAGCCTCAAGGATAACTTCCCGGTGCCTTTTATACACATCCTGGTGGATAACACAGCCCGATACGAAATGTACTCTTTTGTGGATTGCTTCGCAGGATATCATCAGATAATGGTGGCGGAGGAAGATCGGGAAAAGACCGCATTCATCACCCCCTGGGGCACTTTCTGCTATAGACGACTGGCTTTCGGTCTCACAAATGCAGGGGCTACTTATCAGAGGGCCATGATGGCCTTGTTCCACGATATGATGCACAAGGAGATAGAGGTCTACGTGGACGACATTATTGTGAAGTCGAAGGTAGAGTCCCGATCATATAATTCATCTCAAAAAGCTATTCGATCGGCTCAGAAAGTATAATTTGAAACTCAATCCAGCCAAGTGTGCTTTCGGAGTGCAGTCAGGCAAGCTCTTGGGATTCCTGGTTAGTGATCGGGGCATTGAGTTGGATCCAGCAAAGATTAAGGCCATTGTGGATATGCCAGCAACCTCGCACAGAGAAGGAGATAAGGGGATTCCTGGGGAGAGTAAACTTCATCAGCCGTTTTATATCTCACTTGACGACTACATGTGAGCCGATTTTTAAATTGTTAAGAAAGGGTGCTTCCCAAGAATGGAATGAGCAGTGTCAAAAGGCGTTTCAGACCATTAAAAAGCAATTGACTGAGGCACCAGTGCTGGTACCCCCCGAAGGATGGGATCCCTCTGTTTATGTACATATCGGTCAATGCCATCGCGATGGGATGCATGTTGGGACAGAAAAATGAGGCGGGTAAAGAGCAGGCCATCTATTACCTCAGCAAAAGATTTAGCCAATGTGAGCAGAATTACACTCCCATCGAGAAGACTTGTTGTGCTCTGGCCTGGGCTGCAGGGAGATTACAGCACTACCTCCATGGGCATACAACGTACCTGATATCAAGAATGGATCCCCTAAAATATATTTTTGAAAGGCCCATGCTGAATTGTCGATTATCCAGATGGCAGTTAATCTTACAACAGTTTGACATGGTGTACGTGACCCAGAAGGCCATGAAAGGGCAGGGAATTGCAGATCAGTTGGCAGAAACCCCGTCAGGAGGGACGGAGCCTTTAGAAACTCCTCTTCCGGGCGAGGATTATATTTTGGGTATCGCACGAAAAATGTGATGACGAGGGACAATTTTGGAAGCTGTATTTTGATGGTGCCATGAATGCCGAGGGGGCAGGAGCCGGAGCGGTCCCTAGTCTCTATCACCGGAGAACAATACCCCGTGGCCACTAAACTTCGTTTCAGCAATTCGAACAACACCGCTGAATACGAGGGGTGTATCTTGGGACTCCGATTGGCCCGTGACATGGGAGTAAAAAGACTAGCGGTGTTCGGGGATTCAGAATTGGTAATCAGACAAGCAATCGGGGTATACAACACTAAGGAGCTTCGGTTACTTCCATACCATCGTTGTGTCACCCAGCTTATGCAAGAGTTCGAAGATATCGCTTTCCGCCATATTCCTCGGGGACGAAATGATTTTGCCGATGCATTGGCGACTTTGGCTTCCTTAATCCACGTGATCAAGAGTAGGGACAGTCCACAGATTGAGATCACCGTACAGAATGCCCCGGCATATGAGGAAAATGTGGCAGTGTTATCAAAACGAGGTGGTGTTGAAGAGGCAGCCCTGGTATCACGACATAAGGGAATATCTGAGAGACAGATCCCTTCCCGATCAGGCAAATCGGACTGAAAGGATGAGAATTTAAAAGATGGCGATGAAGTTTTACCTGAGTGGCGATTCACTTTACAAAAGGGATGCCGGGTTGGGACTGTTGCAGTGCGTAGATGAAACACAGGCCCGAAAGATTATGAATGAAATACATGGTGGAGTGTGTGGGCCCCATATGAGTGGACCGATGCTTGCCAAAAAGATTTTGAGGACAGGGCACTATTGGTTGACGCTGAGGGCCGATTGCGAGGATCATGTCAAACGGTGTTATCAATGTCAGGCGCACGGTAATGCGATCCATACACCTCCCCATGAACTGCACTGTATGACCTCCCCGTGGCCATTTTCGATGTGGGGAATGGATGTAATCGGACCAATAGAGCCCAAAGCAAGCAACGGGCACCGGTTCATTTTCGTCATGATCGATTATTTCACCAAATGGGTAGAGGCAGCTTCTTTCCCTAAAGTAACTCAGGAGGTCATCGTCAGCTTCATCAGGAATAATGTCATTTGCCGATATGGGCAACCCGAGGTTGTGGTCTCCGACAATGCCAAGAATTTAAACAACGCCCTCATGAAGGGACTGTGTGACCAGTTCAAGATTAAGCACCTCAATTCCGTCATTTTACCGTCCCAAAATGAATGGGGCAGTGGAGGCGGCCAATAAGAACATCAAGAAGATCATGGCGAAAATGTCTGCTAATCATCGGGGATGGCCGGATCTGTTACCCCTCACCCTGCTGGCATACCGAACATCCACGCGTACTTCTACGGGAGCAACCCCTTACGCCTTGGTATATGGAATGGAGGCTGTCCTGCCAGTTGAAGTTGAGATGGCGTCCCTCAGAATAGTGATCGATGCTCAGATAAGCGAGGAGGATTGGATGCAAAGTCGATACGACCAATTGGCCCTAATTGATGAAAGGAGGGTGGCTGCTGTTTGGCACGGCCAGCTATATCAACAGAGGATCTCCCGATCATATGACAAAAGGATCAGACCTCGGAAATTCAAGGAGAATGACCTGGTGCTAAAGAGAATCATGTCTTGTCAGGACGAAGCCAGGGGGAAGTTTGCCCCGAATTGGGAAGGACCATTCGTGATTAAGAAAGTGCTGTCCGGAGGAGCCCTCATATTGCAAGAAATGGATGGTGAGGTATTTCCACAACCCCTCAATGCTGACTCGGTGAAGCGGTTCTACGCTTAAATTATCAGTTCTTTTTTCCTTTGAGAGCGAACTACGTAGGACCTGATCTCCCAACTTGTGGGGGTACGTAGGCAGCCATCATGGCGCGGTCCGATCCTTTAAAAATAACCCTTTCCCCAACCAAGACCAATTTTCGATAGCCCGATAAAACCTTCCTACACCCTCAAAACCTTCCCGAAACCAACTGCCTAACCAGTTCCATCCCAGAATACATACCCTGATCCAACCCAAACAGTTATCCAAAATCTGAGATTCAATCCGACGAAATCAAAAGGTGTGCGGCAATATCTGTCAAATCTCCATCAAGTCTTGAGGAAAGAAAGAGGGCGAAATGTCAAAATCATGGTCAGTTAGATAAAATGATGATCCAATGGAGGGCAATGATACGACAAAAGGGGAAAATGACTAAATTTAAATGCATGTCTATATATATATAAGTCGTTTTATTACAAGATTTATCTTTCAATAACTGATGAAACCAACATAGTCTATGCAGGAAATAAAATAATCTACAAATCTGAAACTAGCCGAAGCAGGATGGACAGGGTGGTGGATAGATCCGAAGCATCAGCATCTCCTGCAATCTGCTGCCCCATCATATCAATACGATCTAGTAAAGCAGTAGCTCGGCTGACAGTCCCAAAATGAGCATCTACCACTGCCTTGGTCTGAAATATAATGGCCTCTCGATCAGCAATGGCAGCATCTCTAGCCCGAATGGCCTCATCTCTCTCGGCAAGGGCGGCATCCCTCTCGGCTCCAGTAGTAATCAGGGCCAGGCGGAGTCGGGAATCCTCAGCGACCCAACTCGGGGCAGAATCGGCTGAAATGGAATGGTCTGTGGTATTTTCTGTGAAAATCACTCCAGAGTCATCAAAGGCCCCAGTCCGACTCAAACTAGCCGAATCCAGGTCTCCACGCAACCACTGTACGTAGGCAAATGTCTGGGTATGACAGCTCGCACTATATTCGGCAAAGATCCTGCGATCCCCAAAGCTCGTATACCTGCAATAGATCCCTCTCTGTACAGGATGATATAAGGAATCGGTATGTGGCTGCACCCGCAAAGGGGTGTAAATCCTGTGTCTGATCAAACTGCCCCATAACCGCCAGGGGATGATAGGTCGTCACGACCCCTTAACCCAGCAATGGGAATGAAATCCATGCCAGGACACATGAGTCAAGAAAGCTCATGAAGGAGCAATAGCCCGAGTAAACCAATAGATGAAAGGGGTCCTCAATGATAGACAAAAATAATGTTCCAGGAGGCCACATCAGTGCAACGCGCAGGACGAAGCGAAAACTGCGTGGTTATGTCATGGCTGAAGCAAAACCCTTGGCGACGGAAATGGCCGATGGGACTAAGATGACTCATGAACCACATGTACAATAAGGTCGAACTCCCTCTGAAGAATCTCCCTCGGAAGGACTGGCAGTATGTGGCCGACATATAGGTATCCGCCAATATCATGGGGAGAATGGTGTGATCCTCCTGAAGGGCCCGAACGGCCGCAACAATCCGCATGTCCAAATGATCGGATCCTGCAGGCAAATACAAAACTGAGATGACACAGGCCATCAGAACGCCCACTCTCAAGGCATCCCAGCGCTCCTCGGACACGGAAAAATCACCGAGGAAAAGACGGAAACTGTCAGGTGAGCCGAATCGGTCAATCAAGAATTGAAGAGGAACCATATGGTCTGATGTGGTTTACCGGTAATAGGACAGCCCTCCGCAAACCGGTGAAAGTCAAGAATTGACGGCGCATGGAACCAACAGTAACCCTAGCACAGGGACCATCCAAGGGCAAGCCGGTGAAGCGAGCATACTCCTCAAGGGTGGGGGTCAGCTCTACTGTCCCAAAACCTAAACACCTGACGGGCAGGGGCCCAATGGCTCAGAAGACCATCCACAAAGCCCGCTGGCACCTGGAAGGTTAATAAGGACCAAGAATGTCCCAAAAGACCATCTGCGATAATCCTGTCTGCCGGCAGTAAACTGTCCAACCAGCGGAAGAGGCTGCCGACCAACCCTGTGGGAGGAATGGAATCCAAACGAGTCACGACATCCGAGGACGACATCTGAAAAAATAGTATCAAAAAGACTGTATAGGGGTCATTCTCTATCCATAAATAAAAGCATGCATCATACAGTTAATAATAAAGCAGGTGAATTCCATAGAGATGAAAAAGAACTGTGCGTAAATAAATAAATGAGTTCAGTACATAGTGCATAAATGAAAAAGAAATCTAAGCAGGTGCCGATACAAAAGGCCCTATCCTATCCTGGTCTAAATAAAATCAGTATCATCTATGAAAGCAGGATCCTCGAACTGATCCCCTGGAGTCGTCGAGCTCGGAGGACCAAAGTTCATATCAGGGATGTAGGGATGCGCTGTGGCATCAGATGAACTCGGGCCTGCATCATAACCTGCACCGTCAGGATCGTAGGTGTAAGCCTCCTCCGGGGCCCGGCCCAATCCTCGAATAAACAGCGACAACTGATCTACCTGACGGGTCAATGAGGCGATCTGCTCAGCGTGGGTAGGGGTCCGAACACAGGCAGCCCAATCGGTCATCGTCACCGAGCCTGGAACCATGTCTCCAAGGAAGAAAGTGGCCCGAGTCTGAGGACCGATGGTACGGGGCACCCACCATGTACGGAATGCATCACTCGTAGTGGGACCTGTGGAAAGCATCCGACCATCCTCCCCGGCAAGCATGATCTCTGAAGGCTGAGAATCCAGCGGCCAGAAAGTAGTGAAAGAAAGGGAGTGCGGGATGCGGATCTCTCCAGTGACGCATCTGAATGCGCGCTCTCCCAGATACATCACCCAGCCTCCAACACTCTGCAAAGTGAGGCGACGGGGGGAAAGCTCGAAACTCCGGGCCGGAGGGATGCCCGTCAGCAAAACCCCACAGTCAAATGCTCGGAGAGGTAGGGAATCCAGACGACGTCGACAGCCGTGATCAACTCCAGCTGAATACGACAATGTGCGAAGCTGCCCGACACGGGGACCTCCTCCAGAGTACTGTGATGCCATCGCCGACCCCGAGGATAGGTGTCCGGGCCCAGAGTAGTGAGAGGCCTCAGACATGGCAGCCGCTCGTAAGCCCAGAACTGTGAATAGAAACAAGGCAAGGCACGAGTCACTATCAAATACAGAAAAGAGATGAAAGGAAAAGAAATACAGTAAGAGAGGAGGAGGGGACTCACCAACAGAAAATGGTAGAAGCCGAGCCAGGCATCAGTCTGTCCCTCTGAGCGTAGACGCATGCCGTGGAGGAAATAGGCAAAGGTGAATGACCCCCAGTCATAATCACCGATGCGGTCCACATCTCTGACCGCTCCTACGACGCTGAAATGAATGGTGGAGGAGTTGTTCCCCAGAAAACAACCCCTCATGATGGTCAGGAAACAGGCGTCGTAGCAGAATGTCCCTGGTGCCCTGATCTGCTGGAATAGGCAGCGCATAGAGACCCCCGACTGCATCGACTGCCAAGGCACCAGATCGGATACTGCGGGCCTTAAAGACCCGGTCCTCAGCAGCGAAGCCCAGCAAAGCTCGAACCTCCACAGGAGTGATATCAAGATCCAAGGGGACACGGGACCCGGTGACCTCTACGCCAGTAATGTACCTCCAGTCCCATGGGGTCAAACACGACCTCGCAGTCGAGGAGATGAAGAGACTGCGTCTGGTGGAACCATCGCTCGGATAAAGCCCTCATGTAAACCCCAGGGGCACTGGCGGGGGATGATTAGTGAAGAAATGTCGGAAGCCCCAAGAGTCCACCATCGCCCGATAATCACTGTGCAGGGCCGCGTAAAGGGAATAGATGTTGAACCAGTTACCCCTCGGCTGGGTAAACTCGGGTACCTGGGGCAATCACCAAGGGGTCAATCCGGGTAAAAGGAGAATGGAGAAATTGAGAATGAAATCAGAATAGAGCTGAAATATACCTCGTTAGCCACGAGAGATGCCGAGGGGTGACGACTGAGGTCCCGACCCAAAAGATCGGGTATCTGCACAGAGGCGCCAGAAGGAGCCTGATGAGTAGATGGAGCCGGAGTGCTGGAGGATGGCCCCTCTGCCGCGACCTCCGGAGGAACAGCCTCCTCAACGTCCGGAGGACCAGGACGAATAACAGCCTCCGTCAAACGACGAGCCTGACGGGTCCGAGGAGGAACAGGAGTGGGTGCAGCCCTACGACGGCGAACACCCGAAGTCCGAGAGGCGGAGGAGCTACTGGGCGCATCACGATCCATAGCTGGAATAGAACGGGCGAGAAGGAAGGTAAGTTTCCTTTTAAAATTATGTAATGAACATTTCTAAATTTCTAGCCTCATCATATGATTAATGCAACATGATGCATGCTTAAAAAAAAATAAAAAAAAAAAAAAAAAAAAAAAAAAAAAAAATCGGCAGAGTTCCGTTTGTAAATTGAACATCCCAGGCATAAGCCAAGCGTGTTTTCCATCAATCAAAGCCTCAAACAGATTTAAATTGCATTCATATATGTAATTACAGCATGTAATGCATGATTTTATTGCAGAAAGGGAATAACAATATGTGGGACCGCCTCATGAACATAAAATAGGACTCACATAGTTGATACATAGCATGTATATATGATGGTACATTACATAGCATTGTAAAGCATATATTTTATCTCTAAACATGCAAATAGTCAAATGTATAGCAAAACATTGACGAAATTGAAAAGTGACCGGTCAAAGTGTTACCTGTAGCGTGTAGATCAATCCTACCGGAACAGTTTTTGCAGGAAAGTTGAAAAAATCGACAAAAAAGCCCTTTCGAACAAGAAAAATCGAGAGAATCTCTTTGGATTACAAGTTGAAAGTGACAGATCTGGAGGAGCCGCGTTGGATTTAAGGCCCGATCATGGCCGCAGATGTATCTGCGGCTGGCCGCAGAATCCATCTGCGGCTGGCCGCAGATCCATCTGCGGCTGGCCCTGGTGGGTCCCACCTTGCTCCCTTGCAGCCATTTGACGTGTTGAAGTGAAAAGTTTACGAGATGGGTGACCGGCGACGATACCCGGCCCCGACATGACGATCGACCGGCGACGATAACCGGCGATCACGAGATGGATGACCGGCGACGATAACCGGCTCCGACAAGATAACCGACCGGCGACGACAACCGGAGGTTACGAGATGGGTGACCGGCGACGATACCCGGCCCCGACATGACGATCGACCGGCGACGATAACCGGCGATCACGAGATGGATGTCCGGCGACGATAACCGGCTCCGACAAGATAACCAACCGGCGACGATAACCGGGGGTTACGCGATGGGTGACCGGCGACGATACCCGGCCCCGACATGACGATCGACCGGCGACGATAACCGGCGATCACGAGATGGATGTCCGGCGACGATAACCGGCTCCGACAAGGTAACCGACCGGCGACGATAACCGGGGGTTACGAGATGGGTGACCGGCGACGATACCCGGCCCCGACATGACGATCGACCGGCGACGATAACCGGCGATCACGGAGATGGTATGACCGGCGACGATAACCGGCTCCGACAGATAACCAACCGGCGCCGACAACCGGGGGTTACGCGATGGGTGACCGGCGACGATACCCGGACCCGACATGACGATCGACCGGCGACGATAACCGGCGATCACGAGATGGATGACCGGCGACGATAACCGGCTCCGAGAGGTTACCAAACCGGCGACGATAACCGTGGGTTACGAGATGGGTGACCGGCTACGATACCCGGCCCCGACATGACGATCGACCGGCGACGATAACCGGCGATCACAAGATGGATGACCGGCGACGATAACCGGCTCCGACGATGATAACCAACCGGCGACGATAACCGGGGGTTACGAGATGGGTGACCGGCGACGATACCCGGCCCCGACATGACGATCGACCGGCGACGATAACCGGCGATCACGAGATGGATAACCGGCGACGATAACCGGCTCCGACAGATAACCGACCGGCGACGATAACCGGGGGTTACGAGATGGGTGACCGGCGACGATACCCGGCCCCGACATGACGATCGGACCGGCGACGATAACCGGCGATCACGAGATGGATAACCGGCGACGATAACCGGCTCCGACAGATAACCGACCGGCGACGATAACCGGAGGTTACGAGATGGGTGACCGGCGACGATACCCGGCCCCGACATGACGATCGACCGGCGACGATAACCGGCGATCACGAGATGGATGTCCGGCGACGATAACCGGCTCCGACAGATAACCAACCGGCGGACGATAACCGGGGGTTACGAAATGGGTGACCGGCGACGATACCCGGCCCCGACATGACGATCGACCGGCGACGATAACCGGCGATCACGAGATGGGAATGACCGGCGACGATAACCGGCTCCGACAGATAACCAACCGGCGACGATAACCGGGGGTTACGCGATGGGCGTGACCGGCGACGATACCCGGCCCCGAACGAGACGATAGATTGAAGGAGTGAACCCAAAGATTAATGAACACGGTCAAGGGGTTGATACATTGACACTCTTACGAATGTCTTGCATGCATTGCATCTTATGTTGCATCATAAGCTATAGGTGTTGCATCATGTATGTATTGTCAATTCTTATGCACTGTCATTCATGCATCGAGTGTCTATTCTTTATCCTGTTCATTTCATTTATCATTTCATAAACATGATAAAGAGGGGCAGCTGTAGACACCCAAATTTTGCGTTTCCTTCTACTAACCTTGACAGGAGGGCGAAATCGTCAATTGAACCAGCTTGCAGGAGCAAAGGAGCGGGCACAAGGGCGAGCGCCCGGCCCCGCCGAAATGATTTGGGCAGCCCAATGTCGACGTGACAGCATGGCCGTCCGAGGCAGGCATTTCCGAATGAGGTGGCACATCTCCCGGAAATTCCCGGACTGCAGAATCCGAGGCCTGTCAGCGAAAAACCGACGTTGCGGTACGAAAATCGAGGCGTGGCACGGAAAATCGAGAAAGTCAAGCCCGCCAGCCGCGGATAGATCTGCGGCCAAGTGGGTGCGCCAGCACAAAAAACCGGGAAATCAGCACTCAGCAGCTGAGTGCGATGGGAGGCGTGCCAGCTGGCCAGCCGCTGATCTATCTGCGGCCAGCCGCAGATAGATCTGCGGCTGGCTCTGGCCAGCCTATTTAAGCCAGCTTCGGCAGCATACAGCAAGTTCAGCAGTTTTGGAAGAAGAAGAATTTCTGCAGCAGCAAAAAAACACGGAAATAGAGAGAAAATAGCTAGATTTTGCAACAAAATAGGGAGAAAGAAGAGGAAAAAAAGAGTGGAATTAATTCTTTTGAGTTTGGTTGTATCCAATATACATCATTTTTCTATTTCCTATTCAAATACACAAGTTCACATCCATTTGAGATCAATTGCAAGGTGAAAATTTCTATTTGTTCTAGCAATTCATGTCCTATTGATTTTGGGTAAATTAGATATAATTTTCATGTATCTTGTTGAACAATGAATTAGGGATTATGAGTGAAGTTTCCATCGGAATAAACTCCTCCTAATAACCCAATGATATTCGTTCATTTAATTTCTTGGTTTGTTTTAAGGTGTTATATTCGGTATCAATTCCTTTAAATCGTTATTTTAAGATGTCTTGGTATTGTTTAGATTTATCCGGGTTGGTTTATTTTCTTGTAATATCCGATTGTTTGTGTGTGGATACTTGGTTGTGAGCCTAGGAAAGCGACCCCGGGGTCCCGATCCGATGATGGACATATCTTGATGTAAGAAGTAGAGATGACGTAGTTCTCATTGTAAATATGTAATCGTTGGGCCTTAAAACGACGCTAAGGCGAGAATCGTGCTTAAGGCCCCGAAATAGTGAAATTTGTGATTGTTGGCGTTCGGGGATATTTTGATGGCTTACATGCCCATGAATAGCCCGACGCGTGTTTATGCTCGATTTGAATTATGACACGAAATTGATTTCAAAGCTAAATGATAAGATTTTCATAAAATCAATCAAAGTAGGATATTAGAATCACGAGGTTAAAATTTGAGAAACGTTAATGAAATGTCGATTCATATCTAACGAGAAAGCTAAAAAAAAAATCGTTTTCCAAAACAACACACGAAATGATTTTATAAATAATTGACGTTTTATTAAATCTTTGTGCATAGGGTGAAAGAGATCCTAGAAATTGCCCATCATTTTATGAAAGCAACGTATAGATCTCGATTCCTATTTTGACGAAGGTTTAAAACTCTTGTTTTGTTAAAACGACACTTAACGAAAATCTCATAGTTTTTGATAATTAAAATCAAACCTTTTCTCATAAAGCTTTCTCGTGTATGCCGAAAAGACATTCCGAAGCATTCTCAAAGTAAAACACGATTTTCCCTGAAATCCAAATGATTCTTTCATACAAACTCACCACAACATTCACATAAGCACACCTACACACGCACGCACGCACACACACACACATTTCATGAATTAAAGGATAGGAGAAGCATCAAGATTGCGGTAACCGTGTTTCACGGAAGTCGAGGGGTGCCTAACACCTTCCCCTCACTTAAACAAGCCCCCGAACTCTATGAATCTCAATTCGCAGACCAATTAATTCGGAGTCACACATGAGCCAGCGATTTATAAAAAAACGAAAACTCGGATGAGTTGGTACATCCATTTCAAATATACCAACTGGCGACTCTGGTTAATTGGCTCATCATAAAAAACGATCTTCCAAAACCCCGTCGACATCAATGCCGACCTTTTCCAAACGTCATCTAAATCAAAAGGCTAAAATTGGAAAAGACCAAAAAAGAAGCGAGAAAAAACCCGGCGTCGACAACCAGAATGTCGTCTATAAATACTACTACAAACTTATCCAGAAATGGTTTAAACACTCTATTTATTAAGTCCATGAATGCTGCAGGCGCATTCGTTAAACCAAATGACATAACCAAAAACTCATAGTGACCATATCTAGTTCGAAATGTCGTCTTTGGTATGTCTTCCTTTCTCACCTTTAACTGATGGTACCCACTTCGCAGATCTATCTTTGAAAAATATCTCGCTCCCTTCAACTGGTCAAACAGGTCATCGATCCTTGGCAACGGATACTTGTTTTTAATCGTGACCTTATTCAACTCTCTATAATCAATGTAAAGACGCATTGATCCGTCCTTCTTCTTGACGAATAACACCGGCGCTCCCCACGGCGAAACGCTCGGTTGGATATACTTTTTATCCAGCAACTCTTGCAATTGCACCATCAACTCCTTCATTTCTACTGGAGCCATTCGATACGGGGCTTTTGATATAGGGGCTGTACCCGGTGCTAGATCAATTACAAACTCAATTTCTCTATCTGGCGGTAATCCTGGCAAATCATCAGGAAACACGCCCGCAAAATCCCTAACTACCGGTATCTCCTCCAGCTTCGCACTCACCTTTCGGGTATCGACTATGTAGGCTAGATATCCTACACATCCTTGTCTCAACATCTTTCTGGCCTGCATCATCGTCAGACAACTTGTTTGTCTAGGCGACTTGTTACCATAAAACACTACCTTTGACGGAGTCATAAGGTTTACACACTTCTTTTGACAATTAATAACTGCCCCATGGTTGAACAACCAATCCATTCCCAAAATAACGTCAAACTCCCCAAGACGAATTGGGATCAAGTTTACTGTCATCACATGACCCTTAATGTCTACCTTACAGTTCTTGTGGACAAACCTAACAGGAATTACTTCCCTATTCGCAATTTTTATATTCATATGGTAATCTAACTCTTCCTGAGGTAACTCTAATTTCCTAGCAAAATCATCGGATATAAATGAACAAGTAGCACCCGAATCAAATAATATGTAAGCATTTACACTATTGACCGGAATGATACCTGACACTACATCCTTTGACTGCACAGCATCCTGCACCGTCATATTGAATGTTTGAGCGGTAGGTCGATTGGGCTGCGTCGGTCCTGTGATAGTCAGATTGCCACCACTGCTGTTTCCCTTTCCTGCACTAGCTCCACCTGTAGCTTTCTTAGGGCAATCCCGAGCAAAGTGATCCTTCGACCCGCAAATAAAACATGCGCCCTTCTTCGAACTAGGGCAATTTGGTGCGATATGACCCTCCTGTCCGCAGTTAAAGCATACCCTCTTACCCTTCAAACAAACACCCACATGATTCTTTCCACAGGTACTGCATGCCTCCACCTTCTTTTTCTGACTTCCCTGCTGACTGGCACCAGAGTTACTATCACTCCAGTTTCTCTTTTGATTGCTACCACCATTGCTAGCACTTACTTTATTATCATTCTCACTCTTCTTTTTCTTCTGCTCTTGATTGTATTTAGACAGAGCATCACTCCCTCCTTCAGCGATAATCGCCTTCTCTAACACTGCCGCAAATGAATTCAGTTGAAACATTGAAACTCGGCTATACAGTCAGGGCTTCAATCCCTGCTCAAACCTTCTAGACTTTCGCTCATCCGTGTTGACCTGATATGGCGCAAACCTCGCCAACTCGTTGAATTTAGAAGCATACTCAGGTACCGTCATGGTACCTTGCTTCAACTTTAGAAACTGCACCTCCATTTGGTTCTGCGCACTTGCCGAAAAATAGGTCTCGAAAAATATTTCCTTAAATCGCTCCCACGGAATTATCCCTTGCCCACCTCGGGTTTTATTAGCTTGCCACCAGTAGCTTGCTTCTGATTTGAGCATAAATGTTGCAAATGCAGTCTTCTAGTCCTCGCTGACCTTGGAGACGTCGAAAACCTTTTCCATCTCCATGACCCAGGTTTGTGCCTCAATCGGATTCATAGACCCTTGAAATTCTGGGGGTCCAACAGCCTTGAAATCTTTAAAAGTCGTGGCCTGGGCTTGGGGTTGATTCGCAAATGCTCCCATTAGTAAGTTTACCAGCTGCTGCATTGGATTAGTGTTGGCTTCTTCGTTGTTATTGGTGGATCCTTCAGGGGTCTGTTGACAGGTTTGTCTTCTTGGCGGCATCTTACTGTCAAGAATTCGCGTTATTAGATTATTACTCAATTACTTAAACATTTAAGTCTTAACTTAAACATTTATAAACAACACTTAACACATAGCACATCTGATAAACTTTCGCATTTTATTCATTTACTGCTTCAAAACATAATAAAATAGCATCATAGTTATTTACATCATCTATCCTGAAATCGTAAAGTTCCAGGATTACATCATTATTCTATCCCATTATATAAAACTAGGATTTACAACTTATTAATCTTCATAGATTTTCATACTAGCACCTCTAATCCTATCTACGATGACATTCCACGGCGCACAGCGTCCTCGCGTTCCTGTTCCATAATACGAGTCACCATCCTTCGACCCATTATATCTGGATGACGATGAACTCGATCCTGAGCTCTATCTATGTGGTGTGAAAAATATACTCCATCTCATCAATCTTGGCCTTCTTTGACCGCACCTCACATTCAACACGATCCGCGCGATTAGCCTCCCTCAACCAAGCGTTTTCAGCTCTAACCCGCTTAGATGACTCCTCTTTCAATTTATCTCGTACAATTTCATTCCTAGCCAACAACCCGCCTCGTCGGTACTCAGCCTGAGCTAGCCTCTGCTCGACCTCTGCAAGACGTGATGAAAGGTCTTGGATCTGGACATCCTTCTGCTCTAGAGCGGCTTGACATTCCACAACTTGATCTTCTAACTCCTTCTTTTGGCTCTCTTCATGAACCAGCTTCCACTCCACGTCCCCAAGACGTATATCGAGCTCCTTAATCTCACTGTTCTTCTGCTCCAAGACAGTCTGTCGCTCAGCCAGCTGCCCCTCTAACTCCTCCACTCTATCTTGCAACTCTATGTTGCGATCATACACCTGCTCATACATCTGAACACCTAAGGAAGATAGTGGTATCTCCTCAGAGTCTTCCTCCTCCTCCTCAACCTCTTTAGGATCCTCCTCAGGATCTGACTCAGGTTCGAACTCAGGTTCTACAACAGTGGTCAGTGGGGTTGGTTCTCTCGGAACTAGTTGCTCCCAGACCGTATGAATATCTCGGGACTCCTCCTCCCTAGCCTGGCTGGGTTCTCCTCTATCAGTCATCCTGACAACAAAATTTTAAATTTTAATTACTACTCGATAATACTCGCGAGCACATAAGTTTGTTATCAAATAAGCACATAACACATAATCATTTTATTGTCTTTTATGAATTTCCGTAATCCATTCCTTAGAACTCGATAAGAGTTTATCACCACTATATTCTCTATCTTCTAAAAGGCTACTACCCTAAGGTTTTCCCCACCTAAAGGTTCATAACCTATCATCTCTGATACCAACCTGTGACACCCCCAAATCCGGGAACTTCAACTTCACAGATTTGATGTTCACTATGGCATATATTCAAGACTAACTACCCATGATAAAGATAATATAATTAAACTGAATGAAACCTCTTCCCACAAAAAGGGGTTGCATCTCAAATCTCTTAAATAAACAAATCCCAGGTTATCTAACCTCTATTACATCAGTGCCGAATTAAAACATAAAATTTAAATAAGTCTTGTTACAAATAATCATCAAATGTATAACAGGTCTCTTGTTACTTCGGCATCTTGCCTTTGCCTTTACTTGTAGACGGCTCGTCCGGTTTCTCAGTCTTAGCTGCAATGTTTTAGTGCAAGAGTGAGCAAACAATTGCCCACAAGTATGAAAACAATAACATTTATATGATTATTGAAATAAATCTTACTGAGGAGAAATAATTTTTCTGAAGACAATCAATGACAAATCTAAGATCTGAAAGCTCAATACAATGCTTAGCTCAAGAACTGAATATAAATTCAAGAATAAAAGTGTATCTGAGGGTCACAAGACCTCGAACTATGTCCTAGGTTAACAAGTATTCCTACCGTAACCTTTAACAGTTTTATAGACTATGGACCATCCATCTCATACTCAGGGGGATCAGCCCTTTGTATAATGTATTGTGCACAAACATTTTAACGTTGTCGCATAATTAATCCCCTATATTAGGGTTGTTCATCTCAGTTTAGCATCAGAATCCGTACCAAAAGGAACTTGGTTCGGAACAGTTTTAAAATATTCAAAGTCTTTAGAACGCTCATCAACTAAGGACTAGTTGAATCAATTAGGGGTTGCTAGTCACTAAAACATTTGATTCATCAATAAAGTTTGTATAATAAAATTTGGTTCGAAGTTTGAACAACAATCAACGATCGAATAACAAATAACTGGAATAAAGCTTCAGCACTTAATCATGATAACAACCTTGCTTGAATAACAATAAGCTAAGGCTAATAATCTTGCTCAATGGAAATAACAAGTTTAAGGGAGGAAAACTTGCCTCGTACGTAGATTACAGATTAAATAATTCACGTTCCTTAATCGACCTATACATTTCGATTATAAAATGGTAACAATAATTAGTTACAGAACAATATACACTTTAAGATTCGTTCTTATCCTATTTCATTATAACATCTCGATTATCATTCGATAATCTTTAAGTACTTGCTTAACAACCTTCGTGGTATCTCATTAGTCACTTTATACCTTACTTTAAGTTTTAAACTTGTTTATAGCATCATAGTAAAACCACAAAGAAAAATAAAAATTTAGAATTTCTGTTACTGTTTCCTTCGCCGGGGCGAGGATTTTCTTAACAAAAATCTCGCCGGGCGAGACTTCGCCGGGGCGAAGTTTTCCTTAACAATTTTCTCGCCGGGGCGAAGATTTCCAGTACATTTCTCTCGCCGAGGCGAGAGACTCGGCAATCACCTCCTACAGTTCGCGAACCAGTGAAATCTTAGGCCAAATTTCTCGAATTCTACCATCCAACACACAAATTAAACATACCCAGACATCAAACATGTTATAAAATAATTACCCAACATGCTTCTAACCAATTTAACCATTATAATACACCTAATCAAATAATTAGAACCCAAAAATTCACTGTTTAAACAAAATATTCATATTTTGGCCATTTTAATGAAATCAAACACTGTGAAGTCATCTTTCAACCATTTTAATCCATTCTACTTGCATTCTTTTCGTTTTTCATTATATAATCATAATCAAATGTCAATTTACCGTTTAATGATCAAATTAAACATCAATTTTCATACATATATACCATACATGAAATAAGACTCTGTAAAATCAAAAGCTTCATTCTAAAACATGTTTTCATGAATTAACTCTTTCAAATTAATTTATACACTTCACATAAACTCTAATACATGCTTACTATCAACTATAACCGAGTAATTCATGTATTTAGCATATAAATGCACATACAGGAAAATAGAAATCATATACAGTAAAGTAAATTAAAAGAAATACAGTGAAGAAAAAGATTATACCTTTAAGCTAAACAAGATGATTTCCTAGCTTAGCAATTCTCTTCCTTCTCCTTCTCAATTCACAAAACTCTCAATTTTCTCTTCTCCTCTGTATTTTCTTCCTTCTCTTCTCTCTTTGTTGAACTCTGTATTTTTCTTTCTTTTAAAAATAAACTGATGACTAACCTTTAACGTAACTTAGCTTTCAATCTGTCAGTTAAAAAAAACAAAGGGTTAGGCCTTGTTTAGCAAACCCAAATACCAAATAATCCATTTTTACCAACCAAGGGTCACAAGACCTTGTTTGGTTTATCTAAATAAAATCTTTTCTCCATTTATTTAAATAATCCATTTACTATATAGTTTTAATCGTCACACTTTTAATTTAATTAAACTTATTATTAAATAAATTCATTTAAACCTTACTAATTAAATCAATAATTCTATTTAACCAATAACAATAACACCAAATAAATTATCTTATTCAAATAAATTATTTATTCAAATAAATCATTTAATCATCTAATTTAATTATTAAATTAAATTAGAATAATCACATCAAATCACATTTAAATAACATTTAACATAAATTCTTTCATCATAACTTTATAAATTATTTATTTTACTCCATAAATAAATTAATAAAATATTTATATAATACAATAAATATTTTTATTCATTCACAAAAAAAAATCGCATTTGTTACAGCAGTGAATTGAAAAAGTTCCAAACAGCAAAGTGTTGCTGATTTAGTGACAAAGACAAAGTATATAACTGTAAATGAAGCTGCAAAGATGGATGTTTGGATAAAAGTTCATAACAGAACTTGGAATGGTTCTTAAGCCTCATCTGAGATCCAAACATGTGTTGCGGCACTTTCATTTGATTAGAGAAATCATTCAAAGAGGAGACGTCACTCTGAAGCGTGTGGACTCTCAAGACAACATTGCAGATTCATTTACTAAAGCTTTAACCCAACAACAGTTTCATCATCACTTAGAGAAGATGTGTATTAGATATCATGGTGATTGGCTTTAGTGCAAGTGGGAGATTAAAAGTAGCATGCACACAAGCAAATCATATTTGATATGATGTAGCATATACTTTGTAATCTTATTCATTTATTAATAAGAGAATTCATTTATTAAAGATATTTTACTTTATCTACATGGTGTTGTTATATTAATATGTGATGCTGTTATATTAATATGTGATAAACCCATAGTTTTAAGCAATGCTTTTAGAATCATGATGATGATCATGCTAATAAGATCTAAATTCTTAGATAGCTTAAAACTAAAATTGTTCCTAATCGTTAGATTACTAAAAAAAGGATTAGTGAATCCAGATAGATTGATACATACTTTGCTTGCTCTTAGGAAGAGGATGATTGATCTCATAATCATTTGTGTGGAGACACTAAAGCAAGTATGTAGGTGTTTATTGGAGAATAAGTTCACTGAACGTGGCTCGCTAAAGGAATACCTAATGGAGTTTTACTTGCATGTCAATAGGAATTCTTCTAGTGATAGTAGTATAAGTGATCATTGGACTTGAGATCATCAAAGTATCTTGTGTATGATGAGTTATACTTTGACATGTACCTTAAGACCTTTAGGGTTTATCAAAGGGTATTATTGGGTATAATAAGTTGTACATAGAGATAGGTGAATGGTCAACAAAGAATTTACCGCTTCTAGTAAAAGGGGAGAATATCCTATGTGATTCAATAAATGACAATTCAGTAGTCCTTGGCCAAAGCATAATGAAATTAAAAAGTTGTTTCTAATTTGCATTATTTAGAGTTGTGCATTTGAAAATCAAAATACATATAGTTAAATAAAATAAGACTTGACAGTAATTTCATGTCTTATATTTTATTGGGACATTGTATGATAGAAGGATTGAATTGTACGGTAACTATTCACCGAAAGGTTCTTTTGTGATAAATGTTGAAATCTATATTATCTAGAAATTCGTTGTTCGCTAAGGGGCTACCCTTATTATAGAATAAATATTATTTATTTAAATGAATTAAATAGTTTAATTTATTTATTTAAATAAGATTATAATTGTTCTAATTGATTTATTCACAACTGGTTTAATATAGAGAACCTAAAGGGTCATACCACAAAAGAAAAATATTTATTTAAGAAGTAAATGGCATAATCGTAATAATAAGTTAAGTATATTTAATTTAATCTATGGTGATAGAATAAATTAAATAGTTTAATATTTATTATTTAATATTTTGGAAATATTAAATATAAATTAATAAGAGGAGTCTTATTATTATTATTATTATTATTATTATTATTTAATTCCTAAAAGGGTTTGAGAATTAATTAATACAAGTACTCTCATAAATTCCTAATTGGATTAGGAGTTTAATTAATTAAAAGAGTTTAATAAAACCTTATTCCTAAATAGTTTAGGAGGGTTGCCTATATCTATAAATAATAGGAGTCTTATTATGGATTGGGGTTACACATACTTCCAATTGTTGGAGAGTACTTACAATTACGATAGAGATAGAAACTAGGTTTTTGCTAACACCCATCTTCTTGAATACGTATTATTCCTTGGTGGATCACCTCTAGAGGCCAAACACTTGGGTGGCTAACGTTGATCAAAGGAAGGAATCTAACCGGTGAATTCAAGGAGAACGCGAAGGATTTGGAGTAGAACTCGTACCTGAGGAAGCTTAAATTCTATAAGGGTATAATTCTCTATCTTCCTTTGTTAATTAATAATTGCGCATCAAGATCAATCATGGTTATGGTTTGTAAAATTTTAACATCTGATTTTACCATGCTTCCGTTGTTTATATGCAATTCGATTGTATGTTCATGGATATTACAAACCTAACAATAGGTTCTTTGTATTCTTTGTAATAATTCTTTATAATTAAACATTGAATTCATATTATCCGGGTAGTCATGATACATTATTTATAAGGTGTCACTCATGATGTAGAATAAATATTATTTATTTATATTTGAATTAAAGGAGTTTAATTCATTATAAATAATATTAGAATGATTCTAATTTATTTATTCTACTACTGGCTTAATATTGAACCTAGAGGGTCACACCATAAAAGTGAGAAATATTATTTTAGAAGTAATTGACTTAATAATAATAAGTTAAGTATATTTAATTTATTAGTGGAATAAATTAAATAGCTTAATATTTATAATTAAGTATTTTGGAGAAATACTAATTATAAATTAATAAGAAGTATTCTTATTATTATTATTATTATTATAAATTATTTAATTCCTAAATAGTTTGGGAGTTAAATTAAATTAAAACCCTAATTTCTAAAAGGTTTAGGAAAAAAGGTTAGTCTATAAATAAGAGAAGTCTTATTGTGGGATAGACTAATGCTAATGCAACTTGCATCTCTCTTGCAAGTATTCTCAAAACCCTAAGGTGTTAGGATAGAGAGAATTAGGGTTAGCCACCCAAGATCTAGTAGAATCTAAAATCACATCTTCAATCAATTTCTCTTGGCGGATCACCTCTTGGGCGTTGCACACTTTGAGTAGCGAACGTTTGATCCGAGGATTGGAGAGATCGCGGAGGAGCAAAGATTGGAGTTTAAAGATTACATCAAAGCATTGATCTTCTTCACAGGTATATCTTTTATCCTTCCTCAATTAATAATGTTTCATAAGGTGATTCCTAGGATTCCAGAAAAATTTTAAATTCCGTTTATTGTATGTTTCTGTTGCGTTACAATTCGATTGTATGATTTGATCTTATTTCTGTAAACAAAAACCCCGCATCGTTGCTAAACTAATGCTAGCGTGCCCCGCGCCAGGGCGGCAGGACTTTAAGCGCATTTTTCGAGGACACGTTTTTCCACGTTTCCAGATTTTATTTTTTATTTTAGGGATTTATCAGATCTTTTACAATTCTACTTTAATTAGGATGCTTGTTAGATAGATCTTTATTCTAAATTTGTTTTTAATTAGGATTTCAATTCCTTTGGTAATTAGGGTTTTATTCTATTAGTATAAATAGAATACATAGATGATGTAATTGGATGATCAACTTTTATCAGATTTTTATCAATACACTTGAGAGGTTTTCTTATCTTTTGGTTCTTTGAGAATTTCTAAGCTAATTTCTTAGTTTTTCTTTGAGATTCAATTTTGACTTATCATACAACAGATCATAGTTGTGTGTGGCATTTTCTATCATACATCAATCATTAATTGTACCAAGGTTACCGCTTACATATAAGCGAGGGGTCAAGGTGTCATTGATGTTCCATTCAACGCAACTTCCTTGCACGATCGATTGTACAAAGGTTCTTGTCTCTTTATAGGCGTTGGGTTGAGGTGTCGAGAGAGTTCTACCTTCAAAGCTTGCTAGAAATGATTCGTGTGACGACCACCTCACACAAGCGTGTCGTGGAGTCTATCAGAATCCCTCAATTCGTAAAACATGAAAGTTGTAGATCTACTTTTTAGCTTTCTGGAACATCTTGAATCGTCCCAATCGGAGCTCGGATGAGAGAATTATGACCATTTTACCAACAGATGTCGAAATAGAAAATTCTAGAACATTGTCGGGCGCGGCAGCGCCAATTCCTAGTATATTTCTGGCGCAACAATGCTATCCATCTAGGGAATTAACATTGCAGCGCTGTGAACTCGCGTCGCAACTCCCGGGTCGCGACCAGACCAAGTTTTTACGCATTTTTGCATTTTTTTTTACTCTAAATTGGATTATTTTTCCTCCTAAGCCAGGGATTGGACTTGTAACCTATAAATACATGATGTGAGGCATAGAATTGAGAGAGATTAGGAGTAATTAGTAGTAGATTAGATTAGTTAGGAGTAGATATACAATTAGAAGCAAGACTTTCATCAGTTTTGAAGAAGAATTCAAAGGAAAGATTGCAATGATTGAAGGCTAAAGTGAAGATCGTGCATAAATACATATTTTTATCTCTTCCCTTTTCCTTTAATTTTTGTATTATGAACATGATGGATTATCTTATTAATTTGATTTCTTTTTCAGTTATGGGCTAATTTTTAATTAAGATTGCAATTGAATCCAATGTGTAATTTTAATTAATTTGCTTCCCTTGTTGATTACTATTGATTATAACTGGATTGTCTATTATATCTTATGCTTAATTGTTTAATGGCTTGGCCAGTAATTAGCGTGGTAAATTATATAAAATTGGTAGATGGAGTATAGGTTCAGACCTGGATATAATAGTATATGATTATGTCTTCTACATGAGATAGAATTCGTAATTTGTGTATAAGATGGAAATATACCTATATGCCTTATATAATCTGAAGGAGAACCTGAGCATGAAATCCTTATTAATTCTAGTTCTTATAGAATTAAACAGGAAGTGATAAGATTGAAACGAAATATTGGGGGAAGTTGTAATCTTAAGTATTTTTAATCTGATTTTAATCATTGTCAACAGATTAACGTAGTTGTTAATTTTAATTAGATTTTATTTTATAGTTTAAATAAATTATTTAAATAAAATTAATTTGGTTAAGAGTTAGTACTTGGTAATTATTATTAAATAATTCTCCGTGGGAACGATACTCTTCTTGCCATTATATTGCTAGTCGATCGTGTATACTTGCGTGTATTTACTAATAATAAATTAGCCAAACACTAGGCCTGCTGTATCATGCACTGAAACGTTCATAACTTTCAAACCGAGATTAGTTAGAAAACGTGTCATACTAATCCGGAAAGCACTTTTCTAGGGCTACACAATGGCACCAAGTTTGATCAATTTTGAATTCGGGAAGATGGAGAAAAAGAGAAAAAATCATCCTTCTATAAACGTCTATTAGTCGCTCGTTTTCTTTTCTGTAGCTTTTTGTTTAGAGGCCACTGTGCAGACTTTAAATAATCGTTCTGAGCCTTATAATTTTTGTTTTGACATCTTTGTCTAGAGGCAAAAAGACATTATTGCTCCCCTGCCACTGTTAGAGAAAAAATGTACAAATTTTGGATATCTACAATCCTAAAACGAGAAAAAATCCCAGCGTCAGACACCATATATACATATTCCGCGCAAATTGTACCAAAAAAGTACTGATTCAATTGAATTATGTCATTGAACATAAAATAATTGTTTATATGAATGATCATGAATAATCTGTCCATGCCTCCTATACCAACAACATGTTTAGTAATTTTATTTTCTACTTCAGTTTTACTAGTAGTGTACGGAAGGCTACTCACGGCAAAAACTTAAAAGCATGCGTTTTTATTTTATTTTATTTTATTTTATTAAGTAAATTACGTTTCATCATAGGGAGCATAATATATAATTTCATGTGAAGATTTTTTATAATATCAAATTATCAAGCTTTATTTACTCTGGCATTATGTATACCTTAATTATATGCATATTGTAATATAATAACATCTATACTAATTAAAGGAGATTTTAACGCAACAATCTTGTTAACGCCAAATTCTGACCACTCGCCCAATCACAAAATAACGAGCCCAGAATAACATTTAACGGTGGAGGATATGCAGCTGTTTTAGTGTTTGTAATATAGTAAAGATAATGACACATGAAAAGTAAATAATAACACTTGAATTTTACGTGGAAACTCAATTGGGAAAAACCACGGGGAGAGATCTCAGAAATTAACTATGAAAATAATGTACAGAATACAAGCTATCAATTGCTCACTTTTTCTGAACCTCCGTCTAACTCCTCTTTGTTACTAGTTATTGTATTGTTGTGGAGTTGTGGAGGTGTGTCCCCCCTCCCTGCTGCCAAGAGGCTATATATATAATAATCTCCTTTGTGCATTTCTATTGGGACTCACAAATAAAGTAAACTAGGAAACATGGCAGGCAGGAAGCATGCGCCAATACATGGATCATAAAACAATTAAGGAAGTTTTTTGTGGGAACTTGGACCCACGTGAGCCCACTCAATATTACATCCCAACATTACCCCCAGTCTTTCGTTTCAATGGAACATTTAATCGGAAGAGTACATCATTTAAAAGTTCAAGAATCAATTATTGGGAACGGCGCCGAGCCTGTTCCTGATCGGCACTACCGCATGATCAATTTATTGAGAACGGCATGGAGGCCTGTTCCCGATCGACACCACCGCCTGATCGATTTGTTGGGAATGGCTTGGAGGCCTGTTCCTGATCGGCACCACCGCCTGATCAATTTATTGGGAACGTCTCGAAGGATTGTTCCCGATCGGCACCACCGCGTGATCGATTTATTCAGAACGACTCAGAGGCCTATTCCTGATCGGCACCACCGCACCATCGCCTGATCAATTTATTGGGAACGTCTCGAAGGACTGTTCCCGATCGGCACCACCGCCTGATCGATTTATTGAGAACGGCGCGAAGGCCTGTTCCCGATCGGCACCACCGCCTGATCTATTTGTTGGGAACGGCTTGGAGGCCTGTTCCTGATCAGCACCACCACACAACCGCCTGATCAATTTATTGGGAACGTCTCGAAGGACTGTTCCCGATCGTCACCACCGTCTGATCGATTTATTGAGAACGGCTCGGAGGCCTGTTCCTGATCGGCACCACCACACCACCGCCTGATCAATTTATTGGGAACGTCTCGAAGGACTGTTCCCGATCGGCACCACCGCCTGATCGATTTATAGGGAATGTCTTGAAGGACTGTTCCTGATCGGCCCCACCGCCTTATCCATTTATTGGGAATGACTTGAAGGTCTGTTCCTGGTCGGCACCACCGCCTGACCAATTTATTGGGAACGCCTCGAAGGCCGGTTCCTGGTCGCCCAGGAGGCTGAAGCCAAAGACTGAAACGGAAGACTGAAGCCGAAGGCTGAACCCAAATGCTGAAGCCGAAGTGGGTGAAGGTTGAAGCCAAAGGCTGAAGCGGAAGGCTGAAGCCAAGTGCTGAAGCCGAAGTGGGTGAAGGCTGAAGCCTAGTGCTGAAGGCGAAGTAGGTGAAGGCTAAAGCCAAAGGCTGAAGCCAAGTGCTGAAGCCGAAGTGGGTGAAGGCTGAAGCCAAGTGCTGAAGCCGAAGTGGGTGAACCCAAATGCTGAAGCCGAAGTGGGTGAAGGCTGAAGCCAAATGCTGAAGCCAAAGTAGGTGAAGGCTGAACCCAAAAGGCTGAAGCCGAAGGCTGAACTCAAAAGGCTGAAGCCGAAGGCTAAACCCGAAGGCTGTACCCAAAGGGTTGAAGCCGAAGGCTGGAGCCAAAGCTGATATCAGGCTCGTACATTCTGCCCCCTAGCCAATTCAGCCTGAATCAAATACCAAGTTTATTATATCTTGCCTGCCCAGACATTTTTTCTTCCGCCAGCTGTGTTGTCATGCCAAAGAAAGAGATAATAGACGGTCACTGAAGCCCGAAGTGGATACTACGCCGATGCCGAAGTGGAGACTTCGCCGATGAGCTTGTGGAGACTATGCCGATGAGCTTGTGAAGACTATGTCGATGGGGAGAAGAAAGGATGAGACATGCCTACCTGAAACCCATCTCACTTCTGAGCCTGGCCAAGCTTTTTGGAGCTCCAAGACTGACTACGTGGCGTACACCTTATTCTGGGCATGCCGAAGTGGAGCATATGCTGACTGTTGAAGCTATTCAAATTTTACCTTCTTCTTTCTTTTATCAACTCCCCTGTCCGTCGAAGAGTGTGCATATTGGAACTTGATAGGCAGGCTGTGATATTTAAAGATGAATGATATGGGCCTGGTATGCATTGTCATCTGGAGAGAGCTGGTATTACTGTTCTTAATTTCTCCAGTTCTTTTTTCTTCCCTCGTCGTCCGGTAACCCGTGGTTGTAGCTCGATGAGAGAAAGAAAAACAGGTACATGTAGTAGACGAGAGAGAGAAGAAAGATGCTGCTTTGTTCAATCAAAATTGAATGTCTATTTACCTCTCATAGCCGCATGAATGATGGGTATGGCCACGTGCATTGGTTAGATGAACCAACCATAAAAAGGCGAGAATATTATAATATTAGCCATGCCATTACAAATAAAAATACATTAACTCAAGAGACTTGCATGAATCTTTTATTCGCAGCATGTATACATGTAAAGTAAATATTAATAATACACTTTAAACAGTTTTATATCCAAGGCTGCCATGAACCACGTGAATTAAACAAGTGGGCTCATCTTGGAACTTGAGATAAGTCTACAATATTGAATATGAAAGGCATAGGTCCCGCAAGCACTATCAACTAATAATAGTCACATGGGTATGACGTATTAATATGAATAAAAAAAATTGATTTACATGATGTAACAGTGAGTTCGGTATGAAATTTATAATATTGATAAAGCGGTAGCGATAATCATAACAATTTTATTAATAAAAGAGAACCACTTAGTTTATATGTGTAGTGGAAGATGAGATTTTGTCGACTGATCATGGTGAAGGCATTTTTTTTCAGAGCGGAATTAAGTTTGCCGAAGAGGAATTGCCGAAGTGTTCCGAAGGGGAAATTGATAATTATTATCGTTGCGAACAGAACCCGCTAGTTAGCTTTTGTGCGTGAGGCTTCTTGCTCGTCAAGGTTGATCTGAATATTTAAGTGATTGAAAAAATAACTAGCACTTCAGCCCTCCTTCTAGCGCCAATGTTAACGCCAAATTCTGACCACTTGCCCAATCACAAAATAACGAGCCCAGAATAACATTTAACGGTGGAGGATGTGCAGCTATTTTAGTGCTTGTAATATAGTAAAGATAATGACACATGAAAAGTAAATAATAACACCAGAATTTTACGTGGAAACCCAATTGGGAAAAACCACGAGGAGAGATCTCCGAAATTAACTATGAAAATAATGTACAGAATACAAGCTCTCATTGCTCACTTTTTCTGAACCTCCGTCTAACTCCTCTTTGCTGCTAGTTATTGTATTGTTGTGGAGTTGTGGAGGTGTGTCCCCCCTCCCTGCAGCCAAGAGGCTATATATATATATATAATAATCTCCTTTGTGCATTTTTATTGGGACTCACAAATAAAGTAAACTAGGAAACATGGCAGGCAGGAAGCATGCGCCAATACACGGATCATAAAACAATTAAGGAAGTTTTTTGTGGGAACTTGGACCCACGTGAGCCCACTCAATATTACATCCCAACAAATCTAATTACTTAAAAGCCATACTCACATGCCTTGGTGCCTCCTATTGACTAACAAGAGATGAAGTAGTACAACTTATTATTCTTTCCTCTTGTTTCTCTAAGCCTCCACCCCTCTTCTTTTTAAGAACGTATAAAATAGAAGATTTAGGTTTTAGTTTCTTTTATTTTACTTATTAATATGTAGCTTATCAAATCTCTCAATCTTAATTGGATACAATATTACACAATTATAAATTATACTCGATTATTTTTAAGGCATAACTTTACTAAGTTAATGATATCTACTAACTACTATTAACCCATATTTACTAAATAACTTGACCCAAATAAAAAAAACCCCAATTAAAATATTTTAAAATAAATTTAAATATTATTATTTACCGGGTATTACAACTAGTGTATTTTGGGACATGCTTTTATGGACGGAGATGAATATATGTTAATACTAATTAAAAAGTAAAATATTTGTAGAGTGGAGCTCAAATTGTGGAAAAGTATAAATGGGATGACCAATTCCCCCAAATCAAGATATCAGCGGGGAAACAAATAGCAACTCGCTAAATATGGAGCTCCTCACACATAATTGAATGGAGCAGGAAAGTTGAGGGGTCTTTACTTTCGCATGAATAAGGTTAGTCTGAAAAAAGAGATTTGTAGGAGAAATTGAAAAATATTTAAACCCTATTTAGTTTTTTTAAATTCTGTGGAAGTTATTTTGATCACAAATTAATAAATAAATAAAATTTGTAGGAGTTCTTTATTTTCTTTTCAAAGAACTTCCAGTACCCAAGAAAAATTTAAAAATCATTTTGATATTGGGATCTGAGAATAGGAGCAAAAAATTAGATTTAAATAGAAAGATTTAAATATAGATCCTTGAGATTTTAATTTCTTTGGGACTTTTTCAATCAGATTGAAGTTTTTGCAGGATGTCTGGAAATAATAAATTGGTGGCAGTGGCAATAGACAAGGACAAAGGGAGCCAGGGTGCTATTAAGTGGGCTGTTGATTCTATTCTTCGCAAGGGCCAAACAGTGCTTTTGATACACATCAAGCTCAAATCAATTGGATCTGCAACTTCTGCACCATCTTTTTCACGAAGTAAACCTACCTCTCTCTCTCTCTATATATATATATATATATATGTCACACTAGTGCAATTGGTTATCATGTGCTTGTTCGTCTATCCGTATTTGGAGTGTTTGAAAATTCCATATGTACCAAACGTAGTTTTAGAATCTTGTCTGTGTAACATCTTATTCCAAATGCGGCTTATTAAACTGTCCGAGTATCAAACACAACGCACCGGAAATGGTGCGGCACATTTAAACCTCCAAACGCTGCCACTCTAAACGAACCAAACGCTAGTAACCGAACAAACCTTATGTTTGGCTTGTTTGGATTTGCTTATGATATTTCCTTTTTGTGGATTATTTCATTACTTCATGTACTCCACAAAAAAGTCTTGTTTGTCACTCAAAAAATAAATTAAAACAAAAAGTATTATTTTTATTGGTATTAGTATAAAATGACACAATAAAAAGAGTTTCATTTGTCATTTTTTTGTTTTACAAGAAGGGTACTCTTTTTATTGATATTAGTATAAAATGACGCAATCTGAATTTTACTTTTTTGATTTAAAACCCACTATTCGGACTAGTATTTGTGCTAACACTATGTGTGTATAATTAAACAAAATAAATAAATATTTGAATAAGAGTTGGAAAATATGATTAATAAAATATAAGCGAAGTTTTATGGATAAAGAGTGGGTGATAGAAAGAGAGTTAGAAAAGTAACAAACTTTCAAGAAATCAGTTATTTTTTATGCTCTCCCTTAATAATATAGATTGTATAAAGTCAATCTAAATAGGCTCAATGAATTTTTTTCAATAGTTTGGAACCCTTGTTTTGCCCTTTCCTTCAGGACAGGCTCTACATCTAATAAATTTGAAGTCCCATAGCATTGTGTATCTGGTTAAATGAGTCAATAATTTGGTTATGCATATACAATAACTATTATTGTCATTAGTTAAGTATTCCTGTGAACTTTTACAATGTTATGCAAAAGTGAGACAAAACAATGAAGAACATTACATTCAAGTTATTCAACAATAAACATGCTTTTGAGAATTTTATTAAAAAAATTAAACAAAGTTCATACTGGAAAATACTGCAAATATGATGTACTAATACCGTTAAGATTACAGCCTATGTTACACAGATTCGTCACTTTGTCCTAAAGTATCTGTGTCCGACACTTGACACTCGGACAAGAGTATGAGTACTGAACACTTCTTTTTAGTGTAAAAAATTGGCAAAATTGAGAAGTTCCCATGTCGGACTCTTCAAAACACCCTATCCAACCGGACACTCCATCCGAGTCCGTTTAACATAGATTACGGCACAAAAATTGTTAAACAAAGATAAGAAGAAGCTCAATTCTTCACAAGCATAAAGTGTGACATTAACTAATATATGTTGGTGCATATTTTCTAATTTGTAAGCAAATGATAAAGTGTGAGACTTCTCTCTATTTTCTACACCTTATGTGACAAACGTATATGAAACATAAACCGATGTTTCGATCTCCTCCAATATTATCAAAAGAATAACTCTGTTATGATTTTTGGGTACAGGATCCAGCCAAATTTCTGATGTCAATGATGAAATTAGATGGCTATCTGGAGATGTTGATCCACAAACTTGCAAGGAATTGTTCCTACCTTTCCTTTGCTTTTGTAGACGTAAAGATGTGGGTACTCAAGCTTCAACCTTGTTATAATTCATTTCAATTTTCAGTTGAAAAAATAAGCAGATAAATCATACTTCCTCCGTTCCAAATTATTAGGTCATTATTAACTTTAGATATTTAATTTGATAAGATTCATTAAAAATTACGAAATAATAAATATTATAATTAGTAGTAATTTTTAGATAGTTTTCAATATTCATCATTATATTGACTAAAATCAAATGAATCTATGTCAATTTTGAGGTTGAAAATGTATTGAGTTGACTTTAAAAAATTGATAATGATCTTATAATTTAGAACGAAGGGAGTATTAAAACTAGATGATCTCTATCTGGCTTACACAATAAAGAGATCCAGAGTGACACCGAAAGAAAACAAAAAAAAATCTTCATTTCTTTATACCAACTACAATTATCTTTATCTTTCTCCATATTCTAACTTTCCTGCCATCTGACTTATAACCATTATATCAGATTCAATGTCAAGATGTCGTGCTAGAAGATACAGATGTTGCCAAAGCGTTAATCCAATATGTTACAGAATCAGCAATAGAGGTTTTGGTTCTTGGTGCTGGCTCGAAAATTGGTCTTCTTAGGTATGCATAGTAAAGTCGAGTTTCTTTTGATGTCAATGGTAATGACCTTTCATTTTTGTTTTAATTTATCAAGTTCTATTAAGCACTCCATGTTACCTTAGTAATCCGTATATAATCGAAAATGATAAGTTTGGATGTCAATAACCAATATTCGTGAGATGAGAGTTTAGTAGTTTACTTTCTCCTTTTGGGACATTAGTACATAGCAAAATCAGAGTGTACTTTTATAATTAATGTATAAAACCAACTATTATCTTGAAGCAAATTATGCTTTTGACCGTTGATTATAATAAAGTCATATTTTTCTTAGAAATTCTGATTTTTCGTATTAGATATTTGTTAATTAGTAATCCCAGCTTAATGAGTTCTTTCTTTCGAGATGTATTCCAATCTTACATCCTGCAGTGTCAAAACGAAGACTGATGAGTTTTTCTATGGGTCCTACCATTTAAATTATTGATGAGGTTTATTAATTTTTTGCCTCATCTTTTTTTACTATTCAACACATGGGGTAATAGTGTTTGTGTACAACTTTGTAAACAATTAATGCACATAGAATTACTCATTTTATATATCTCTTTGTTCTCTGCTTTCATAAGCAATAATTACACTCCTTTGCATTTTTCAAATCAAATTCATTGATTGTTTGAATGAAGCCTTACAGTTTAAGGCGCAAAATATTTCACAGATTCTCAAGTTCTAACTTCACTACTATTTACTGGCAGAAGATTCAAAGCAAAAGATATTCCAGGAAGTGTATTAAAAGGGCTACCAGATTTTTGTACTGTATATGTTATCTCAAAAGGTAAGATTTCCACCACGCGATCTGCTTCACGGTCGGCCCCAACCTCTGCACCTCTCCGTAACCAGATACTGCATCAGGCCAGTTCCAAATCTGATACGGAGGTAGCATTAGCCTTTAGCTCGAAAGGTTAGAGGTTAAACACAAGCATAAATAATCCTTCTTTCAATATCTTTTGCCTTTCCTATGCTAACTTTAAGTAAATTTATGTCTTTTCTATCAGGAGTTCCACGACCACCATCCGAGCAATCATTAGAACTTTTGCTTACAGAGGTTCGGGCTTTGCGTGGCTTTACTGACAACCTGGGACGAGGCCAGGAACAGCTATTGATGTTGTCTCGCCAGCAAACACGCCGAGTGGATCAGATAGCGAGACAAGTCGACACATATGTGGATTACACTAATAAGGTCATCACAACATTCGCCAATCGCTTCAATGTGACTGGTTCGGATCCGATACATTTTTCGCCACCACCGGTGTTCTGCGACATGACTTTCGAGATGGAGGAGGAGACCGACAGCCTCGCAAATGAAAAGGATTGATTTCCCAGGAAAGTATATTAAATATTACATTGAGGGCAATGTAATATTTAAGTTTGAGGGGATGATTGATACTTTTGGTTTAATTTATTTTGGTTTGATGGTTTGGTTTGGTTGAGACTTATTTTAACTATTTGCTAGAATGGTTTTTTAATTAGTTGTTAATAGGCATGTTAATTAGGATTTGATTTATGTTTAGGTCGATATGTTAAGTAGGAGTTAATTTAGTTTGCATGTTTTAGTTGTTTAATTATATTGCATGTAGTTAGGTTCATTTTGCATATTTATATTACATGTTTATATTCGTTAATTTAATTAAAAAAATAATAAAAAATAATTAAAAAAATAAAAATAAATAAAGTAATGAATTTGGAATAGCCGATGATAAGAAATGATTAAACTTGTTTGGAAGTTAGCGAACTTTTGAATTATATGTTAACTTTGTAAAATCAAGTTAGTAGTCGATCTTGCGTAATTATGATCCCTATATATATATATATATTTAGAGCACTTATATCCTACTAACAGTAATTGTATCTTAGGTTGATTATAGTTTGAAACCTTGGTGTTAGATTTGTCAAGACAGTAGGATTGTATTTCGGTTTTAATTAAAGCGGGGGTAAAAAATTGTTCAAGTTTGGGAGAAATTATGGTTGTAATAAAAAGAAAGAGAAAAATGCTATTCTGCCTAGAATTATGATATATAGTGGAGTGAAAATAAGCTTAAAGAACACTCCTTGGTAAAAATAAAGACGAGATGGAGCGTAAAACGCACTCGTTCATGTGAATCTGAGAAAGAGCGTAAAACGCACTCACCATGGAAAATAAGAATGAAAATGCATCTTGGAGGAATAGCGAAGCGATAGAAAAACTGTATTCTCCTTGACTTGGATGATGTTTACCTTAGCTAAGATTGTTACTGTAATATGTTCCTAGGGATTGATGATTCTCTTGCACTAGGTGTTCATTGTATAATCTTATTTAAGGTATGGTTAGTTGAGGTGGAGGTTACGCGCGCGCACACACACACACACCGTGGGTTCATAATTATTGTAAATTGACTACTAAGTTCATTAATGAGTTGATGCATGGATTAATGGTTGCTAAATGTTATTTTTTGAATGATCTTGGTGGTTGTAACTTGATTCATGCTTATTTCATTGGTAGGTTGCATTTTAGAATTTTTAGGATTGATTTTTGTTTTGATTTTGCTTAAGGGCAAGCAAAGATTTAAGTTTGAGGGTATTTGATGAGTAAATTTTATATCTATGAATTTAATAATCTTAACTTAATTATTTCGCTTATTCTTAAGTGTTTTAGTATTATTTTAATGCATTTTAGCAGTTCTATGTTGATAATTGATTTCAGTCTATGTTAGTGTAAATGATGTGAATTATTGTAAGTTTAGCCTTAATATAAGCTATAGGTAATAAAGATCGTTTGGCGAAAGCTAAGCGAGAGAAAAATGCAAGTAGCTGGACTTCAGGTGGAGAAAATAGACAAAACAGGCGCGTAAAGGAGTCAAGAGGAAGTGACCAGGAACTCAAGAGTCGCGGCGCTAGGGATTTTGGCAAGCGCGTATTGGCCACGCGCCCGACTAATTTTGAAGAATAAATTGATTAATTAATTCCTGATTTAGTTGGACGCTTGATAATTGAAGTGAGGAGGATCTCAAACTCCTAAGGGTTGACACTGTGATTGGTTTACACTTATTATGTATGGGTTGTGTAACGAATGCTATTTTTGTGAATAAATAAAATATTTATTGAGTTAAATAAATATTTTAGTTGATTTATTTATTGAATAAAATAAATAATTAATGAAATTATTGTGGGGTAATTTATTTTAGTATAATTATGTTAATTGTTATTTGGTGGTGAATTGGTGTTTATTCTAATTTAATTTAATAATTAAATTAGATGATTGATGATTTATTTGAATAAAGGATTTATTTGAAATGATTTATTAGAGAAAATGTCAATATGCCAAATAGAAATTATAATTTAATTAGTAAGGTTTAATTGAATTTATTTATTAGTAAGTTTAATTAAAGTATGTGTGACAATTGAACCTTATTATAAAAATTATTAAAATAATGGAAAAAATGGGTTTTATGTTAGTTAGCCAAACAAGACTTTGTGACTTTTGAAATTTGTAACAACTGAGCATTTGATTTTGGTAACTGCTGAGGTTAATTGAGTTTTACGTTAAAGTTAAAATAAGTTATTAGTTTTGTTAAGCTTAAGAAAACAAAGCTCAGAGCTTTGCATTTAGCAGAATTTGAAAAGAGAGAAATTGAGAGAAAGTTCTTTAAGAAATTGAAGAAGAGAAACCAACTCTGAGGAATCAAGAGGGAGAAGAATAATCATCAGCTAGATTATCTAAGCAAGAATCAAAGGTAGCAAACTCTTTCTAAAAAAAAACTTTTACTTCTCAAAATATTTCTCTGTAATTGGTTTTGATGAGCAAGATTGTTGAGTAATTGTTTATATGTGTTGATATGCATGTATAATCGCTGTATGATGTTTGTAAACATGTTTTAGTTGAATTAATCCATGGGGTTATGCTTTAAAAATGGAGTTTTTGTATTTACAATGAAAAGTTCGCGAGTTTGGCTTATATGTATAAAAATTGATGAACAATATTTCTAAGATTTAATTAATATGTTGATTATGTATGTTGTTAAGAGTATATAATCTGCTATATGGTGTCTGCGAATGGTCTACAGTAATTATAATCAATGTATTTGCATGAAGTAGAGAGAAAAGACTTTTTGGTTTCACAATGTTTATTTGGTCTGTTTTGAGACTAAAATTTTGACGCCCCCAAATTCAAGTCTCTATTACCCGAATTTGGTCATCACGATCCAATATAAACATCCACCTCCAAACAACATACAATGACTAAATGCGGAATATAATAAACATATGTTGTTCATTCGAAAGGTGTTACTAATCTCAAGATACGAAAAGCTTAATACATAAGTCAATACATACCCTAATATTAAGTAGGGTTCAAATTACATTGATAAATAAATCTAACTAAGCATATAACAAAGTCAGCTACTTGAAGTCTATTACTTCATCTTTTCCTTGCCCTTGTCCTTGCTTGAAGTCTCAGGCTTAACTACAATAAGGTTCATGATATACAAGGGTGAGCAATTAGTTTGCTTAGTAAGTTTAAATAACAACATAAGTGGCATATATCATGAATGAAGGAGATATCTGAGATTGATTCAATAGTGAGAGTACGAAAGCAAGAATAATAACAGCTCTTTAAGATAAACAATAGTCAACAAAGACCATGAACATTTCACTTCCAATAGAATCAATAGCTAATTGACCCTTTGGTTACTGGCTCAGAAATAAGTACTCGAGGGGATCAGCCTCTAGTACCCTATGTAATATCCAAGAATTTTGAACCTTGTTATCAATTGATTTTGATATATGAAATTTATTTTTACGGACTTAATTGGATCTATGTAGGTATTATCTAATTATATAACTATATGGTCCAATAATTTTCTTTGCATTAAAGGGGTTCACTGATAGTTCGAATAAATTAGTGATTTAACCCTAAGAGTTGGTTGGCAAGAAATTGGGAAAAATTAAATAAGTAATTTCATTTTATCATTATCGGATTAAATAATTCGAATGAGAGTTATTGTTAACATAAATATTTTTAAACAATTAATTAATTGAGTTGGTTATTTAAATTAAATATTGAAGGTATAATTATTATCAATTGGGCCATCTCTCTCTTTTTATTTCAGCTGACCCAACATCAATTGGGCTGAACCCAAATTCCCTTCCATTTCCTGTTGGGCCCATTCCTTTTTCCTGTCGGGTCGGTCCATTACTAATGAATTGGGGCAATCAGTACGTTAATCGGGGAAAACTGAGCAAAAGGACTCAAAACCCTCAAATCAGACCAAACCGAGAAGAAAAAATAGGGGATTACCAAGTAGGGGTCGCTAGGGTTTTCAATCAGGCGGAACGAAAGAACGAGCAAAGAAAGGTCACACCAGGCGTGCCTCGGTGTGAAGGTCGGCGAGACAGCGTGAGGCAACCGGCCGGTTGGACTGGGGAGTGAACCTAGCGACCGACGGCTAATCAAGGATTCGACATGGGTGACCGAGCGATTACGAACGGACCAAGGGATTTAGGGCGATCGGCGATTTGATCGATGGGAAGGCGCCGCTCGAGGGTTGATGACAGCTGGGCTCGGATGGGTTGACGTAGACACCGACCGCTGCCTCCTTTACCCGTTGGTCACTGGTTTGTCAATAGGGGTATTACTCAGCGATTTGGGCAAACGCTGCCCTATAAATTGAGGCCCCAAACCCTAACCAGAGCTGCCGACATTTGTGAGCCCAAATTATAGAGAGAGGAATCAGAGAAGAAAAGGAAGAATTCGAAGGGAAATTGGCCGTGAATGTCCGCCGGCTTCGTTTTCTACTTCGAGAGGAGGAGAAGAGCAGCAGCTAGAAGCCATCTTCGTGCCGACCCAACGCTGAGGTATACCGAGCTGCTGATCTTCTAGTGGTTTCGGTTTTGATCTCTTTCTTTTTCTGTGCTTGGATTGAATTGTTCCTTTGTATTGGGTTTGTGTTGAACTCTGGTATTGAAGAACCAAAAGGTTCGGGCAACATGATTGTGTATAGTAAATAGGCCAGTGTTGTGGTTTAGAACGCCCAGCCTGTATTTGATATAATGCCTGAATCAGTTTGTGTTCTATTTTGGTGCTAAGTGTCTGTCAACAATATTGTTCATAGGAAAATCGAACTTGGATTTTTATGTGATAATATTTGGCCATTCATAGAAACTAAAACCAGTGTTGTCATGAATCTGTTGGAAATTTTTTTTGTGTTGAATAATAACTTTGGTTAGCTTGAAGTAGGATTACAAGAGCCTGTTACAGTATTGTGATATAGTGGCTGCTGATTGTGGCAGGAAGGAATAAATAATATTGTTACCATTAATAATATTATGCAATGATTGAATTATTTTCCAAATTGGTTGTCTAATTCATTAGTTTATTCAAACAAAAATAACAAATGAAGCTTAATGGTTTATTATATAACTATTATCTAATAGTAATCAAATGTACTACTGTTGGCTTAATTATTGGTTATTATTTGAACTAATAATGCACTTATAAATTAATTATTTATTATTTACCATTAATTAATAAATAAAGATAATAAATATTTAATTATTATTTAATTAATATTAAATAATAATTAAGTATGAATATAGTTAATAAAATAATTATTTATTATTTAACATTAAATAATAAATAAAGATAATAAATATTTAATTATTATTTAATTAATATTAAATAATAATTAAGTATGAATATAGTTAATAAAATAATTATTTATTATTTAACATTAAATAATAAATATTTAATTATTATTTAATTAATATTAAATAATAATTAAGTATGAATATAGTTAATAAAATAATTATTTATTATTTAACATTAAATAATAAATAAAGATAATAAATATTTAATTATTAAGTATGAATAGAGTTAATAAAATAAGTATTTACTATTTAACATTAAATAATAAATAAAGAAGATACATATTTAATTATTATTTAATTAATAATAATTAAGTATGAGTAAAGTAAATAAATTGATTATTTATTATTTACCATTAAATAATTAATAAAGATGATAATTACTTAATTATTATTGAATTATTATCAAATAATAATTAAGTATGAGTAAAATTCATAAATTAACTATTTAATTAAAGTTAAATAAAGAATAAGGGGTAATAATTACTTAATTACCCTTAAAGGTGAATAGTAATTAAGTGCAAATAAAACTAAATAAGTGATCAATTATTATTTAGTAATGCACCAATGAATTATTAATTATTTTATAAATAATAAATAAGGATTACTATCCAATAATTAGAGACAAGTAAGGTTTCTAATTTGAATATCCAAGTAATAAATAAACATGACTAGTTGTTTAAAATAATAACTAGAGGACATGAATTAAAATCTATTTAACTACTGTCAAATAGAAATTGAATGTTGATGGAATTGGTAGAGTAATGTTAATGGTTAACAAATGCTTATCACTTAAGAGAAACATTGTTAGTAAATAACTTCCCAGTCTACAGATCAATTAAGTATCTTATGGGATTGAGGATGGTCTATTGACTTATATGCTATGTGAATTGTTTATCTGCTAAACAAATAGCATAAGAGGGTGTACCGATATATAACTATGCAATGTTAATTGATAGATCGACTTTATCAATGTTAGGTCCTTCAAGGCCAAATAATTAAAGCTAAAATTAGTGGTAGCTGAGCAGACAGGCAAGTTCCTGACCTTAAACTTCTTACATTGTTGCAAGTTTCCTTTAACCCTACCCAACTATATTCGAGCAGGTCACTATTGTATTGTAGCATGAAATTTTATTTCCAAGAATGCTTAAGTGGTTTAATCAATTTACAATTAATCCACATCGATATTATTGACACTCGCACTCGGTGCATTTGAATTCGTACAGTCTTGGATTCGTACATTTATTAAAGTTCCGTAATTCACGAACTATTTAAGAATGAGTCTGGACCCTTGTTCGGCCAGGCAAGCATGTGAGAATTTATAAAAGCTATCCGGACCAATCAATGGTATGGATTCTTAGACTGAAATGAACACCTCTTTTTATTATAGGGGAGTACCTCAGGTATCTAATATAAGGTACAAATAGCAGAGTTAAATGTTATGCATATACATAGCGTACGCGAGGCTGATCCCCTCAAGTACTTATTCTGTAGCTAGTAACCAAAGGGTCAACCAGCTATTGACTCCTTTGGAAGTTATTGTTCAAAGTCTACTTGATTATCAATTGTCCTAAAAGCAATAATTGTTCTTGTTTCCGATATTTATATTGTTAAATCCTCTTTCTATATTCCATTCATCATGATATATCCTTTATTGTTGTATTTTAAACTTGCTGAGCAAACTAGTTGCTCATCCTTGCTATATCATGACTTTCATTGCAGCTAAACCCGAGACATCAGGAAAGGGCAAGGGTAAAAAAAAGATGAAGTGATAGGCTTCACGTAGCTGACTTCACTTTATGTTTAGTTAATTGCTATTAATGTAATTGAACCCTGATTACTACTTAGGGTATGTTTTGTGCTATGTATTAAGGTTATTGTATCTTGGGACTAGTAACACCTTTGAAATGAACAACATATGTTTATTATATTCCGCATTTAGTTATCGTATGTTGTTAGAGGTGAATGTTTGTATTGGAACGTGATGACCGAATCCAGGTAGTTGGAGACCCGAATTTGGGGGCGTCTCAGAGCTGTACGTTATAAACTTTAGGATCAAGAAACCTAGGTTATGACCTTAGTTTAAACTCGTACTGAGTACGTTAGGATATGAATCAAGGATATTGGGATAATGGCCTTGTCTGGGGGTGGATTGTGGAAATCTACCGAGCCGAGTTGTACATGATAAAATATCATTTCATTTTATCAATGAACATATTTTATTATGATACTGACATATGGTTATTTGTTGTCTCTGTCTGTGGCTGTAGGATGCCTGACACCGGAATACCCAGTCTTACTGGAGAGATGGAGTTCACGGACATACCAGTGGACCCGATGGGTTTAGTCGAGGTGCAGCCAAGTGAGCCAGAAATGGACACTAGGGATGAGGATGAGACTGAATATGGTTCTGAGGAGGAGCCGGTTACTGGAAGAGTGCTGAGACAACCAATTGATGGCGAAGAGGACCCAGTGACTGAGGATGATGAGCCACCTGCATATATAGATGGCATGGGCTCTACTGCTGATGATATCATTGAAGGACTGTCGAGTAGGAACGAGGAGCTTGAGAATAGGGTAACCCATCTGGAGGAACAGAATCAGACCCATCAGTCTATGGAAGATCAGTATAGGGAGTTGGCATATCAGCTGGAGAATGAGTTGGGGTTGCTGAAGGTACAATTACAGGGGTATGAGGCTTCAGCACAACAGATTGGACCACTACTACATCAGATGGTGGCCAGGAATGCTGAGCTGAGAGAGAAGTTGGAGCAGAAGGATGTGGAGATCGCCCAACTGAGGGCCAAACATGAGGCTACGAAGTTCGAGCTCAGGTTAGAAACTGCCGAGAGTATTCGGGTTAGAGATGCCTGGGTCAGAGCAGCGATGAGAGTTGATCAGCTGGAGGACAGGTTGGAGGCAGGAGCTGTGAGGATAGAGACCTTGGGGTTAGCTCTGGATGCAGCCTATAGGAGGCCTCAGACTGAGGTGGGAGAGTCTAGTCGCTCGGTTCGTCGCCGAGTCATGGGTGGAGCATTTTCCTCAAATCAGCAGGCACGGATTCGTCACGACATGTAGTGACGTGTTAGGTTGGGTGTCTTATTTTGTCATAGGTGCAGTAGGTCCCATTTTTGTTATAATAGGGACATATTTGTGTTATAAACTCCTATATTTTGTAGCATGATTGGGGTAGCAGTTAAACCCCAACTTTTGTTTGTTTTGAGGGACGGAAAGTTATTATTCTCCACTTTTTATCTTAGGGGATGGTTGGTGTTTGATAGGACATGCAATAGCTCATTTATAGAAGTATGCCACAGGTTGAGTCCAGTTGTATCGAAATAGTGGTATATGAATATAAATGCAGTTGTTTTATTTAAAACAAATGTGTTTGATAGATGCTTTTACTCTTAATTACTGAATTCCATGACATATTATGTAAAGCATGAAACTATAAATAAAAGTCAGCGGTTTTCCTTTATCAGATCATGCCGCCGAGAAGACGACCGCGTAACCAGCGGGTCGAAGAGTCAGAAAGCGAGGCTGGGGATCAACCCCATCCAATGAGAATGTTCGCGAAAATGCTAGCGGAAGCCATGCAATCAAGACCGCCACCTGTAGGGACCCAACCAGCACCCGAGCCAGCACATCATTTGGCAAATTTTAAGGATTTCAAACTGGTTGGACCACCCGAGTTAAAGGGAGCTCTTAACCCAATAGAAGCACAGACCTGGATCGAAGAGATAGAGAAGGTCTTCGAGGTCGCACGGGTGGCCGAGGAACAAAAAATAGGATTTGTCACTTTCATGCTGAAGGGCGAGGCGAACTATTGGTGGAAGGCCAACAAGGGCCGAGCAGGTGAAGGAGTCATTTCGTGGGATAGATTTAAAGAGCTATTCTTCGAAAATTATTTTCCGGAGAATACACAGCAGGACATGGAAGTGAAGTTCCTAGAACTGAAACAGGGGAGTATGACTGTCGCAGAATACGCGGCAAAATTTAATGAATTGGCCCGATTTGCCCCACATCAGGTGGACATAGAGGCCAGGAAGGCAAGAAGATTTGAGTTGGGACTGAAACCATGGGTGCAGAAGTCAGTTGCGATATTGAAGATTAAGAACTTCTCGGAACTGCTGGAGAGAGCTATCATTGCGGAAGGGGGCAATGAAGCGGTGACATGGTTCAACCAAGACAGAAAGAAGAGTCAGGAAGTAGCCAAAACGGGGAGCAGCGGAGGCAGCAACCCCAATAAGCGCAAATGGAATGAAAGCTAATCGTCCGGGAGCAATAAATCCGGAGGAGAGGCTAAGAAAAGTGGGAAGTCCAGCAACTGCGGGAAGAATCACTGGGGGGAGTGCATGAAGGGAAAGAGCGTTTGTTACCGTTGTGGACAACCGGGGCACATGGCTCCTCAGTGTCCGAGCAAACAGAAAGGAGGATGTTTCTCTTGTGGATCACCCGACCACCAGATTAAGGACTGTCCAAAGAGGAAGGGCGACGTCGGGAGTGGCAACAGGAGCAACAACAACAGCGGGAATAACAACCGGCTGAGCTATGGGGCACCAACCAGTCAAGCCAATAGGCCAACAACACGCACGTTCAATATGACCGTTCAAGATATGGTGGAATCCAGAGACGTGGTGTCAGGTATCATCCCGATCAATGATATAAATGCATATGTGTTATTCGATTCGGGGGCTACCCGCTCTTTTGTTTTCGAAGAATTTGCTAATTAGCTAAATTTACCTCGTGAAAAGTTAGAACACCCCATGAGTATAGAAGTAGCAAACAAGGAAATTATCCCCGTAGAATATATTCATAGGAACTGTTGTGCTGAATTACGAGGATTTAAACTCAACGTGGATCTGATACCAATCCAGTTGGGAGAATTTGAGGTAATTCTGGGAATGGATTGGCTATCAATTCACGGAGCAGTTATTGATTGTAAGGAGAAATGTGTACACCTGAAGACTCCTAATAAGTCGAAGGTGGTATTCTATGGTAGTAAATCTCCAAGACAATCTTGTTGTCTGACTATGATGCAAACAAAGAAATTGCTTAAGAAGGGTTGCGTATGCTATTTGGCCCATGTAGTTGATACTCGATGGGTCGGGGGTGAGATGAGTCAAATACCAATCGTGAGAGAATTCGCCGATGTTTTCCCAGACGAGCTTCTGGGACTGCCGCCGGACAGGGAAATTGAGTTCGTAATCGACTTGGTACCGGGAACCGCACCAATATCAAAGCCGCCGTATCGAATGGCACCTGTAGAAATGAGAGAGTTGATGGTTCAATTACAGGAACTGTTAGACAAGGGTTATATCAGACCGAGCGTGTCCCCATGGGGAGCACCAGTTCTGTTTGTAAAGAAGAAGGATGGTTCGATGAGTCTTTGTATCGACTATCGGGAGTTGAACAAAGTTATGATTAAGAATAGGTATCCGCTTCCTAGGATTGACGATCGATTTGATCAACTTAAGGGAGCGAAATACTTTTCAAAAATCGACCTAAGAACAGGCTATCATCAGCTGAAGGTGAGGCAGGAAGATATCCCGAAGACTGCATTCAGAAGTCGTTATGGGCACTTTGAGTTTTTGGTAATGTCATTTGGATTGACGAATGCACCAGCAGCATTCATGGATATGATGAACAGAGTATTCAAACAATACTTGGACAAGTTCGTAGTTGTATTCATCGATGACATCCTGGTATATTCAGCATCAGAGGAGGAGCATGCTGAATATTTGAGGATTGTATTGGAAGCTCTCAGAAGGGAGAAGTTGTATGCAAAGTTTTCTAAGTGTGAGTTTTAGTTGCAGAAGGTGCAATTTCTGGGACACATCATCGACAGAGATGGTGTTTCGGTGGACCCAGCGAAAGTAGAAGCGGTTATCAATTGGGAGCAACCGAAGACGCCAACAGAGATCAGGAGTTTCTTGGGATTAGCGGGATACTATCGAAGATTCATCCAGGATTTTTCAAAGATAGCATCATCGTTGACCAATCTCACCAGAGAAACAGTTAAGTTCGTTTGGTCGGAGAAATGCGAGAAAAGTTTTATGGAGCTGAAGAAGAGACTTAGCCAAGCACCGGTGTTGACCTTACCAGACAACACTGGGGGTTTCGTAGTGTATAGCGATGCATCACACAAAGGTCTTGGCTGTGTGCTGATGTAGTACGGCAAGGTCGTGGCGTACGCATCACGTTAGTTGAAGGACTATGAGAAGGGTTACTGATGAGCGGGTTTATACCTGTGAATTAGATATATCTTAGGCTTATTTCTTTACTATCTTTGAGTATTTTTAGTGTCATTTTACTTGTTTATGCATTGGTTTTGTAGGAAATAAAGCAAAGCCATTTGTACGTCAACGCTTGGGTGTCTTGTTTGCCATTTTTGAGCTTCCGATTGACATAGCAGCAGCTTGCGGCTCAATTTCACCCATGATCCAATCTGATTCTCTCAAAACTCAAAGAATGAAAGTTGTAGATCTTGATCTCAGCTTTCGGGAACATCTTGAACCATCTAATTTGAAGTTCGTATGAGAGAGTTATGATCATTTTACCATCAGATTTGGCATGAATTTTACATAGCAGCTGTTTCCTGGCCATTTTGGACCTTTCTCTGATCGGTATCTCGACGAGCTCCAGTTATGAAAGTTGTAGAGCTACTTCTTATCTTTCCGTAGCCTCTTGAATCGCATTAATCCGAGTTCGGACAAAGAAGTTATGGCCATTTTTCCAACAGACGTCGAGGCTGATTCGGGCAGCAGAAGAGTTCTCGCCGGGGCGAGAATCTTAGGCTTAAATTTCTCGCCGGGGCGAGAATGCGCGGAAGGGAAAAAATATTAGAGTTCAGTTCTTTTGGGAAATTGATTTGGAATTGGATTCTTTCTATTGATTTGATTCAGAAACTATAAAAGAGACAGAGAGAGATGGGAACAGACATAGATACACATAGAGGCATATACATATACATAGGGATACATATACATAGATACGCAAGGATGGAGATTCAGAGCTGAATTGGGAGATTGGAGACTAGAGAAGCATTGCAAGGAATTCAGATTAGAGACTTGAAGATTGAAGAACTTCTACTGAGTTTTTCTTATCCTCTATCTTAATTTTGTAATTTAATTGTGATGACTTATTTGGGATTCATGTTTTCTATTTTCAGTATGAACTAAATTTGCAATTAAGGCTACAATTGAATTTTTTATGTTTATGGATTAGTTATCTATTTGATTCCAGTTATTATCTAATATTGAGTTGTCTATCATATTTTGTGTTTATTGAGTAACTGTCTGATTAACAATTAGCGGGATACTTTAGATGAATTCGGGAGATGAAATCTAGGGTTAGATCTGAATGTGATAGCATGTATTCTTAATTATTTGCATGGGATGAATAATTAGGGTTGTGAAGTGAATAGGGATATCTCTTCGCTGCATGTAACTATTGGGAATTGGTGCTTAATGAATTTGATTCTTTAGTTTTGCATAGGAATATCGTAGAATTAACTGAGTTAGATAATTTTATTTGATCACTTGGGAAAGGGCTTATGAATAACTTTGAATTCTTGTTAACAACTCTATTGAAGTTAATAAGTGGATGAATTGGATAATTAGTTTGTATTACATAATTGGAGATTTTGTAGTCTTAAGCCTTTAAAAATCTGAATTTCAACCTTTGTGTTAGTTCTTATTCTTAGTTATAATTTAATTAGTTTTAATCATTATACAAATTGTGGTTGTTTAAATAAAATTGAATTGATATAGTACTAGTAGTTGAAAATTATTGAACAGAGATTCCCTGTGGGTTCGACACTCTATCTTATCACTTTATTACTTGTTGATCGTGTATACTTGCACGTAATTGTTGATTGTGAAATCTGACAACAAGTTTTTGGCGCCGTTGCCGGGGAATCTTTTTGTTTAATATTTATTTCCATATTAGTTATAATCAATTCAATCTTAATTTAAACATTTTTTTTTATTTATTTCTTTTTCTGTTTTACTTCCTTGTGAGGTACACCATGGCCAACTATGACTATCAGTGGCCGTATACGAGAATGACGCAACCAAGAGCGGCAGGGATTTATGAACTCGATGAATTGTCAGCACAGATTGAGACACTTTCGAGGATGTTTGACACTTTAGCAGTACAACGTATTCAAAGTGTGTCAGTAATTTGTGATTATTGTGCTGAAAATCATCCGAGTCATCAATGCGCCATCAAATTTAAGTCGATGCAGTATGGTGGCAATTTCGGTGATTACCCCAACAATTATGCTTATCCCGACAACTATCATCAGGATTGGGGGTATCATCCGGATTTTTCATGGAGCCATAACAATCAAGTCCAAACCTTTGCTCCAAGCCAATCATACACTCCAGAATTTCAGGATTCAGCCTATCCATATGAAGAATTGAGTTTGGAGGAGGCCTTGGCGAAGTTTATTACAGCTACGGACAAAAAGATGAGTGATCAGGATCAGCTGTTGAACTTGGTGGATTTAAATGTAAAAAGCCAAGCAGTGTCGATTCGAAATCTTAAGAATCAGATGGGACAGCTTATCAACGCCTTCAACAATAACTATCTAGGTACATGGCCCAGTGACGTGATTCTCGAGACTGATGGATTGCCCGTGCCAAAGCTGCTACCGGAGGTGCTGATTGACGATGATTCTGATATGGAGGAGAATAGTGGGGATCAGGAAAATACAGCCGAAGAAGATCTAGTCGTGAGTTCCGACGCTGATGTACCGATTTTGTTAGTGCCCCATGTACCTTCTCTGCCAAAGCTCAAAGATCCGGGTAGTTTTGTAATTCCTTGCCCAATTGGTAGTCATGTCGTTGGAAAAGCTCTAATTGACATCGGAGCTAGCATGAATTTGGAGCCATGGTGGGATGAGAAAGGGGTCCGTGAGAAATTAGTTGAAGATCCAGTTGTGTTCAAGAAGTTTCAGTTCAATATTCCGTTCACAAACACAATGGAGCATATGCCTAGCTATTTGAAGGTTATAAAGGAGATTCTACAGGAAAAGAGCATGCTAGGTGATTTTGAATCAATGGCCCTTACATAAGCAAAGTCCTCAGACGTTTCATTATTACTAATGGATGGAGAGTTCCTCAATTTTCGAAGGGGCATTAGATAGAAAAGGAAGTAGTCAGGCTGAAAGACTATAATTCAAGCGCTTGATGGGAGGCAACCCAATCATTTTAGTATCTTTAGCTATTTTAGTTTTTTGTATTTTTGCATTTAGTTAGGATAGTAGTAGTTAGTTTCTAAGATTTTCAGTGCTTTGCTAGTCTCTCATGCTTTTTAAATGGTTGTGCTAATCCATGCTATGTTGCTTTGAACAGGTAAAAGGTTTTGGGATTGCAGCAATTGAAGAAAAGAAGGAAAATTATTTTTCAGAAACAGAGTTCTCGCCCCGGCGAGAAAAATGCACTGGAGAATCTCGCCCCGGCGAGAACCTCTCTGCCCAACTTCGCCCCGGCGGTTCCAGATCTCGCCCCGACGAGAACCCAAGGCAAAAATCTTCGCCCCGGCGAAGATGACTGATTTTAGTTTTTAATTTCCTTCCCAAAATCAGATTCCATTCATTCCAAAACCTTCCTAACCAATTCAAACTCAATCCTAAACCCTCTCCACCTTTATCCCACATAGATTCAACTTCTAATTGATTCAAGCAACATCAAGGGTTCCTCTCCACTGTGTCAAACGTTCACACGGTTTTATCAAGCAACTTGGGGAGAGTAGCTACTTGAGCAAGGCATTCATGAACATCAAACATCAAAATCAAGATGAATCCGAGTGTCGTTCTAGTTTCAGTTTCTCGAGTCTCTGCCGCTGCAAGCATTCTCACCTTTGGATTCGGATAATGAGAAAGGTCGAGCACACCGCTTGACCAGTCAGGGAAGTCCTTCGTTTTAATTTCTTTATTTTGCAAACAATGAGGACATTGTTCATTATGAGTTTGGGGGTGGATTTGCTGTCATTATACATAGTCATGTCATCTGGGTACCATATGTACCGGATTTAAGGGAAGAAATATTGTGATTGAATAAAAATATTTATTGAATTATATAAATATTTTTATTAATTTATTGAGCTAAATAAATAATTTATTAAGTTTTTGTGAAATGGGTATATGTTAAGTTTAATAATGTTAAATGTTATTTGAATGTGATTTGTTATGTTTATTCTAATTAATTTAATAATTAAATTAGATGATGAAAAGGTTTATTTGAATAAATGATTTATTTGAATAATATAATTCATTTGGTGTTATTGTTATTGGTTAAATAAATTTATTATTTAAGTTAGTAAGGTTTAATTGAATTTATTTAATAATTCAATTAAATTAGAGGTGTAACATTTAAAACTATATGTTATAATGATTTATTAAAATAAATGGAAGGAGTTTTAATTTAGTTTTTCCAAACAAGGCCTTGTGACCTTTGGGTGGAAATAATGAGTTATTTTTAATCTTGCTTTGCCAAACAAGCCTTAGAGGCTTTTGAATTGTGTAACTGATGATTTAATTGGTAAATATACGTTCCATCAGTTTTTATTTTGCTTGTCAGTTGATTAAAAGAAAAGAAAATACAGAGTTTAAAAAAAAAGAGAGAAGGAAGAAAATACAGAGTTCTATCAAGTGAGAATAGAGAGAAATTGTGAGTTTGAGAGTTTGTGGTTTGAGAAAAGTTTGTGATTGAAGAGAATTCTAAGTTCTTAAAGCAATAGAAGGTATAATTCTTTTCCTCTTTGTTTTACTTACTGTATATGGTTTCTAGTTTTCTGTATGTGAACTCAATTTCTCAAAAGATGAAATATTTGATATAAATGTTAGAAAGCATGTGTTAGATGATTGTGTGATGATTATAGATTAATTTGAATGATTAATCCATGAAATCATGTTTTGGAATTGAGTTTTTAATTTTTACAGAGTTTTATTTCATGAATGGTTTATATGTATGAAAATTGATGCTCTAATTGGTTATTAATCGGTTAATTGATGTTTGATTATGATAATATGATGAAAAACGAAAAGAATGTAATTTGCATGGATTAAAATGATTGAAAAATGAGTTTACATTGGTTGATTTTATTAAAATAGCTAAAACATGAATATTTGGTTTTAACAGAGAATTTTTGGTTCAATTTGGTTGGTTATGTGTATTAGAATGGTTATAATGTTTAGAAGCATGATGGGTAATTGTTTTATATCATATTTGATGTCTGGGTATATTTAATTTGTATATTAGATGGTAGAATTCGGAAAATTTGGCCAAATTTGGCCTAAGTTTTCACTGTTTCGCGAACTGGGAAGACGACAACAGAGTCTACCGCCCCGGCGATAGAAATACTCTGTGTTCCTCGCCCCGGCGGCAGCTTTGCCCCGACGACAAATTTGTTAAGAAATTCACCGCCCCGGCGGTGGAACAGTAATAAAAAAAAATATTATTAAAAATTATTAAATTGTTTTGTGGTTTTGCTAAGTTGTTTTATGCATGTCTAAAGCCTGTATTAAAGTATTAAGTGACCAATGAATTGCCAAGATGATTGTTAAGCTAGTACTTGTTGACTATGGTATGCTAAATGAGATGTTATAATAAAATGAGATTAAGAGCAAGCCTAAAATGCTTTTAATTTTGTGACTAATTATGTTATCATGTTATAATTAAATATATAGGTTGTTTAAGGATCGTGAATTACTTAAATTTGTAATCTACACTTGAGGCAAGTTCCTTATCTCAACTTATTACTTTTACGTTGAGCAAGTTGTTCTTTCCTTTTAACTTGTTAATTTATTCAAAGCAAGTTTATTTATATTGAGCAAGCTTATTGACCTTAGCTTATTGATATTCAAGCAAGGTTACTATCATGTTACGTACTTAAGCTTTATTCCAATCGTTGTTTGTTATTCAAATTTCGAGTAGAGTTTCTATTGAACAAACTTTATTGTTGAATCGAATGTATTAGCGACTAGCAAACCCTTATTGATTCAACTAGTCCTTAGTTGATGAGCGATTTCAAAGACTTAGAATATTTTCTATACTTGTTCCAAGCCAAGTTCCTTTTGGTACGGATTCAGACGATAAACTGAGATGAACAACCCTAATATAGGGGATTACTTACGCGACATCGTTAAAATATTTGTGCACAATACATTGTACAAAGGGCTGATCCCCCTGAGTACGAGATGGAAGGTCCATAGTCTTTAAGACTGTTAAAGGTTACGGTAGAGATATCAGTTAACCTAGGACATAGTTCGAGGTCTTGTGACCCTCAAATATAATTTCTAAATCTTGAAGTCTATTATTCTTAAATCGAGCATTCTAACGAGCTTTCAAACGTTGATTCCTTACTGATTGAATTCAGAAAAATTATTATATCTCAGTTGAACTCTATTTTATTTGAATATTATTGTTATCACACTTGTGGGCAATTGTTTGCTCACTCTTGCATTAAATACATTGCAGCTAAGGCTGAGAAGTCAGATGAGCCATCATCTAGCAAGGGCAAGGGCAAGATGAACAAATGAAGATGTTTAGTTTATTTGTTTTAATTCTTTGCTAAAGACTTATTTAATTTTATGATTTTATTCCGCATTGATGTATTAAGGTTAAGATAACCTGAGATTTGATTGTTTAAGAGTTTGGTAATGTAACCCAATTTTGGGAAGATGTTTCATTAAGTTTATTTAATTGTCATTTTATTGGGTAGTTAGTTTTGAATGAATGTTATAGTGAACACCAAATCAGTGGAAATTAAGTACCTGGATTTGGGGGTGTCACAGGTTGGTATCAGAGCCGATAGGTTATGAACCTTTAGGTGGGGAAAACCTTAGGGTAGTAGCCTTTTAGAAGATAGAAAATATAGTGGTGATAAACTTTTATCGAGTTCTAAGAAATGAATTACGAAAATTCATAAAAGACAATAAAACGATTATGTGCTATGTGCTTATTTGATAACGAACTTATGTGCTCGCGAGTATTATCGATTAGTAATTAAAACTTAAAATTTTGTTGTCAGGATGACTGATAGAGGAGAGCCCAACCAGGCTAGGGAGGAGGAGCCCCGAGATATTCACGTAGTTCATGAGCAGCTAGTGCAGAGGGAGCCATCCCCATTGATTACAGTTACAGGTCACGAGTACGAGCCTGAGACTGATCCCAAGGAGGATCCAGAGGAGGTAGAGCAGGAGGAGGAAGACCCTGAGGGGATATCACTATCTTCCTTAGGTGTTCAGATGTATGAGCAGGTGTATGATCGCAATATTGAGTTGCAAGATAGAGTGAAGGAGTTAGAGAGGCAGCTGGCTGAGCGACAGACTGTCTTGGAGCAGAAGAACAGTGAGATCGAGGAGCTAGACATACGTCTTGGGGATGTGGAGTGGAAGTTGGTTCATGTTGAGAGCGAAAAGGAGGAGTTAGGAGAGCAGGTTGTGGAACGTCAAGCCGCTCTAGAGCAGAAGGATGCTGAGATCCAAGACCTTTCATCACGTCTTGCAGAGGTTGAGCAGAGGCTAGCATAGTCTGAGTATCGACGAGGACAGTTGATAGCCAGGAATGAAATTGTACGAGATGAGTTGAAAGAGGAATCAGCTAAGCGGGCGAGAGCTGAGACTGCTTGGTTGAGGGAGGCTAACCGCGCAGATCGTGTTGAATGTGAGGTGCGGTCAAAGAAGGCCAAGATTGATGAGATGGAGTATATTTTTCACACCACGGTAGATAGAGCTCAGGATCGAGTTCATCGTCATCCAGATATGGTGGATCGAAGGATGGTGACTCGCATTATGGAGCAGGAACGCAAGGAAGCTGTGCGCCGTGGGATGTCATCGTAGATTATGATTAGATATGCTAGTATAAAAATTTATGAGTTAATAAGTTGTAAATCCCAGTTCTATATAACGGGATATAATAATGATGTAATCCTGGAACTTTGTGATTTCAGGATAGATGATGTAAATAACTACGATGTTATCTTTATTATGTTTTGAAGCAGTAAATGAATAAAATGCGAAAGTTTATCAGATGTGCTATGTGTTAAATATTGTTTATAAATGTTTAAGTTAAGACTTAAATGTTTAAGTAATTGAGCAATAATCTAATAACGCGAATTTTTAACAGTAAAATGCCGCCAAGAAGACAAACCCGTCAACAAACCCCTGAGGGATCTACCAACAACAACGAAGAAGCCAACGCTAATCCGATGCAGCAGCTGGTGAATTTGCTAACGGGAGCCTTTGCGAATCAACCCCAAGCTCAGGCTATGACTTTTAAAGACTTCAAGGTTGTCGGACCTCCGGAATATCACGGCTCTATGAATCCAATTGAAGCTCAAACGTGGGTCATGGAGATGGAAAAGGTGTTTAATGTCGCTAGGGTCAATGAGGACCAAAAGACGGCATTTGCAACTTTTATGCTCAAGTCAGAAGCAAGTTACTGGTGGCAAGCAAATAAGACTCGAGGTGGCCAAGGGATTATTCCGTGGGAGCGATTTAAGGAGATGTTTTTCGAGACTTATTTTTCGGCAAGCGCGCAGAACCAAATGGAAGTACAGTTTCTAGAGTTGAAGCAAGGTACAATGACGGTGCCTAAGTATGCTGCAAAATTCAACGAGTTGGCGAGGTTTGCGCCATACCAAGTCAACACGGATGAGCGAAAGGCTAGGAGGTTTGAGCAGGGACTGAAACCCTGGCTGTATAGCCGAGGTTCAATGTTCCAATTGAACTCATTTGCGGCAGTTCTGGAAAAGGCAATTATCGCTGAAGGAGGCAGTGATGCTCTGTCCAAGTATAATCAGGAGCAGAGGAAGAAGAAGAAGAATGAAAGTGAAAACAAGGTGAGTGGTAGCCATGGGGGCAGTAGCCAGAAAAGGAAATGGAATGATAGTAACTCTGCGGGAAGTCGGCAGGGTAATCAGAAGAAGAAGATGGAGGTGTGCAGCAACTGTGGAAAGAGCCATATGGGTGCTTGTTTGAAGGGTAAGAGGGTATGCTTCAACTGTGGACAAGAGGGTCATATTTCACCAAATTGCCCTAATCCGAAGAAAGGAGCATGTTTCATCTGCGGGTCAAAAGATCATTTTGCACGGGATTGCCCTAAGAAAGCTGCAGGGAGTGCAAGCGGAGGAAAGGGAAGTAATGGTGGAGGTAATCTGACTATCACAGGACCGGCACAGCCCAATCGACCTACTGCTCGAACATTCAACATGACGGTACAGGATGCTGTGCAGTCAAAGGATGTAGTGTCAGGTATCATTCCAGTCAATAATGTTAATGCTTATGTATTATTTGATTCGGGTGCTACTTGCTCATTTATATCCGATAATTTTGCTAAGAAATTAGAGTTACCTCAGGAAGAATTAGATTACCCCATGAATATAGAAATTGCGAATAGGGAAGTGATTCCTGTTAAGTTTGTCCACAAGAATTGTCAGATAGATATCAAGAGTCATGTGATGACGGTTAACTTAATCCCAATTCGTCTTGGGGAGTTTGACATTATTTTTGGTATGGATTGGTTGTTCAACCATGGGGCAGTTATTGACTGTCAAAAGAAGTGTGTAAATTTTAAGACTCCGTCGAAGGTAGTATTTTATGGCAGCAAGTCGCCTAGACAAATGAGTTGTCTGACGATGATGCAGGCCAGAAAGACGTTGAGACAAGGATATGTAGGATATCTAGCCTACATAGTTGATACCCGAAAGGTGGGTGCAAAACTGGAGGAGATACCAGTAGTTAGGGATTTTGCGGACGTGTTTCCTGATGATTTGCCAGGATTACCGCCAGATAGGGAAATCGAGTTTGTAATTGATTTAGCACCGGGTACAGCCCCTATATCAAAAGCCCCATATAGAATGGCTCCGGTAGAAATGAAGGAGTTGATGGTGCAATTACAAGAGTTGCTGGATAAAAAGTATATCCAACCGAGCGTTTCGCCGTGGGGAGCGCCGGTGTTATTCGTCAAGAAGAAGGATGGGCCAATGCGTCTTTGCATTGATTATAGAGAGTTGAACAAGGTCACGATCAAAAACAAGTATCCGTTGCCAAGGATCGATGACCTGTTTGACCAACTGAAGGGAGCAAGATATTTTTCAAAGATAGATCTACGAAGTGGGTACCATCAGTTGAAGGTGAGAAAGGAAGACATACCAAAGACGGCATTTCGAACTAGATATGGTCACTATGAGTTTTTGGTTATGTCATTTGGTTTAACAAATGCGCCTGCAGCATTCATGGACTTAATGAATAGGGTGTTCAAACCATTTCTGGATAAGTTTGTGGTGGTATTCATAGACGACATTTTGGTTTACTCCAAAACTCAAGAAGAACACGTGGAGCATTTAAGTGTGACATTGGAGGCGTTAAGGAAAGAGAAATTGTATGCAAAATTCTCGATGTGTGAATTTTGGTTAGAGCGTGTTCAATTCCTTGGACATGTTATTGATAAAGACGGGATTTCGGTGGATCCAGCGAAAGTGGAAGCTGTGATAAACTGGGATCAGCCGAAGACACCGTCAGAAGTGAGGAGTTTCCTAGGTTTGGCAGGATACTACAGACGTTTTATTCAGGATTTCTCCAGGATCGCCACTCCGTTAACGAATTTAACAAGGAAATCAGTGAAGTTTGTTTGGACGGAGAAGTGCGAAGAGAGTTTCCAAGAACTAAAGAAGAGACTAAGTTCGGCACCTGTGTTGTATTTGCCAGTTGATACAGGCAATTTTGTGGTGTATAGCGACGCATCGCATAAAGGACTTGGTTGTGTGTTGATGCAGAATGGTAAGGTTATTGCATATGCATCGCGCCAACTAAAAGACTATGAGAAAGGGTATCCGACCCATGATTTGGAGTTGGCAGCCGTGGTGTTTGCTTTGAAAATCTGGAGACACTATCTCTATGGGGAGAAGTGTGAAATATATACAGACCATAAAAGTCTAAAGTATATTTTTACACAGAAGGATTTGAATATGCGGCAGAGGAGATGGATAGAATTGATCAAAAACTATGACTGTGAAATTCTATACCAACCAGGGAAGGCTAACGTGGTTGCTGACGCTTTGAGTAGAAAGGGTCGGGAGAAATTATTTTTGTTAACTGCTCAAGAGAAACTCGTAGCAGAAATGGCTAAATTGGAGTTAGAGGTGAAGGGTCTGGCAGAGCCTAATGAAAAATTGTTCCAGATGGAAACTCAACCAACTCTGGTGGACAAAGTCAAGGAAGCGCAACTCAAGGATGAGGAGTGTATTAATATACGCAAAAGAGTGCTTGAAGGTGAAGAGTTTAAATATAAAATCGATACCGAAGGGTTGCTGAGATTTGAAGGCAGAATCTGGGTACCATCAGTATTGGCAATCAGAGAGGAGATTTTGAACGAAGCTCATAGTTCAAGATTTTCGATTCACCCGGGGAGTACAAAGATGTACCAGGATCTTCGCCAACATTTTTGGTGGCCAAACATGAAAAGAGAGGTTGCCGAGTGTGTTGCGAAGTGTCTCACTTGTCAGAAAGTTAAAGCAGAACATCAACGACCAAGTGGTTTGTTACAGCCCTTGGAGATACCAGAATGGAAGTGGGAGCATATCACAATGGACTTTGTGGTAGGGCTTCCAACTACTCAGAAGGGTTATGACGCAATATGGGTCATAGTTGACAGATTGACGAAATCAGCACATTTCTTGCCTATCAAAATCCGATTCACTTTGGATCAGCTGGCGAAGTTATATGTCAAAGAGATTATCTCAAGGCACGGAGTTCCAGTATCAATAGTATCAGATCGAGATCCACGATGCACATCAAAATTTTGGAGAAGTCTGCAAGCGTGTTGGGAACGTAGTTGAGAATGAGTACAGCCTACCATCCTCAAACCGATGGCCAGAGCGAAAGAACAATTCAAACGTTGGAGGATATGCTTCGAGCATGCGTTATGGATTTTAAAGGCAACTGGGATGATCATTTACCTCTGGTCGAGTTTGCTTACAACAATAGTCATCACGCTAGTATCGGCATGCCGCCATACGAAGCATTGTATGGAAGGAAGTGCAGAACTCCGTTATGTTGGGACGAGGTTGGTGAACGTCGCCTATTGGGACCCGAGCTGGTACAACAAACTGCTGAAATTGTCAAGGTGATAAGAGCCAGATTATTAGTTGCTCAAGACAGGCAAAAGAAATATGCGGATCAACATCGTCAAGATCGTGCATTTGACGTCGGGAGTTTTGTGTTCCTCAAAGTATCCCCCTGGAAAGGCAAAATCAGATTTGGTAAAAGGGGTAAGCTGAGTCCGCGATTTATTGGACCGTTTGAGGTGCTGAAAAGGGTGGGTGAGGTAGCTTATGACGTAGCTTTACCTCCTGAGTTAGGCCACATTCACAATGTCTTCCATATATCGGTGCTACGACAGTATAAGCCCGATTATAAACATGTAATCGAATATGAACCAATACAGTTTGAGAAGGACTTGTCCTATGAAGAGATACCTGTACAGATAGTGGACAGGAAAGAGCAGGTTCTCAGAAATAAAGTGATACCTTCTGTTAAGGTAATCTGGAGGAACCACAGTGCTGAAGAAGCAACGTGGGAACTCAAAGAGCAAATGATGCAAAATTTTCCTCAATTATTTGTTTAATCTTTATATTGTGATTCTGGGGACAGAATCTTTGTAAGGAGGGGAGAATATAACGGACGATTTAATTGCGTTGTGATTCTGGGGACAGAATCCTTTTAAGGAGGGAAAGATGTAACGAATGCAATTTTTGTGATTGAATAAAAATATTTATTGAATTATATAAATATTTTTATTAATTTATTGAGCTAAATAAATAATTTATTAAGTTTTTGTGAAATGGGTATATGTTAAGTTTAATAATGTTAAATGTTATTTGAATGTGATTTGTTATGTTTATTCTAATTAATTTAATAATTAAATTAGATGATGAAAAGGTTTATTTGAATAAATGATTTATTTGAATAATATAATTCATTTGGTGTTATTGTTATTGGTTAAATAAATTTATTATTTAAGTTAGTAAGGTTTAATTGAATTTATTTAATAATTCAATTAAATTAGAGGTGTGACATTTAAAACTATATGTTATAATGATTTATTAAAATAAATGGAAGGAGTTTTAATTTAGTTTTTCCAAACAAGGCCTTGTGACCTTTGGGTGGAAATAATGAGTTATTTTTAATCTTGCTTTGCCAAACAAGCCTTAGAGGCTTTTGAATTGTGTAACTGGTGATTTAATTGGTAAATATACGTTCCATCAGTTTTTATTTTGCTTGTCAGTTGATTAAAAGAAAAGAAAATACAGAGTTTAAAAAAAAAGAGAGAAGGAAGAAAATACAGAGTTCTATCAAGTGAGAATAGAGAGAAATTGTGAGTTTGAGAGTTTGTGGTTTGAGAAGAGTTTGTGATTAAAGAGAATTCTAAGTTCTTAAAGCAATAGAAGGTATAATTCTTTTCCTCTTTGTTTTACTTTACTGTATATGGTTTCTAGTTTTCTGTATGTGAACTCAATTTCTCAAAAGATGAAATATTTGATATAAATGTTAGAAAGCATGTGCTAGATGATTGTGTGATGATTATAGATTAATTTGAATGATTAATCCATGAAATCATATTTTGGAATTGAGTTTTTAATTTTTACAGAGTTTTATTTCATGAATGGTTTATATGTATGAAAATTGATGCTCTAATTGGTTATTAATCGGTTAATTGATGTTTGATTATGATAATATGATGAAAAACGAAAAGAATGTAATTTGAATGGATTAAAATGATTGAAAAATGAGTTTATAGTGGTTGATTTTATTAAAATAGCTAAAACATGAATATTTGGTTTTAACAGAGAATTTTTGGTTCAATTTGGTTGGTTATGTGTATTAGAATGGTTATAATGTTTAGAAGCATGATGGGTAATTGTTTTATATCATATTTGATGTCTGGGTATATTTAATTTGTATATTAGATGGTAGAATTCGGAAAATTTGGCCAAATTTGGCCTAAGTTTTCACTGTTTCGCGAACTGGGAAGACGACAACAGAGTCTACCGCCCCGGCGGTAGAAATACTCTGTGTTCCTCGCCCCGGCGGCAGCTTCGCCCCGGCGACAAATTTGTTAAGAAATTCACCGCCCTGGCGGTGGAACAGTAATAAAAAAAAATATTATTAAAAATTATTAAATTATTTTGTGGTTTTGCTAAGTTGTTTTATGCATGTCTAAAGCCTGTATTAAAGTATTAAGTGACCAATGAATTGCCAAGATGATTGTTAAGCTAGTACTTGTTGACTATAGTATGCTAAATAAGATATTATAATAAAATGAGATTAAGAGCAAGCCTAAAATGCTTTTAATTTTGTGACTAATTATGTTATCATGTTATAATTAAATATATAGGTTGTTTAAGGATCGTGAATTACTTAAATTTGTAATCTACACTTGAGGCAAGTTCCTTATCTCAACTTATTACTTTTACGTTGAGCAAGTTGTTCTTTCCTTTTAACTTGTTAATTTATTCAAAGCAAGTTTATTTATATTGAGCAAGCTTATTGACCTTAGCTTATTGATATTCAAGCAAGGTTACTATCATGTTACGTACTTAAGCTTTATTCCAATCGTTGTTTGTTATTCAAATTTCGAGTATAGTTTCTATTGAACAAACTTTATTGTTGAATCGAATGTATTAGCGACTAGCAAACCCTTATTGATTCAGCTAGTCCTTAGTTGATGAGCGATTTCAAAGACTTAGAATATTTTCTATACTTGTTCCAAGCCAAGTTCCTTTTGGTACGGATTCAGACGATAAACTGAGATGAACAACCCTAATATAGGGGATTACTTACGCGACAGCGTTAAAATGTTTGTGCACAATACATTGTACAAAGGGCTGATCCCCCTGAGTACGAGATGGAAGGTCCATAGTCTTTAAGACTGTTAAAGGTTACGGTAGAGATATCAGTTAACCTAGGACATAGTTCGAGGTCTTGTGACCCTCAGATATAATTTCTAAATCTTGAAGTCTATTATTCTTGAATCGAGCATTCTAACGAGCTTTCAGACGTTGATTCCTTATTGATTGAATTCAGAAAAATTATTATATCTCTGTTGAACTCTATTTTATTTGAATATTATTGTTATCACAGTTGTGGGCAATTATTTGCTCACTCTTGCATTAAATACATTGCAGCTAAGGCTGAGAAGTCAGATGAGCCATCCTCTAGCAAGGGCAAGGGCAAGATGAACAAATGAAGATGTTTAGTTTATTTGTTTTAATTCTTTGCTAAAGACTTATTTAATTTTATGATTTTATTCCGCATTGATGTATTAAGGTTAAGATAACCTGGGATTTGATTGTTTAAGAGTTTGGTAATGTAACCCAATTTTGGGAAGATGTTTCATTAAGTTTATTTAATTGTCATTTTATTGGGTAGTTAGTTTTGAATGAATGTTATAGTGAACACCAAATCAGTGGAAATTAAGTACCTGGATTTGGGGGTGTCACAATAACTCTTATCCCAAACTAATGCTACTTAGGTAAATAAATCATATAATTAAAAACCCAATTAATCTAGTGTACATTTGGTACCCAATTCGTAAATACATAAAAGATGGAATTAATAACTTATTCTAGTCCACTTAGTATTAAATTACTAAATAGACTATTACATAATAATATCAATATTGCACACATTAATTAATAATTATATTAATTAATCTATGCAAATTAAATTCCTCCACTATATTCAAATAAATTGAATATTTAAATAAGAAACAACTTTATCAATTCTTCTGATATTGAACCTTAGGGCTAGTCCACTAATTTAATTAAACCATTAGCGACTCCCTTCAATAAATCTAGGCAATTACGCGCAGTTACCACATAATCACATAATCAATTTATCTCCCAAGATTTAAATAAGCATACAAAGCTAACTCATTAAAAATTAAATTTATATTTAATTAATAATAGAGTTTAAAATTCACGGTCAGTACAAAAATTGATAGTTAGTGCATGCTTAAAATCTGAAATTAATAGTTGTTTGTTGTAATTCGTTAAGATACAAAAATAATGCAACTTGAATGGATTAAATTGGTTGAGAAACGAATTCATGGTGGTTGTTTTCGCTATGGATGTCAAATATGAAAGAATTAGCAGGAACATGTAATCTTAATCTTTGAATTGGTTGATTTATGTGTTCTGTGATGTTAAAATCAATTTATACAAGTTGGGTGTTGTCTTGGTTAAGCTTATAGCATCTGGGTATGTCTAATTGTTGATTAAATTGAGAAATTTAGAACTTTTGGGTTGAGTTTTCATAACAGAGTGTCATCGTGAAGTTGCAGAAGATGGAATGAGGAAGCAGCGCCATTCCACAGCTATAGGGCAGCGCCTGCAGTGCCGGTTTCCAGGCGTTGTGCTGCGTTGCAACACCGTCAGTCTGCCGAGCCGAGCCATGAGATTTTTATGGTTCAGTTCAAAGGAGTTTTACCTGATTTATTTTATCACATGTATCATTGTTTAAAATTGATAAACTGATGTAATGTTAAATCCTAGCCACCAAATTAAGTGTGGTGATTGCATGACATGATGTTTCAATAAACATTATAAGATTTATAAATCTTAAGCACTTGTTTAGTTACTGAGTGTTGATTTAGAGATGAAGAGTAATGGAGTGTGATTTGTAATTGATGAGGACATGCATGAGAGTCAATGTGTGACTGATTGTTATGTTTGCATGAATTGAATGTGTAGGGTGTTTAAAGGACGAGTACTGTAAATTTGTAACTAACACGCAAGGTAAGTTTCTTACCTCAATTTTTTTACTTGAGTAAGTTTCTTAACTTTACTTTTCATTGAGCAAGTTCTTTTATCTTGTTAATAAATGTCGCAATTTTTCTATACTTAACTTGTTACCCATCCATTGAACAAACTTATTAACCTTAGCTTATTATTCAAGCAAGGTTTATATTAATGTTAAACAATTATGTTTCGTTCAAGTCATTTGTTATTCGATTATAATTAGTTGTTGTTCAAATTTCGAACACAAATATCATTGTACAACCTTGTTGTTGAATCAAATGCTTTAGCGACTAGCAAACCCTTGTTGATTCAGCTAGTCCATAGTTGATGAGCGTTCTAAAGACTTAGAATTTCTTAAAGTTATTCCAAACCAAGTTCCTTTTGGTACGGATTTTGATGTCAAATTGAGACGAACAACCCTAATATAGGGGATTATACTACGCAATAGCGTTAAAATATTTGTGCATAATACATTATACGAAAGGCTGATCCCCCAGAGTACGAGACAGATAGTCCATAGTCTATAAGACTGTTAAAGGTTACAGTAGAGATACTTGTTAACCTAGGACATAGTTGGAGGTCTTATGACTCTCAGATATACTTTTGATTTTGAAATCTATATTCAATTCTTAAGCCGAGTTTTCTATTAAGCTTTTAGTCCTCTGATTGTTGTTGATTGACTTCAGAAAGACTATTATACCTCAACTAATAATCTACTTCGTTGATTATTCTATTGTTATTGTTATTATATTTGTGAGCAATTGTTTGCTCACCCTTGCATAAAACATTGCAACTAAGACTGAGAAGTCAGATGTGCCGTCCACTAGTAAGGGCAAAGGCAAGATGCAGAAGTAGCTCGTAAATTGTTATTTGATTATGGAGTTTTTGTAATAAGACTTATTTAATGTTATGTTTTTATTTCTGCATTAATGTAATAAAGGTTAGATAAACTGGGATTTATTTGTTTAAGAGATTTAAGTTGTATCTCCTTTTGTGGGAAGATGATTTATTCAGTTTAATATATTTTCCTTTATTTTAGATAGTTATATGTGAATGTGAAGTATAGTGAGCACCAAATCTGTGAGATTAAAGTACCCGGATTTAGGGGTGTCACAGGTTGAAGTCTTATTATTAGATAGTTATTAGAAGACTAATAATTTGAGGCGAACGTATTCATTCATTCACTTATTATTCAGTACGTAGGAGAGAAGAAGGGTTTTTTATTAGGGATTATTCCAGAGGCAGGAGAGAGTTGAGAAAGGAGGACATAATTCATTTGAGTTTTATTCTTCTTACTTTAACTCTTATATCTTGTATTCTAGGATGTCTTTTGATAAACTATTCATGTTTTTAGCTTTTATTATGAACTAAATTATTAGTTAAGGATTTAATGGAACCCGATGATGATTTAATTTAATATATATTCTGTCTCTTAGTTAAATTGATTATGGAATAGATTGTTTATTATATCTTGTGTTTATTGTTATAATTGTCTGATCAACAATTATTGGATGGATTTAGATGAAATTTGACAATAGATTCTAAATTAAGATCTGGATATAATAACTTGTGATTAGTAATTCTTCCTAGGGGTGAATACTAATTTGTAGACGGGATAGGAATATACCTGGATACCGCAAGCAACGGGTGGAAAATGATTCTTAATGAGTTTATTATTATTGTTTCTCATAAGAATATAGTGAAATTAATAATAATCGATATGCTATATAATTTTTTGGAAAATGATTATATAAATTATTAGTGATTTTCCGTTGGCAATTTTAGATAATCAATTTAGTGAGAGAAGAATAATATTAATTAAATGAATCATCGGGGAAATTTGATTCCTTAATGTTTTTATTCATTGAATTCAGATTTCATTAGTTGTTTTATTTTATTAATTAGTTTCACGTGATATTATATTCATCTAGATAAAATTAAATTGATGCATGGTTAGTAATTAGGTTATTAAGGTTATTAATCACTCTTTGTGGGAACGATACTCTATTTGTCGTTATATTGCATAAGTGATCACGTATACTTCTGTGTTATTGCTAGTAGTGTTTTAGGCAAACAAGGATGCTTGGAGATGGAAGATGTTTTCACAAGAGTTTTTTTCTCTAACTTCTTCTTACTTGTATTTTCCATGGATGTTAATTAATATTTAAAAAAGTTTAATTTATTTGTTATGAATTAAACTTCTATCTGTTTAAATTAAATTGGCTTGATATGGAATTGGTATTTAAAAAAATATTAGAATTAATTCCTCGTGGGAACGATACTCTTCTTGCCATTATATTACTAGTCGATCGCATATACTTGCGTGTATTTTCTAAGTGATAAAATTAGGCAAACACAAGGCGTGCTGCAAGTCTAGCTCGGGTACATGCTTCGTTTTCGTGTCGCGCCGTCAGTTTTCCTGTTGTGCACGTTTTCGTGTTATGCACTGAAATGTCCATAACTTTCAAACCAGGATGAATTAGAAAATGCACCTCCCCAATCCGAAAAGCTCTTTTCGAGGCCTTCACAATGGCATCAAGTTTGATTAATTTTGGATCCAGGAAGATAAAGAAAAATGGGAAAAACCATCCTTTTGAAAACACCGACTAATTGTTCGTCTTCCTTTTTGCAATCCGGTACCTAAAGATCCTTGTGTGGCCTATAAGTAATCATCCTGGCTTTGTAATCTTCACATTGACATCCTTGCCTCGATATGAAATGATATTATTGCCCTCTTGCCATTGTTAGAGAAAATACATGCAAATTTTGAGTGTCTATAGATGTCCCTCTTTATCGTATTTATGCAATGCAATGAAATGAGTATGACAAAGACATAGACGCCTAATGCATGACAAGATATATATTGATGCATGTGTTTACCTAATTCTATACTAGCAAAATACACGCAAGTATATGTAATCGAATATGCAATATAGTGGCAAATAGATTATCGTTCCCACGAGGACTATTTAAGAACCTATTATTCGAATTACTAATCATGCACCAATTCGATTTTATTTAAACGAATGCGATTTCAATTATAAAACTAATTATCAAATTTAACTAATTACTTAACAGAGATTATCACAGATTTAAGGTATTAAGATTTCAATTTCCCCTGATGAGTCATTCAAACCTATTCACTCTTCTTATAATTAATCAATTATGTCGAAACGTTAATTGAGAATTCCTGGTTATTCATATAATTCTTTTTCAAGCAACTATATAAAAATATTTATATATGCAGATCACAAGTTATTATATGCAGATCTAATCCTAGACTTCATTTTTCAATTTCATCTAAGATCTATCAAATAATTGTTGATCAGACAATTATAAATTCAAGCGCAAGATATAATAAACGATTCAACCATAATTAATCAATCAAAAGAGAATAAATAAATCTAAATATCACCGGGTTCCATTGCAATCTGAAATAAAAGATTAGTTCATAACTAGAGATAAAAATATCATCAAATATCCAGGAATCATTCTAAGATTACAAGAAATAAAGATTAAGAATAAAGAAAGAACTCTGTTGAAGTTGATCTTCAATCTTCATCTTGAAATCCTTGCAGACCTTCAATGTTTCCTTCTCTAGTTGATGAAACCCTAGCCTCCTACTCTATATCTGATATCTAGTATTTTCCTCCTTTTATGTAACCCTAGACTGATGTATTTATACTGGAGTCTTCAGCCTTCAGACTTTGTAACTCCTTAGACGTCAATTGGTAAGTTCCTTATCTCCTTAGAAGTCAATCAACAACTAAATCCAATCAACAGCAGCCAAGTCACGCGTCAGACATGCGCCCGAAAAGCCACTAGCGCTGCTGCACTATGTTTACAGCGTAACTGCGCTAGTTATGTTCTTTGACAGCGCTGCTGCACTATAACCTATAGGAAATGGATTAATGTAACACCTCCTTCCCGAATAGGAAAGAGAGGTCACATGCAAAATACAACAAACCTCAAAATAAGTAAACAAAACACTAATAACTTCTAAATATTTAACAGTTGATAATCCATCAATGTCGAATTAAATACAATTCTCCAAAAATTGGCATAATAATCAAAACCTAAAATCAAATAAACCCATTCTGTCAAAAGGTAAACTCTCTTCACACTAAATCCTAAATCGCCCTTCCCAAACTACCGAAAGAAAAATACAGTATGAGCCAAATGCCCAGTACGGATATAACAATATATAAATATACCACAATATATAATGTAACCAAAAGAATCGAATGAATAAACGAATGTGAATTACGAATGAATTATGAATATATCAAAATTAGTGAGACCAGGTACAAATGACGAACACTATCAAACAGACAATTCTAATCAAAAAGGATCTCAAACAAAATAAGGTTGAATCAAAGGTTAAGGTAATAATTTCATACTGAGCTCAAATACAAATAGCCAAAGGCTAACAAAATACATCGGTACCACGATGTATGCAAATCAAACCGGATAGTACGCACGACACATACGTCACTAATCCGTCAAATAAATCAAATCAAATCAAATACTAGGTCGACCCATACGTATCCTGAACAAATTATCAAATGGCCAAAGCTCTCACATCCAGAACAAACATACATAACAAAAGGATACACCGTGGACTGATCACACCGTCACGGAAGGTGTCGTGCTATTGTGTCAAGAGGACATGCCTGTGGTACCCCTACAGGTGGTTAGCTCAAGTATTCCCTAAAGATCAAACTACAAAATGTAAGCCAAAAGGGGTTCAAATCACAAGGCTTACATGACCATCTTCAAATGACATCGAATTATCAAATACGAACATTCTTAATTATCACAAGATATCAATGATCAAAACAACTCCCGAATGTGAACGAAAATATACGAAGAATGATATAAACGAATAGAGTCTCTAAAACATACTCACATGATTAACTAGTTCAAAGAGTACAAATACGAGTTCTAATATCAACGCCAAAACGAAATTATCACAATAAATTTAACAAGAAATAATCCTGAGAGGCAATACAAAATTTCTAATTGAGTAGCGAAACGAACGAATTAAAATTAAAAGAGTCTCGCTGAAAAAAAAGTACGGAATTCGTACCTGAATATAATACCGAAATAATTCATTGAACCCAAATATTACACCGCTAGACTTCCTCAATCTAATCTACATAATTATCAAAATAATACAAAACCATCAATTAAATTACTAAATTGTAATTTTTTATATTTTTCTTTTTTTATAAATTTTAACAGTTTTAATATTAGTTCATACACCCTCTGGAGTTAAGAATATCGTTCCGTATATTCTGTACTGTAAATATACCATTTTAATCTAATATATTCAATAATAATAATATAATAAAATTTTATTAACTCCTTAAACCTCCTACACTACTACTACATTAGTGACCCTTACTAATTATAACTTCTGACATAAACATACACATATAATCATAACTTAAGTTAAAAGTATATATATTATAATAATTAATTAAGTCATTGAATAACCTATACTACAAAGATCAGGGTCAATCCATTGATTACAAGGATCAGATGCTTCCATAAAGCAAGGCCAAAATAGGAAGCATCCAATTTAAATTCTATTGGCAACAGTCTGATTATTCCCACGAGCAATTACAGATAAGAAAAATTATAATATCGAAGTGAACCTTATGCATGTATATTATTTATGCATCAACCTGTAATAGCCATTAACTTCCTTATCTCATATATCATATATCCCAATTACAAACCAAAATTGTATTAACAAATCTAATTAATCAAGATTGTTCCTCATGGTAAGCCAAGCGAGGCCAGATGGAATGGATAGCTTGGTCCCGTGGTTCCTCGAGTGCCAGCCGCAGAGAGGAATGCCACTTCAACTGGCACAACACAAGCAATAGGAAAGAAAGCAGGCACAAAAGGAAAGAGGCACCATAACCGCTTCCGGTACAAAAGTAAGTAAGTAGGTCTGGTAATAGGAAGGAAGCCAGAGAAATCCGATCGACATGAGCTAATTCAAAACCCTCCGGTAAAATAAGAACAACCCCTACATTCACAAAAGTGCGAAAAAAATGGTTTTTAAAACAGATTGTAAACGCAGAGTAGAATAAATTGTAATTATAGTAACAAAATAATTATTTTGTATTAAAAAATAGTCCAATAATTACCTTTTGAGAAGAAGAATATGATGAATAATTTTTAAAATTCAGCTTCGTTCTATCTGTCTCATTTCGCTTCTTCTTTATTCGTTTACTGCAGTACCAATCTTAGGGAACCCTAGCTTAATATATTAAAGTTACTCTTATTATAATTTGGTATTTAAACCCAACAATTAAAATTGGGCTCAATTAGTTTGACAACCCAAACATAAATATTTAGAAATTAGTTTGGCCCAATTAGTTAAAAGACCCAAATTATTGTAATCACATACTTATTGTAGTCCACATAAATTAAATACAATTTGACCCAAATATAAGAAAAGCCTAATTAAAATATTCAAAATATAAATTTAAATGTCATTTTTTTGGGTATTGCATCACCTCCCCCTTAAAAAGGATTCCGTCCCCGGAATCAAAAGGAAAGAACGTACCTAATTATTAAAAAAATGCGGATATTCCGCTCCAATAGAGTCCTCCCAAATTTTATCGAATGAATATTGCACCACATGCAATGGATGATAATGGTAACTCCTCAACATCGACGCATGGAACATATTATGCACATGAACTAGCTATGGAGGCAGAGCTAACCGATATGCAACCTCACCAACTCTCTCCAAGATCTAAAATGGGTCAATATGACACGGAATAAGTTTTCCTTTCTACCCAAATCACCGAATACCCTTCTAAGGAGAAACTTTAAAAAAAATACACGTGACAACCTGGATTTTTAGAAATTATTAAATAAGAATTTAATAAATAAAATTCTTATTATGAGACGTTTTGAGTTTGAGTATGTGTATATATGTGTTTCATATTGTGAAATATGTGGTTCGGTGTGAAGGAAATTATGTATTCATGTAATTAGGAAGAAATGGTGTAATAATTAATTAAACCATTGAAAAGATTAAATGAAATTGTCATAAAAAAGAAATTAGTTGAATAATATTAGTTAATTTAATTAAGTTAAAATTATTTTGGGAAATAATATAATTTGATTGTTATGTCTTGTGGACAATGGAAATTATTGTGAATTAAGTTTCATTAATAATGTGAGTGATTGACTTAATTCAAATAGTGAATTAATGTGAATATATTTGTGTGTGAAGTGTTGGTGCGTATTTTAGTACGCTAATGTGATGAGAATATTATAATTTAATTAAATTAATTAAATTAGAGGATTAATATTTTATTAAATAAAATGATTTATTTAATAGAATTATAGTTTGGCTAAATTAGATTATAATTTGGTCAGTAAGGTTTTAATAGAAATTATTAATAAGTTTAATTAGATTTATTAATACAATAAGTTTAATTAAATTAAAGTGTGACACAGTATTATATAATAAAAATATTATTAAAATAATTTAAAAAGATGTTAAAAGGGTGTTAGCCAAACATGGTCTTGTGACCCTTGAAGGTTGTAACTGCTGAGAAACTGATATACACGTAAAAGTGTATTTGTCAGTTTATTTTGATATAGCTAAAAAAATGACTAGGAGAATTCTCTGAGAATTGGAAAGGAGCCTTGAAAAATTAAGAAGGAAGAAACCTTGTTCATCACTTGTCTAGATTGATTCAAAGGTAATAATCAAACCCTAAAGCTTTTCTTTCTAGTTTTCGTAAGTATAAGAGTATGGGATTTCTGTAAAATTATTTTGGTTGAATAAATTGGAGAAAAGCTTGATTGTGTGTTGTTGGGTTTAATTAGTGTGACATATGTTGATTATAAATGAAATTGGAGTAATAAAATTTGAATTTGTGTGTAAAAGAGGAAGAATTGAGTTTTAATTGAATATGTACGTTTTGGCTTGTTTTAGAGTCAAAATTGATGGTTAATTCATGTGGTAATCTGTAAATTGATGATGGATTGTTGTTATGCGTTAAAAAACAAAAACAACGAAAGTTGAACGAACCAAATTGGTTGAATAACGAATCTGTAGTGATTGATTACGCTAAATTTGTCAAAGTTTGTAAAATTAGTATGAACATGAGATTTGAGGCTTTAATTGGTGGATTAATGTGAGTTATACATTTAGGATGGTTAAATACATGTTTAAAATTGTTTTAACAAAATTTATGATAATTGGGTATGCTTAGAATTGATGTTTGATGCTTAAAATTCGTGTTTTTGGGCTTAAATATTCTGCAGTTCGCGAACTGCAGAAGTTGAATTTCAAGTTCACCGCCCCGACGGTGAAATTGCACTGGGTTTGTCGCCCCGGCGGTATAATTGCACTAAATTTGTCACCCCGACGGTGTCCTTGCCCCGACGGTCTAAATGTACTACGTTTAGCCCCCCGGCGGTAGCCTCGCCCCGGCGGCCTTTTGTGAAAAAAACTCCCGCCCCGGCAGGAGATGCAAAAAAAATAAAAAATAAAATAAAATGTTACAAGCCAAAGATTTACTTATAAACATTATACATCTAATGTAAAGGAAAAGTTTAAGACTTAACTAAATGTTAAGTGTCGATTAAAGTGGAACGCAACAAAATGAAAGGTTTACGAGGAAAAATTAATTTCTAAGTTGAGAATTGTATAGAGAATAAAATGAAGGATTATGAAATGTAAAGTAAAGTTAATACTAAGTGTTGCTATGTTACTAATAAATGTTGTGCATGATTAAGGTTCTGGATAATGTATTTGATGACGTATTAAATGTAACAGACGTTGAGTTGTAAAATTTATATTGACATGTAATTTAATTTTATTCAAGGTATAAAAGGTTATTTTATTATAATTCTGATGAAGCGATTCATAGAGTAAATATGATTCTAGAATATGTAAATGATTTAAGGTTATGATTCAGGGAAAACAAAGAAAGAAAACTGAAAAGTTTAAATTATTCCGCATTTTATTAAGTTTAACACTGAATATTGTTGTAAAGTCAGAACGACGATGTATTGATAACGACCGATGTTGAGGATTGAATTGTATGAATTTTAGGGTCGTTACAATTGGTATCAGAGCTGATAGGTTAGAAACCTTAGGTGCGAGCACCTTAGGCTATAACCTTAGAGAAGAGAGGTGAAGATGATAGAGTTTAAAGAATAATAAGTTAAGTATAATTATGGTGCAATCGTATTCTTTAATGGTTGATGTATGGTATCTGAGCTAAACAATTCCTTCAAAGAGCGGAGGTTGATACGAACTAACAACCGATCTAACTCGTTGTGCAAGACAGTGTAGACGATGTGACAACTCGAAAATTTATATGATATATAAATAAAATCTTGAATGATAAATTAAAGGTTAAAGAATAAAACCTAGATCGGAATTAGAGGATTGATTAAAAATTTTGCAAAGAACCTATATGGTTTAATATTTGATAGAATGCGGCGTTTCAAATTTTTGAAATATACTAAATTAAGAATTTAAATAAATAAAATTCTTATGAAATGATATGTTATGTGATATTGTGTTGCATGCATGAATACGAACTATGCAATATGTGACTTTTATGCTTAATAAATATATTATTATTATATATTTATTATATGTAAATAAATTATAGGGGCAATTTATTTAAAAGAAAGGAGATAGGTAAAGTTAATATATCGGTGTAAATTAAATAATCTATAAATTATTTTAAATTGGTGGCATTAAATATACTTAAGGTATAACCACCATTTTATTAAAGAAATCATGTATTACGTTAATGGATGTAATGTATGTATGTTTTTAATGTAGTAAGTATATTATTATATTTATTACAGTTAAATTGTTGGGAACAATTTATAGAAGGGAAAAGAAAATAGTTAATTTAAGTATACATAAATATTGCATACTTTAAATAGAGGATATTAAAATAAATTCTATCACTGAATTATTTTAATAAAGAGGGAATATCATTTTAATTGCAATATCTTATTTATTGAATAAATTTCCATTTGTAAGGAAATATGAATGAATATGTGTTATGTGAATTAAATAAGTTAATAAATTTATTTAATTTAAGTAAGCAAAGAAATGGAAAGGGAAGATATGTAACGTACTTATAAATATTATAAATATGAGAAGCTTAGAAACTTAAGTGATTAATTTAATAGTCCAAGTAGTAAATAAATACTAGTGGATTAGTCTAATTGGTTAAATAATCAAGCCCACTCATTTAATTGATTATGAACTTGGATAATTAATATGTAAACTTACTAACTTATCCCAATTGGAATGCTTAATAAAAGATTTAATAAACTAGTGACCCAAGTGATGGTTTAATAATGTTTGGATACTAGTGGCCCAAACCATTTTTAAATGAAAGTCCAATTAATGGCATATTTGGTGTAAACTTTCTAGTAAGTTAATTATTCTAATAATGAAAGAGAATTAAAGAAAGTTTGGTAGCCTAATATTATAAATTAGGCATTAGAATTAAATAACCTAAAGGGTTATTTTTATTTAGTGGTCTTAATATTTTAATTATATACTAATGACCTAATCTAAGAGATTTATTTTATTATCTCAATTAGTTTGTGTGATTATGTGAGTAAATGAATATGAATATTAAGTGTTTGTTTATATCTGTTTCTTATATAAACAAATAAAAGAAAGTCTTGCAACCTAATCATTATATATTAGGTATGAAAATTTAATAAATTAAGGGTTATTGCATGATAAATACTAATCCTAAGAGATTTGTTTTATATATATCTCAACTAATTAATTTTATAACCTAATTAAAGTAAGTCTAATTGGGTTATAGAAATTAAATGTACATGAGTAAGAAATTAAATCCTAAAGGAGTGAGATGTATACCCTAATTAAATAATTAAGGAAAGATAAAATTAAAATATGTGGTAATGATAATTTATAAACCCAACTAATTAATTATTTAAGGAAGCTCAAGTTTATTTTAATTAGTAGGCCAAACTAATTAAAACACAAGCCTAAACAATTTAATTTGGAAGCCCAAATGAATTAAATGGGAGCTCAAACGTTAGCCAACTTGAGAGGGACTTTTTAGTCATTTGACTAAGCAAATTTGGCATTATAAATAAATTAAAAATTAGACATTAAATATGGTAAGCATCCGGATGGGAGAGGAAGAGAAAAGGGGGAGTGAATGTAATCATTACTTCCCTCATTTGTCATAGTTAATCAACCATTCCAATTCATGTGTCACCAAATCATTTGGCCACCTTATTTTGTACAAGATTTGCAATTAATGCAAGATAAGAGAGAGAAGATTTGTTGGGAGATATACATATACTTACATAGATTATATGTATACATTTTGTCCAACTAAAAATATCTTTTCTCTTTAGTAAAAATAATTTTTACTTCATTTGCTTCTAAGTTTTCTAAAAAGCTAGAAAGAGAAATAGAAAGGAGAGAGAGATGGTCCGTGGGATATAGGAGACGAAGAGAGAGAGAGAGAGAGTTTTGTAAAGCTCCATTGCCATTTTGGGAAGAAGAAGAAGGATCACACATAAAAGGTATAACATATAACTATATATAAACTAGTTTATTCCTTCTACTTAATTTGTTTTGATGAAATAAAGATAGAAGATCTCAAACTTAAAAACTCTTGATCTATATGTTAATAAGTGTATTATGTGTAGATCTTGCATGTTGGGTGTTGATTTGTTCAAAAGAAAAGAAAAGAAAACTAGTTTGTTGTAAAAGGGTTAGAAAACCCTAGTTTTTTCTCACTTTATTTGAGTACCATTTGTAATCTATTCACTCTTTTTGCGATCCGTCAAAGAGGGGAGTTAGATAAATTTCCAAGCCGTAGTGACTGTGTTTTGGTAAAAACAGTCCAGGTGGTTCAAAGGGGAAAAAGGGCTGCTACAAGTTAGTCCCATTCGGGGGTATTTTCTTCAACTTTTTGTGCTCTAAAAATTATAGAAACATTTGGAGTGATAATAGGGGATGTTATATAAGTCTTGTAAAAATTTGAGAATTTTTGGCCTTGTAAAATGAAAGTTATGCAAGGACCTTAAATTGGGAAACGGGACCAAACCCGCTAACCCCTTGCTTATGTGCACTGTTTTGACTCCTTAACAAGTGCAATAAATTCAGGGCTTTTTACCACTGAAAATAGAGGGAGTTAGGTAGCTCCTGTCCAAAAATCGCCGCATTCTGACTTGTAACGAAGAATCTACGGCTAAAATAAAAACGTAGAGTTTTTTGACGAAAACGACTAAAATTGGAGTTCTATAAATCCGATGACCACAAAATTTTAACTGGGAGTACTTGTTAATATGTATAAGATGCTTTAAAAAATTTGGAGTCATTGGAGTTGTGCAAGATAGTGATCATTTTTCTTAGTTTCGAAAGTTAAAACGGACGTTTGAAAAATGTTAAAGGAAATTGAAAACTTTCATAAGGAAAGTATTTGTGAGTATGGAATATATGTACATATGTGTGGCAAGATTTAAATAAAATAAAAATCGATTATTAAAAGAGGTTAAGTCATTTTAAGAATGCAGATTCCAATCCGGTTTGCTGTATTCAAATTTTGGCTTGCTGAATTGATTGAATCCGACTTGCTGAATTGGTGAATATAGTTTGCTGAATTAATGAATCCGGTTTGCTGAATTAGTGAATCTAGCTTGTTGAATTATATGATAGTTTGAATTCAGGTTGCTAGATTGGATAATTAATTTGAATCCAGGTTACTGGATTGATATATTTAGATAATCCAACTTGCTGGATTAGGTATTCAGGCTTAATGGATTATAAAGAAGAACTTATAAAATGAAAGACTTAGTGTTAAGTCATATGGTTTACGATAAAGTAGTAGTGCAGTCGTGTTCTTTAATAGTTAATGTAAGTAGCTGGGCTAAACAATTCCTTCAGGGAGCGGAGGTATATACGAACTAGCAACCGATCTAACTCACTGTGAAAACAGTGTAGACGAGACGGAAACTAGTTTGTTGGTTGTTTGTGGGAAACCACTCAACACACTATATTAAACACTGTTAAAGACTCGATGTGTGCTAGCTTTAGAATTATGAATGCGTATAGTGCTAAGGTGTTATCTAATATTTGATTATGTGGTTAAATGTTAGATAATTTACTGATAAAGAAGTGATATATGCGATGCTAATTGAAAGATCAATCTTATAACTGATAGGTCTTTCATAAGAGATTAAGTTAGATTGTGTAGCAGTAATCGACGGTACATGCAAGTTTCCTATCCTTGAGCAAGTTATATCTTACTCAACTTTTACATTGAGCAAGTTTCCCTAACTCAAACTTGAGCTGTTATGTTTCAAGCATGTTAGTGGTTTAATTCTTTATAATTATTCCACCTCCTTAAATTATTGATTCGCACTTAGTGCATGTTGCATATGTTTATCAGAGATGAAAGGCTGATCACCTTCATTACCTTAAGGTTCGGATAAATTGGTTCATGGTCATTATTGACACTCTGTATTATTGAATTCAGTCATTCAATCATTGAAATTTTGATTCATGCTCTTTCACAATTGCTATATTGTTGAAAAACTCTAAAGCTTATTCATTCTTTCAATCATGATATATCTTTATTGTATTTAAACTTGCTGAGCAAAGTAGTTGCTCACCCTTGCTATATAATGATAACAAATTTTAGATTTTAAGGCAAATGTTCGAGGAAAGACAGTACAAAAGTAAAGGACAAGATTAGATGGTTATGCACGTTAATTACTTAGTTATCTGATGTAAATGATATTGTGTAAACCTTTTGTGAATCTAAAGGTAAATATGTATTAAAATAAAGGTTATAGACCTTGGGATATGTAGTAGAGATTATTGTATAAACAATTTATGTTTATATCTTCCGCAGTAGTTGTAAATATGATGTATCGTGACGTACCAGGTCCGAGGTTTAAGGAACCCGGGTTTGGGGGCGTTCACAGGTTAGTATCAGAGCTGTAGGTTATAAACCTTAGGTAGGGGTACCTTAGGCTATAACCGCAGAGATAAGGGTAAGGAATAAACTCAAATAGAGTTTAAGTGCTAAAAGATGAATTTTTGGAAATTCATTATTAAGTAAGGAAAAAGATAAATAAGTTTCAAAGAAGAATCTTGAAAAGTTATAAAGATAAGAATCTGGAGTTACCTGACTCCAGTAGTAAAGATGAAAAGCTTAAATAAAATCATATAACATGATTAAATGGAAAGATAAGAAGATCGTAAAACAAAACGATCATGAGATAGAAAAGAATCGTAATATTACACGATTATAAGAAAGATCACAACGTGATCTAATTAACACATGGGATGATAGATGATCAATCGAATGATTGAAAATTTTATAGCAGAATTATTGTACGAAAGTTGTACTATGAAATTGTCTTATGTAAACTCATGAAAGAGTGATTAATGTTGATATGCGAATGAAATGAAATTCGTATTGAGTAAAGGGAAATTTAGAATTAGGTGGGATTTCAATGGAGGACTCATGTTAGTGGCTGAGTTGTACGATTCCTGGTATGAGACGGGAATTTGTGCTTGGTTTGACAACCACTTAGCTTCCTATATTGATAATCATTGAAATATTAGTGTTGCGCTATCGATATACGTATGACGAGAAGGTGATTCTTTTCTCATATTCATATTTGATAGTTAGAGAATATTAAGATTAGGTGCGAGTTCATTAAACTCATACGTATGGTAAGTTCATGACTCATAATCGTATGCTAGAACCCCTCAGCGAATGGACGATTTTGGTCTGATTAGGATAAGTTCATAAACCCATATGATTATGGTAAGTTCCTAAACTCATAACGTGTGACATGTTTGATGAACTATACTGGAGTATAGAAAAGTTGTGGATGAGAATTAAGGATTTTTAGTATAGTAAGCTTTAAGGATGATAGAATTAGATATAATTATTAAGCAATGGATCATTAATGAAGTTGAAGTTGATGCTGGAAGCATAGGTATTCCAAATCTTCTAGCTATGCTAGATTTTGAGATTTTTGACATCAAGCTAAATTCGCACTAATGTGCCTTTAAAAATAAAAATGAAATTTTTGTTATCCTCAAAACAGAGTGACGAGTGTATAGAAGTGGGCTTCGAACCACTAACGCATCGTTACCTGTTGCAGCATGATAACACTAAAAATAATTTTTTTTGTTGGTTTGGAATTGTTTAAAGAAGAGTCTACGCTATTTGTTTCGGCTAGACAAAAATGATTTAAAATATCAAAAGGTATTTTTAAATAGTCATCTATGCATCATGGAACCTGGTGTAGAATGGCAGATGATGGAGTCATCAATGCAGATTAACCTAGTGTTGGATGTGATCATAGTATCGTCAACCCACTATGGTATGATGTAGTATGACAAATTCACAAAATGATAGAATCCTCAACGGACTGTAAATACAGTGCGGTATCATGACGTCATAAAATGATTTTTAGAATTTTAAACCAGTTAAAGGAAAGTCAATGCCAATTAAAAGTGGCTAGATAAATGTTTCGATTGGTGTTCAAATCATTTTGTCTTTGAGTTCCCACGTAGCTTCCTCAGCACTGTGGTTCCTCCATATCACCTTTACAGATAGTATAACTTTATTCCGGAGAACTTGCTCTTTCCTATCCACTATATGAATTGGAACCTCTTCATAGGACAGATCTTTCTCAAATTGTAAGGGTTCGTATTGTATAACAAGTTTATAATCATCTTTGTATGGTCGCAGTACCGAAACATGGAAGACATTGTGAATATGTTCTAACTCTGGAGGTAAAGCTACCTCATAGGCTACCTCCCCTATCCGCTTCAGCACCTCAAAAGGTCCAATGAACCGTGGACTCAACTTGCCCTTTTTACCAAATCTGATCTTCCCCTTCCAGGGAGATACTTTTAAGAAAATGAAACTGCCGACTTCAAATTCGCTATTTTTACGATGCTGATCCGCATATTTCTTCTGTCTATCTTGAGCTGCCAATAATCTAGCTCTTATTATTCTGACTATTTCTGCCGTCTGCTGCACCAACTCGGGACCCAGAAGACGACGCTCACCGACCTCATCCCAACATAATAGAGTTTTACACTTCCTTCCGTATAACGCTTTGTAGGGCGACATACCAATACTCGCATGATAGTTGTTATTGTAAGCAAACTCTACCAGTGGTAAATGGTCATCCCAGTTCCCTTTGAAGTTCATGACACAAGCTCGCAACATATCTTCCAAGGTCTGGATTGTTCTTTCACTTTGTCTATCAGTTTGTGGATGGTATGCGGTACTCATTCTCAATTGCGTTCCCATACGCTCCTGTAAACTCTTCCAAAAGTTTGATGTGAAACGCAGATCTCGATCAGACACAATTGACAATGGAACAATGTGCCGTGAAATAATCTTCTTAACATACAACTTTACCAAGTAATCTAATTTAAATTTGATTTTAATCGGCAAGAAGTGAGCTGACTTCGTCAGTCGATCCACTATCACCCAAATTGCGTCGTAACCCTTCTGAGTAGCTGGAAGACCTACCACAAAATCCATCGTGATATGCTCCCATTTCCATTCTCGTATTTCCAATGGTTGCAGCAAACCACTGGGTCTTTGATGCTCTGCTTTAACTTTCTAACAAGTTAAACACTTCGCAACACATTCAGCAACTTCGCGTTTCATATTTAACCACCAAAAATGTTGACGAAGGTCTTGGTACATTTTAGTGCTTCCCGGGTGAATCGAATATTTTGAATTGTGAGCCTCGTGCAAGATCTCCTCCCTAACTTCCGGTATTGGTGGTACTCAGATTCTGCCTTCAAATCTCAGCAACCCTTCAGTATCAACTTTGAATTTAATATTCTCTCCTTCAGACATTCTTGTCCTTATCTTCTTACTCTCCTCATCCTGGAGTTGCGCTTTCTTGACCTTGTCTAGCAAAGTTGGACGGGTTTCTATCTGGAACAGTTTTTCCTCCGACTCTCTCGAATATTTTACTTCTAGCTCCAATTTGGCCATTTCTAAAATAAGCTTCTCCTCAACGGTTAGCAACGATAATTTCTCCCGACCCTTCCTGCTTAAGGCGTCGGCAACCACATTTGCTTTACCTGGATGGTAAAGAATCTCGCAATCATAATCTTTGATAAGCTCCAACCACCTTCTCTGATGCGTATTTAAATCCTTCTGTGTGAAAATATATTTCAGACTTTTATGATCCGTATATATTTCATATTTTTCCCCATAGAGATAGTGCCGCCAAATTTTTAAAGCAAACACCACCACAGCTAACTCCAAATCATGGGTTGGATACCCTTTCTCATAATCTTTTAATTGGCCCGATGCATACGCAATAACCTTACCGTTCTGCATAAGCACGCAACATAGCCCTTTGTGCGATGCGTCACTATACACCACAAAATTCCCTGTATTATCCGGTAAAGATAACACAGTGCTGAACTCAAACGTTTCTTCAACTCCTGTAAACTTTCTTCGCACTTCTCCGTCCAAACGAACTTCACTGCTTTCCTTGTCAAATTCGTTAATGGAGTAGCGATCCTGGAGAAATCTTGAATAAAACGCCTATAATAACCCTTCAATCCCAAGAAACTGCTTACTTTGGACAGTATTTTCGGCTGATCCCAGTTCATCACAGCTTCCACTTTCACCGGATCCACCGAAATCCCGTCTTTATCAATAACATGCCCAAGGAATTGAAACGCTCCAACCAAAATTCGCATTTGGAGAATTTCGCATACAACTTCTCTTTTCTTAACGACTCTAACGTCAATCGCAAGTGTTCTGCATGCTCTTCCCGAGTTTTTGAGTAAACTAATATATCATCTATAAATACCACCACCCATTTATCCAAATATGGTTTAAACACTCTATTCATTAAATCTATAAACGCTGCAGGTGCGTTTGTTAAACCAAATGACATAACCAAAAACTCATAGTAGCCATATCTAGTTCGGAATGCCGTCTTAGGTATATCTTCCTTTCTCACCTTCAACTGATGGTACCCACTTCGCAGATCTATCTTTGAGAAATATCTCGCTCCCTTCAGCTGATCAAACATGTCATTGATCCTTGATAACGGATACTTATTTTTAATCGTGACCTTGTTCAACTCTCTATAATCAATGCAAAGACGCATTAGTCCATCTTTCTTCTTGACAAATTAAACCGGTGCTCCCCACGGCGACACGCTCGGCTGAATATATTTCTTATCTAGCAACTCTTACAGTTGCACCATCAACTCCTTCATTTCTACTGGAGCCATTCTATACGGAGCCTTTGATATTGATGTCGTACCTGGTACCAAATCGATTACAAACTCAACTTCCCTATCCGGTGGAAGTCCTTGCAAATCATCAGGAAACACATCCGCAAAATCCCTAACGATTGGTATTTCATCTAACTTCGCACCCACCTTTTGTGAATCAACTATGTAGGCTAAATACCCTACACACCCTTGTCTCAACAATCTTCTGGCCTGCAACATCGTCAAATAATTCATTTATCTAGGCGACTTGCTGCCATAAAACACTACCTTTGACGGAGTCATAAGGTTTACACACTTCTTTTGGCAATCAATAACTGCCCCATGGTTGAACAACCAATCCATTCCCAAAATAACGTCAAACTCTCCAAGACGTATTGGGATTAAGTTTACCGTCATCACATGACCCTTAATATCTACCTGGTAGTTCTTGTGTACAAACTTAACAGGAATCACTTCCCTATTCGCAATTTCTATGTTCATAGGGTAATCTAACTCTTCCTGAGGTAACTCTAATTTCCTAGCAAAATCATCGGATATAAATGAACAAGTAGCACCCGAGTCAAATAATAAGTAAGCATTTACACTATTGACCGAAATGATACTTGACACCACATCCTTTGACTGCACAGCATCCTGCATCGTCATGTTGAATGTTCGGGCGGTAGGTCGATCGAACGGCGTCGGTCCAGTGATAGTCAAATTGCCACCACTGCTGTTTCCTTTTCCCCCGCTTTCTCCTCCTGTAACTTTCTTAGGGCAATCTCGAGCAAGGTGATCCTTCGATCCGCAAGTGAAACATGCGCCTTTCTTCGAACTAGGATAATTTGGTGCAATGTGGCCCTCTTGCCCACAATTAAAGCATACTCTCTTGCCCTTTAAGCAAACACCCACGTGATTCTTTCCACAATTACTATATGCCTCCACCTTCTTCTTCTGATTTCCTTGTTGACTGCCACCAGAGCTACTGTCATTCCACTTCCTCTTTTGATTACTGCCACCATGGTTACCACTTGCTTTGTTCTCGCTCTCACTCTTCTTCTTCTTATGCTCTTGGTTGTATTTAGACAGAGCATCACTCCCCCCTTCAGCAATAATTGCCTTCTCCAACACTGCCGCAAACGAATTCAGTTGAAACATCGAAACTCGACTATACAGCTAGGGCTTCAGTCCCTGCTCGAACCTTCTAGCCTTTCTCTCATCAGTATTAACTTGATATGGTGCAAACCTTGCCAATTCATTAAATCTTGCAGCATACTCAGGCACCGTCATCGTACCTTGATTTAACTCCAGAAATTGCACTTCCATCTAATTCTGTGCACTCGTCGAAAAATAAGTTACAAAAAATATCTCCTTGAATCGTTCCCACGGAACTACCCCTTGACTAACTCGGGTTTTGTTAGCTTGCCACCAGTAACTAGCTTATGATTTAGGCATAAATGTTACGAACGCAGTCTTCTGGTCCTCGCTGACCCTGGCGACGTCAAATACTTTCTCCATCTCCATAACCCAAGTTTGAGCTTCAATTGGATTCATAGACCCTTGAAATTCTGGGGGTCCTACCGCTTTGAAGTCTTTGAAAGTTGTGGCCTGAGCTTGAGGTTGATTTGCAAATGCTCCCGTTAGTAAATTCACCAACTACTGCATTGGATTAGCGTTGGTTTCATCGTTGTTATTTGTGGATCCCTCAGGGGTCTGTTGACGTGTTTGTCTTCTTCTTGGCGGCATCTTACTGTTAAGAATTCGCGCTATTAGATTATTGCTCAATTACTTAAACATTTAAGTCTTAACTTAAACATTTATAAACAACATTAAGCACATAGTACATCTGATAAACTTCCGTATTTTATTCATTTACTGCTTCAAAACATAACATAGATAGCATCATAATTATTTACATCCTCTATCCTGAATTCATAATATTCCAGGATTACATCATCATATTCCACTATTTATCTCATTTGAGATTTACATCATACTAACTTTCTTAGAAAATAACTTATTATTATTGCTGTTCGTGACCTATAAAGACATTCCCCGTCACACGGCTTCCTCACGCTCTTGCTCCATGATACGAATCATCGTCCTGCGATCCATCACGTACCACGGTAAATCCTCGAATTGCACTGGATAGTGGAAGACTCGATCCTGAGCTCTATCCATCGCTGTGTGAAAAACATGATCCATCTCCTCCATTTTAACCTTCTTTGATTGAACCTCGTCCTCAACACGATCTGTATGATCAACAACTTTCATCCATGCGTCCTCGGCTCTAGCACATTTTTCGGACTCTTCCCTCAACTCACTCTTCAGTTTCTCCACCTCAGCTGATAACTCCTCCTTTTGGCTCTCTGCCTGAACCAGCTTCCACTCCACGTCCCCAAGACGTATATCAAGCTCCTCAATCTCGCCATTCTTCTGCTCAAGAACAAACTGACGCTCAGCCACCTGCTCCTCTAACTCCTCCACCCTATCCTACAAATCTATGTTGCGATCATACACCTGCTCATACATCTGAACACCTAAGGAATATAGTGGTATCTCCTCAGGGTCTTCTTCCTCCTCCTCAACCTCTTCACGATCCTCCTCAGGATCTGACTCAGATTCGTACTCAGGTTCTACAACAGTGGTCAGTGAGGTTGGTTCTCTCGGAACTAGCTGCTCCCAGACTGAATGAATGTCTTGAGACTCTTCCTCCCTAGCTTGGCTGGGTTCTCCTCTATCAGACATCATGACAATAAAATTTTAAGTTCCAGTTACTACTCGCGAGCATATAAGTTTGTTAACAAGTAAGCATATAGAACATAATCATTTTATTGTCTTTAATGAATTTCTGTAATCCATTCCTTAGAACTCGATAAGAGTTATAACACAACTATCTTTTTGATAAGGATATAGCCTAAGGTTTTTCTCTTACCTAAGGTTTATAACCTATAGCTTTGATACCAACCTGTGACATCCCCAAATCCGGTTACTTAAATCCCACAGATTTAGTGCTCACGATACTTCATAATCACATCTAACTTCCCATGGCAAAGGTAATATAAACCAAACATGGTAAAATAAATAAAAATTACATAATTCAAACCAAGTTTGATTACATAACCAATACGATCCCAAGTAATCTAACCTTTAATTATTACATCATAACAACGAAATATCATAATAAAATTAAATCCATTACATAATTCAAATTATTTAAACTTTAAACTAATCTTGTTCAGTTATTCATCTTGCCCTTGCCCTTGCTTGAGGACGACTCATCTGTCTTTCTATTCTTAGCTGCAAATATTTATGCAAGAGTGAGCAAACAATTGCCCACAAAGATAACAATAATATCATATGAATAATCGATGATTAATTTCAAGTGAATAATATAAACCTTTCTGAGTTCAACCAAACATAGATGAAGGACTATTCGTTCGATAAGAAACTTTGTTTTTGAATCAAGTTTATATTACGAGATCAAAAGTACATCTGAGGGTCACAAGACCATGAACTATGTCCTTAGGTTAACGAGTATTTCTACTGCAACCTTTAACAGTCTTATAGACCATAAGACTACCGTCTCGTACTCAGGGGAATCAGGCCTTCGTACAATGTAATGTGCACATACATCTTAACGCTATTGTGTAACTTATTCCCCTATATTAGGGTTGTTCATCTCAGTTCTAACATCATAGTCCGTACCAAAAGAAATTTGGATTGGAACAGTTTCGAAGAAAATTTAAATCTTTGGAACGCACATGAACTATGGACTAGTTGAATCAAAAAGGATTCAATAATCGTTCAAGGTTTGATAATAAGTAATCTTAAACAAGGTATTATAACAATGATTGAATATCAATGTTTAACAATTGAACAATTTCCATTTATCAAGATAATGTTTTCAGAAGAATTGAAATGCTTTTCAAAAGAATATCAGCATTACATCAATTTAAATAACCTTGTTGAATAATAAAAGAGTCAAGGTTAAGAACTTGTTCAATGAAAGTAAAGTAAGAAAGTTGCGACATTTTAATCAAGACAGGGATAAAAGAACTTGCTTTCAATGAAATAAAAAGATTAAGGGTAGAAAACTTGCCTCGTGTGTAGATTACAAATTAAAATTCACGTTCCTTAATCAACATATACATTCCGTTTATAAAGCAGTAACAATGATTGTGACACCCCCAAATCCAGGTACTTAATTCCCACTGATTTGGTGTTCACTATAACATACAATCACATCTAACTACCCATAATCAAGAACAATTAAATAAACTTAAAGAATTATCTTCCCAAAATGGGTTACATCTCCAAGCTATTAAATAATCAAATCCCAGGTTATCATAACCTTAATACATTAAATGCGGAATAAAATATAGTCTAAAATAAGTCTGGTACAAATATTCATCAATTAAATAATAAATCTATAACTATTTCTGCATCTTGCCCTTGCCCTTACTGGTGGACGGCTCGTCCTGCTTCTCGGGCTTTGCTGAAATGTTTAGTGCAAGAGTGAGCAAACAATTGCCCACAAGAATGATAACAATAACTTTTAATTGAAATAGAGTTCAAATGAGAAGCAATGATTTTCCTGAAAGTTAATCAATAAGTAATCAAAGTTTGAATATATCTGAGGGTCTCAAGACCTCGAACTATGTCCTAGGTTAGCAAGTATTTCTACCGTAACCTTTAACAGTCTTAAAGACTATAGATGGACCTTCGTCTCGTACTCAGGGGGATCAGCCCTTTGTACAATGTATTGTGCACAAACATTTTAACGCTAAGCGTAATAATCCCCTATGATAGGGTTGTTCATCTAAGTTTATAATAAGAGTTCGTACCAAAAAGAACTTGGCTTGGAACAAGTTTAGATAATCTAAGTTTTTGAAACGCTCATCAACTAAGGACTAGCTGAATCAATAATGGTTTGCTAGTCTAGTTATTCGATAAAGTTTATATTCGAAGTTTGAATGATAGTCAATAACTGAATAAATAATATCTGGAACAAAATATAATTATTCAACATAATATCAGCCTTGCTTGAATAACAATAAGCTAAAGGATAATTAATTCACTCAAAGGAAGCAAACTTGTTGAAATAATAACAAGCTTAAGAAATAAATAACTTGCTATAACAATTTAACAAGTTTAGAGAAAGAAAAACTTGCCTCAAGCGTAGATTACAAATTAAATAATTCACGATCCTTAAATCAACCTATACAATTAATTATAAAATGGTAACATAAATTAGTTACAAATTTATAATCACTTTAGGTTCCTTTTACCTAATTATAGTATCTCATTTAGCATACTTTAGACAACAAATGCTAGCTTAGCAATCATCTTGGTAATACATTAGTCACATTAATATAAGTTTAATTATGCATCATAATTTCCCCAGAAAAGAAAATAATAAATTTTTTTTTTAAAAACAGTAGCGTTTCTCGCCGGGGCGAGAAAAACTTAATGAAATCGTCGCCGGGGCGAGGATGTCGCCGGGGCGGCGTTTGGCTTAACAATTTTGTCGCCGGGGCGACTCTGTCGCTGGGGCGAAGAAACCAGTTCATTTCTATCGTCGGGGCGATAGACTTGACTGTCGTCTTCCCCAGCTCGCGAACCAGTGAAAACTTAGGCCAATTTGGCCAAAATTTTCCGAATTCTACCATCCAGAAAACAAGTTAAATATACCCAAACATCATATATGCTAGAAAACAATTACCCAACATGTTTCTAACTAATCTAAGCATTATGAAACACATAATCAATCAATTTTAAAACCAAAAATTCACTGTTTTATAAAATAACCATGTTTTTGCCATTTTCATAAAACAAAGCTCTGTAAATTCATTTTTTAACCAATTAAAACCATTTTTCTTGCATTATTCATGTTTTTCATCAAATAATCATAAACAATTATCAATTTACCGATTAATAACCAATTAGAGCATCAATTTTCATACATATATACAATTCATAAAGTAAACTTTGTAAAAACTAAAAACTCAATTCTAAAGCATGTTTTCATGGATTAATACCTCTAAATTAATTGTTAATCATCATATAATCATCTAACACATGATTACTACCAATTACAACAACTATAATCAAATAGTTCATATATTCTAACAATTGAATTCACATACAGTAACTAAAACTTTATACAGAAGAATAAAACCAAAAGGAAAAAGAAATTATACCTTCAATTACTGTAAGAACTTGATGAATTCTTTTAAAATTACAAGTTCTTTCTCAATTCTTTCTTCTCAATTCTCAAATTCTCAAACTCTGCTCTCTCTTTTCTCTCAAACTCTGATGTTCTTCTTTCTTTTCTTTTTCTCTCTGTTCTTCTCTTTTCTTTTACAACAGACGCAACTTAAAAAAATAAACTGATAGAATTAAGAAAATAAAAACTGACAATTAAATCAAATAATAACGTAAAAATCTAATTTAATTCATCAGTTATAAAATTCAAAAGCCATAAGGCTATGTTTGGCAAACTAGTTAAAAAAATAACTCATTATTCTAACTAAAGGCTTGTTTGGTAAACACTAATAAGAATAACCTATTATTCTTATGTCTTGTTTGGTAAAACACAATTAAAATAATTCATTATTTCCAAACAAAGATCATAGGGCCTTGTTTGGTAAAATTAAATTAAATACTTTCTCATTTATTCTAATAAATCATTATAACATATAGCTTTAAAATGTCACACTACTAACTTAATTGAACTTATTATTCAATTAAACCTTACCAACTCAAATAATAATTTCATTTAACAAATAACAATAATACCAAATAAATTCTTTTATTCAAATAAATCATTTATTTAAATAAATCTCTTCATCATCTAATTTAATCATTAAATTAAATTAGAATAACAAATCATACTCAAATTAATATTTAACATTATTAAACGTAACATATACCCATTCCACAAAACTTAATAAATTAATAAAAATATTTATATAACTCAATAAATATTTTTATTCAGTCACAAAAATTTGCATTCGTTACATCTTTCCCTCCTTAAAAGGATTCTGTCCCCAGAATCACAACGCAATTAAACTCGTCTGTTACATTTTCTCCCCTCCTTACAAAGATTCTGTCCCCCAGAATCGCAATACAAAAGTTAAACAAATAAGTGAGGGTAATTCTGCATCATTTTATCTTCGAGTTCCCACGTAGCTTCTTCAGCACTGTGGTTCCTCCAGATTACCTTAACGGAAGGTATCACTTTATTGCGAAGCACTTGCTCTTTCCTGTCTACTATCTGTACAGGAACCTCTTCATAGGATAAATCTTGTTCAAATTGTATTGGTTCGTATTCAATTACATGCTTATAATCGGGCTTATACTGTCGTAGCACCGATATATGAAAGACATTGTGGACGTGGCCTAACTCAGGAGGTTAAGCTACCTCATAAGCGACCTCACCCACCCGTTTCAGTACTTCAAAGGGTCCAATGAATCGCGGACTTAGTTTACCCTTCTTTCCAAATCTGATTTTCCCTTTCCAGGGAGATACTTTGAGAAACACGAAGTTGCCGACCTCAAATTCGCGATTTTGTCGGTGCTGGTCAGCATACTTTTTCTGCCTGTCTTGAGCGGCTATCAGTCTGGCTCTTATTACTTGAACAATCTCAGCAGTTTGTTGCACCAGCTCGGGTCCTAATAGTCGACGTTCACCAACCTCATCCCAGCATAACGGAGTTCTGCATTTCCTTCCGTACAACGCTTCGTAGGGTGGCATGCCGATACTGGCGTGATGACTGTTATTGTAAGCAAATTCGACCAAAGGTAAATGATTATCCCAGTTTGCCCTTGAAATCCATGACACACGCTCTCAGCATGTCCTCCAACGTTTGAATTGTACGTTCACTCTGGCCATCGGTTTGAGGATGAGAGGCTGTACTCATTCGCAACAGTGTCCCCAAACAAGTTTGCAGACTCTTCCAAAACTTTGATGTGAACCGCGGATCCCTGTCTGACACTCTTGATACTGGAACAACCGTGCCTCGTGATAATTTCTTTGACATATAACTTCGCCAGCTGATCTAATGTGAATCTGACTTTGATTGGTAAAAAGTGCGCTGATTTCGTCAGTCGATCCACTATGACCCATATCGCGTCATATCCCCTCTGAGTAGCTGGAAGACCTACCACGAAATCCATCGTGATATGCTCCCATTTCCATTCTGGTATCTCCAAAGGCTGTAGCAAACCACTTGGTCGTTGATGTTCTGCTTTTACTCTTTGACAGGTTAGGCACTTCGCAACACACTCAGCAACCTCTCTTTTCATGTTTGGCCACCAGAAATGTTGGCGAAGATCTTGGTACATCTTCGTACTTCCTGGGTGAACCGAAAATCTTGAACTATGGGCTTCGGTCAAAATCTCTTCTCTGATCTTTAGTTCTGCCGGAACCCAAATTCGGCCTTCGAATCTAAGCAGTCCTTCGGTGTCAACTTTGTATTTAAGCTTTTCTCCCTCAAGCAATCTTTTTCGTATCTCAACACATTCCTCATCTTTGAGTTGCGCTTCCTTCACTTTTTCCACCAGAGTTGGTTGGGTTTCTATCTGAAATAATTTTTCGGTCGACTCAATCTGATTCTTCACTTCTAGTTCCAACTTAGCCATTTCCTCCACGAGCTTTTCCTGAGCGGTTAACAAAAACAATTTCTCCCGACCCTTTCTGCTCAAAGCGTCTGCAACCACATTGGCTTTTCCCGGATGGTATAGAATTTCACAATCATAGTCCTTGATTAACTCTATCCATCTCCTTTTGCCGCATATTCAAATCTTTCTGTGTAAAAATATACTTCAGACTTTTATGGTCTGTGTATATTTCACACTTCTCCCCATAGAGATAGTGTCGCCAGATTTTCAGAGCAAACACCACAGCTGCTAACTCTAAGTCATGGGTCGGATACCCTTTTTCATAGTCTTTTAGTTGGCGCGATGCATATGCAATAACCTTTCCATTCTGCATCAACACACAACCAAGTCCCTTATGCGATGCGTCGCTATACACCACAAAATTTCCTGTATCATCTGGCAAAGACAATACAGGTGCCGAACTTAGTCTCTTCTTTAGTTCTTGGAAACTCTCTTCGCACTTCTCCGTCCAAACAAACTTCACTGATTTTCTTGTTAAATTCGTTAACGGAGTGGCGATTCTCGAGAAATCTTGAATAAAACGCCTATAATATCCTGCCAAACCTAGGAAACTCCTCACTTCTGACGGTGTTTTCGGCTGATCCCAGTTTATCACAGCTTCGACTTTGGATGGGTCTACCGATACTCCGTCCTTATCAATCACATGCCCAAGAAATTGTTACACGTTCCAACCAAAATTCGCACTTCGAAAATTTTGCATACAATTTCTCTTTCCTTAATGCCTCTAATGTCACCCTCAAATGCTCGACGTGTTCTTCCTGAGTTTTGGAATATACGAGGATGTCGTCTATAAACACCACTACGAATTTATCCAGAAATGGTTTGAACACCCTATTCATTAAGTCCATGAATGCTGCAGGCGCATTCGTTAAACCAAATGACATAACCAAAAACTCATAGTGACCATATCTAGTCCGAAATGCCGTCTTTGGTATATCCTCCTGTCTCACCTTCAACTGATGGTACCCACTTCGTAAATCTATCTTTGAAAAGTACCTTGCCCCCTTCAGTTGGTCAAAACAGGTCATCGATCCTTGGCAACGGATACTTGTTTTTGATCGTGACCTTGTTCAATTCTCTATAATCAATGCAAAGACGCATTGATCCATCCTTCTTCTTAACAAACAATACCGGCGCTCCCCACGGCGAAACGCTCGGTTGAATATACTTTTTATCTAGCAACTCCTGTAGCTGCGCCATCAACTCCTTTAATTCCACTGGAGCCATTCGATACGGGGCCTTCGATATAAGGGCCGTTCCCGGTGCTAAATCAATCACAAACTCGATTTCCCTATCTGGCGGTAATCCTGGTAAATCTTCAGGAAACACGTCTATGAAATCTCTAACCACTGGTATCTCTTCCAGCTTTGCACCTTCCTTTCGTGTATCAACTATGTAGGCTAAATACCCTACACAGCCTTGCCTCAACATCTTTCTGGCCTGCATCATCGTCAGACAACTCGCTTGTCTAGGCGATTTGCTACCATAAAACACAACCTTTGACGGAGTCATAAGGTTTATACACTTCTTTTGACAATCAATAACTGCCCCATGATTAGTCAACCAATCCATACCCAATATAACGTCAAACTCCCCAAGTCGGATTGGGATCAAGTTTACCGTCGTTATCTGACCCTTAATATCTATTTGACAGTTCTTGTGGATAAGTTTAACAGGAATTATTTCCCTATTCGCAATCTCTATGTTCATAGGGTAATCTAGTTCTTCCTGGGGTAATTCTAAGTTCTTAGCAAAATCATCGGATATAAATGAGCAAGTAGCACCCGAGTCAAACAATACATAAGCATTAATATTATTGACTGGAATGATACCTGACACCACATCCTTTGACTGCACAGCGTCCTGCACTGTCATGTTGAATGTCCGAGCAGTAGATCGGCTGGGCTGCGTCGGTCCTGTTATGGTCAGATTGCCACCACCTCCGTTGTTCCCCTTTCCAGCACTAGGTCCACCTGTGTTGCAGTTTTCTTAGGGCAATCCCGTGCAAAATGATCCTTTAGTCCACAAATGAAGCATGCACCCTTCTTCGGATTAGGGCAGTTCGGTGCGACATGACCCTCCTGTCCACAGTTGTAGCATACCCTTTTTCCCTTTAAAATAAGCACCCATATGGGTCTTACCACAGGTGCTGCATACTTCCATCTTCTTCTTCAGACTACCCTGCTGACTTCCCGCAGAGTTACCTTCAGTCCACTTCCTCTTCTGGCTATTTCCCCCATGGTTACCACTAGTCTTATAATCATTCTCACTCTTCTTCTTTCTCTGCTCCTGATTATATTTGGTCAGAGCATCACTGCCTCCTTCAGCGATGATTGCCTTCTCCAGAATCGCTGCAAAAGAATTCAGCTGAAACATCGAGACTCGACTGTACAACCAGGGCTTCAATCCCTGCTCGAACCTCCTGGCCTTGCGCTCATCTGTACTTACCTGATACGGCGCAAACCTTGCCAACTCATTGAACTTAGCAGCGTATTCAGGTACCGTCATAGTACCTTGCTTCAGCTCTAGGAACTGCACCTCCATCTGGTTCTGCGCGCTTACCGGGAAGTATGTCTCGAAAAATATTTCTTTAAACCGCTCCCACGGTATTATACCCTGACCACCACGAGTTTTGTTCGCCTGCCACCAGTAGCTGGCTTCTGATTTCAGCATGAATGTCGCAAAATGCCGTTTTCTGGTCTTCACCGACTCTGGCGACATCGAATACTTTCTCCATCTCCATGATCCATGTTTGAGCTTCAATCGGATTCATGGAGCCCTGAAATTCTGGAGGTCCGACAGCCTTGAAGTCTTTGAAGGTCGTAGCCTGCGCTTGGGGTTGATTTGCAAAGGCTCCCGTTAACAGATTCACCAACTGCTGCATCGGATTTGCGTTGGCTTCTTCATTATTGGTAGATCCCTCTGGGGTCTGTTGACGTGTTGGTTGTCTTCTTGGCGGCATTTTACTGTTAGGAATTCTCGTTATTAGATTATTACTCAATTACCTAAACATTTAAGTCTTAACTTAAACATTTATGAACAACACTTAAATACATAACACATCTGATAAACTTTCACATTTTATTAATTAACTGCTTTCAGAACATAATACAAATAGTATCGTAGTTATTTACATCATCTATCCTGAAATCACAAAGTTTCAGGATTACATCAATATTCTATCCCATTATAGAAACTGGGATTACAACTTATTAACTCATAAATTTCATAATAACATAACTAATCATAATCTATGATGACATTTCCACCACGACGTACAGCTTCCTGGCGTTCCTGCTCCATAATGCGTGTCATCATCCTACGATCCATCACATCTGGATGACGATTAGCTCGATCTTGAGCTCTGTCTATGGTAGTATGAAAAATATACTCCATCTCATCAATCTTGGCCTTCTTTGACCGCATTTCACACTCAAACACGATCTGCACGATCAGCCTCCCTCAGCCAAGCTGTCTCAACTCTCGCCCCGCTTAGCTGACTCCTCTCTCAACTCATCTCTTACAACTTCATTCCTCGCTATCAGCTGTCCTCGTCGATACTCAGACTGTGCCAGCCTCTGCTCAGCCTCTGCAAGACGTGAAGAAAGGTCTTGGATCTCAGCATCCTTCTGCTCTAGAGTGGTTTGACGTTCTGCAGCCTGTTCCTCCTAACTCCTCCTTATCACTCTCTACATGAACCAGCTTCCACTCCACGTCTCCAAGACGTATGTCTAGCTCCACGATCTCACTGCTCTTCTGCTCCAAAGCAGTCTGTCGCTCCGCCAGCTGCCTCTCTAATTCCTCCACTCTGTCCTGCAACTCTATGTTGCGATCATACACCTGCTCGTACATCTGAACACCCAAAGTAGATAGTGATATCCCCTCAGGGTCTTCCTCCTCCTCCTCAGCCTCTTCAGGGTCCTCCTCAGGATCCTCCTCAGGGTCCTCCTCAGGATCAGTCTCAGGCTCATACTCGTGACCTGTAACTGTGATCAATGGGGATGGCTCCCTCTGCACTAGCTGCTCGTGAACTACGTGAATATCTCGGGGCTCCTCCTCCCTAATCTGGCTGGGCTCTCCTCTATCAGTCATCCTGACAACAAAATTTTAAGTTTTAATTACTAATGGATAATACTCGATAGTACTCGCGAGCACAAAAGTTAATTATTAAATAAGCACATAGCACATAATCGTTTTATTGTCTTTTATGAATTTCCGTAATTCATTCCTTAGAACTCGATAAGAGTTTATCACCACTATATTCTCTATTTTCTAAAAGGCTACTACCCTAAGGTTTTCCCCACCTAAAGGTTCATAACCTATCAGCTCTGATACCAACCTGTGACACCCCCAAATCCAGGTACTTAATTCCCACTGATTTGGTGTTCACTATAACATACAATCACATCTAACTACCCATAATCAAGAACAATTAAATAAACTTAAAGAATTATCTTCCCAAAATGAGTTACATCTCCAAGCTATTAAATAATCAAATCCCAGGTTATCATAACCTTAATACATTAAATGCGGAATAAAATATAGTCTAAAACAAGTCTGGTACAAATATTCATCAATTAAATAATAAATCTATAACTATTTCTGCATCTTGCCCTTGCCCTTACTGGTGGACGGCTCGTCCTGCTTCTCGGGCTTTGCTGAAATGTTTAGTGCAAGAGTGAGCAAACAATTGCCCACAAGAATGATAACAATAACTTTTAATTGAAATAGAGTTCAAATGAGAAGCAATGATTTTCTAAAGTTAATCAATAAGTAATCAAAGTTTGAATATATCTGAGGGTCTCAAGACCTCGAACTATGTCTTAGGTTAGCAAGTATTTCTACCGTAACCTTTAACAGTCTTAAAGACTATAGATGGACCTTCGTCTCGTACTCAGGGGGATCAGCCCTTTGTACAATGTATTGTGCACAAACATTTTAACGCTAAGCGTAATAATCCCCTATGATAGGGTTGTTCATCTAAGTTTATAATAAGAGTTCGTACCAAAAAGAACTTGGCTTGGAACAAGTTTAGATAATCTAAGTTTTTGAAACGCTCATCAACTAAGGACTAGCTGAATCAATAATGGTTTGCTAGTCTAGTTATTCGATAAAGTTTATATTCGAAGTTTGAATGATAGTCAATAACTGAATAAATAATATCTGGAACAAAATATAATTATTCAACATAATATCAGCCTTGCTTGAATAACAATAAGCTAAGGATAATTAATTCACTCAAAGGAAGCAAACTTGTTGAAATAATAACAAGCTTAAGAAATAAATAACTTGCTATAAACAATTTAACAAGTTTAGAGAAAGAAAACTTGCCTCAAGCGTAGATTACAAATTAAATAATTCACGATCCTTAAATCAACCTATACAATTAATTATAAAATGGTAACATAAATTAGTTACAAATTTATAATCACTTTAGGTTCCTTTTACCTAATTATAGTATCTCATTTAGCATACTTTAGACAACAAATGCTAGCTTAGCAATCATCTTGGTAATACATTAGTCACATTAATATAAGTTTAATTATGCATCATAATTTCCCCAGAAAAGAAAATAATAAATTTTTTTTTTAAAAACAGTAGCGTTTCTCGCCGGGGCGAGAAAAACTTAATGAAATCGTCGCCGGGGCGAGGATGTCGCCGGGGCGGCGTTTGGCTTAACAATTTTGTCGCTGGGGCGAAGAAACCAGTTCATTTCTATCGCCGGGGCGATAGACTTGACTGTCGTCTTCCCCAGCTCGCGAACCAGTGAAAACTTAGGCCAATTTGGCCAAAATTTTCCGAATTCTACCATCCAGAAAACAAGTTAAATATACCCAAACATCATATATGCTAGAAAACAATTACCCAACATGTTTCTAACTAATCTAAGCATTATGAAACACATAATCAATCAATTTTAAAACCAAAAATTCACTGTTTTATAAAATAACCATGTTTTTGCCATTTTCATAAAACAAAGCTCTGTAAATTCATTTTTTAACCAATTAAAACCATTTTTCTTGCATTATTCATGTTTTTCATCAAATAATCATAAACAATTATCAATTTACCGATTAATAACCAATTAGAGCATCAATTTTCATACATATATACAATTTCATAAAGTAAACTCTGTAAAAACTAAAAACTCAATTCTAAAGCATGTTTTCATGGATTAATACCTCTAAATTAATTGTTAATCATCATATAATCATCTAACACATGATTACTACCAATTACAACAACTATAATCAAATAGTTCATATATTCTAACAATTGAATTCACATACAGTAACTAAAACTTTATACAGAAGAATAAAACCAAAAGGAAAAAGAAATTATACCTTCAATTACTGTAAGAACTTGATGAATTCTTTTAAAATTACAAGTTCTTTCTCAATTCTTTCTTCTCAATTCTCAAATTCTCAAACTCTGCTCTCTCTTTTCTCTCAAACTCTGATGTTCTTCTTTCTTTTCTTTTTCTCTCTGTTCTTCTCTTTTCTTTTACAACAGACGCAACTTAAAAAAAATAAACTGATAGAATTAAGAAAATAAAAACTGACAATTAAATCAAATAATAACGTAAAAATCTAATTTAATTCATCAGTTATAAAATTCAAAAGCCATAAGGCTATGTTTGGCAAACTAGTTAAAAAAATAACTCATTATTCTAACTAAAGGCTTGTTTGGTAAACACTAATAAGAATAACCTATTATTCTTATGTCTTGTTTGGTAAAACACAATTAAAATAATTCATTATTTCCAAACAAAGATCATAGGGCCTTGTTTGGTAAAATTAAATTAAATACTTTCTCATTTATTCTAATAAATCATTATAACATATAGCTTTAAAATGTCACACTACTAACTTAATTGAACTTATTATTCAATTAAACCTTACCAACTCAAATAATAATTTCATTTAACAAATAACAATAATACCAAATAAATTCTTTTATTCAAATAAATCATTTATTTAAATAAATCTCTTCATCATCTAATTTAATCATTAAATTAAATTAGAATAACAAATCATACTCAAATTAATATTTAACATTATTAAACGTAACATATACCCATTCCACAAAACTTAATAAATTAATAAAAATATTTATATAACTCAATAAATATTTTTATTCAGTCACAAAAATTTGCATTCGTTACAATGATTAGTTACAGTATTATAAACACTTCGGGATTCGTTCTCATCCAATTTCATTTTAATATCTCAATTGTCATCTGATAATCAATAGGTATTTGCTTATCATCCATCATAGTATCTTATTATTCATTTAATACCTTAGTCTAAGCTTTAAACATACACATGGTAATATAACATGAGCACAAAGAAAAAGGAAAATTTTCATTTCCTGTTCCACCGTCGGGGCGGTACATTTCCTTCACAAAATTCCCGCCAGGGCAAGGCTACCGCCGGGGCGGTTGAAATTAGTTTAATTTGGGCGCCGGGGCGAAGACACCACCGGGGCGACAAAACCAGTTCATTTATACCGCCGGGTTGCTAACTCTAGTGTATTTTCACTGCCGGGATGGTAGACCCGACTGTCAATTCCTGCAGTTCGCGACGAATACAGAAAATGCCAAATTTGGCCAAAGTTTTTCACAATTTGGCATACCCAGACGATATAAACATGACAAACACCTAAACTAACATCCACACTATCATTTCAACATCTCAGAACATCAATTAACCCCATATTATGGATTAAAAATTCCGTGTTCATGCCATTTTTACAAAGTTGGACACATTTAGCATAATCGATCGGTATGAACTCGTTATTCAACCATTTCGATCCATTCAACTTGCAATCTCTTCGCATCTTAGCGAATTACGACAAACAACTATTAATTTCAGATTGTAAGCATGAATTGACCATCAATTTTGACCCTTAGACAGACCACAGAAACACTGTGAAAACTAAAAGCCATGTTTTTCCTATTCCAGGTTTATACACGAATTTAATTAACACAAAAACTATTTACAAATGCTTATTAATCAACTATACACACTGATTAACATGTATATCTAACATATTGTCAAATCTTAACAATGTTGTTCATCAAAATTTATCATAGAGAAGTAATTTGAAAAAAAAATATGAATTAAAACTTAAAGCTAGATTATTACCTTTTTAGCTCTTCTAGATTATGATTGGAAAAACTTGGCAATCATCCTTATTCGTCCTTCTCAATTCATAGAGAACTCTTTTCACTCTCTTTTCTCTCAACAAAACTATGTTTTTTTTTTGTTTTTAGGCTTAGAACACATAACATAAAAAAACTGATCCAATACTCAATACACATCAAGTCTCAGCTGTTATAAAATTTAAAAAGTCTCAAGGCCCTGTTTGGCTTGAACCTCAAATAACCTATTTTCTCTTTATTTTAATAGTTATTTTATAATATAGTTTAATTGTCACACTTCAACTTAATTAAACTTACTAATAAATAAATTCAATTAAACCTTACTAATTAAATTATAATTTCCATTTGGCCAAGTATAAATTAATTCAATAAATCATTGTATTCAAATAAATCATTAATCATCTAATTTAATTATTAAATTAAATTAGAATATCATCAAATCACTATTCAATTAACATAATTATACTAAAATAAATTACTCCACAATAATTTCATCAATTATTTATTTTATTCAATAAATAAATCAAATAAAATATTTATTTAACTCAATAAATATTTTATTTATTCACAAAAATCACATTCGTTACAATAATTCAATCAATAAAATATTTAAACATTTGCCTAGCCGAGTCAAATGGCATCGACAGTCATCTTAAGTAGTTCATGAATAACGGAACTCAAAAGTTTTAACAGTTTATGCATAGCATAACTTGAACACTTGTGAAAAATTTAATAATACTTGCATTCAATTAGGAAAATCAAATGAAGTTAAGATAGTTGCTCAAATATAAGAGTAAGTAAGTTTAGAAAACTTGCCTTAAGCGTCTTTTAGAAATTTATGCTAGTTGCCTTCGAATGGCCTACACAATTAAGTTTACATACATATACCAATTAGCCACATAGTTGATGCCAAATGTTAGTTTACGTTCACTCTAGATTCTTAGTTCATAGTGTTTGCGTTGGATACTTTAGTTAATGCGACCAATTTCTTTACATCCACTACCACGGGATTAAACCGGACAGTGTAACCCGTCTGCTTTAGACTAAGTTCTTCTTTACAAGTCAGACATGATAACTTGTCTGCTTTAGGCTAAGTTCTTCTTTAGTTATAATCTAGACATGACAAATCGTCTACTTTAGGTGTATGCTTTAGGCCAAAAGCCTAACTCAGCACTTATCTTGTGCCTGAGCGTGCCCCGCGCCAAATCAGCGCGCCCCGCGCCGACCCGACAACGAATTTTTCATGCCTATTTCTTCAATTTTCATACTTTGTCAATTTTGACGTACTAACTTCGTGACTTCATAACTCGCTCATCCGTTATCGGAATGAGTCCGTTCTTGAGCTCATGACTCACTTTTTCTACGTTCTACACATCCCCAAAAAAATGGAATTTTCTGGAAGGGTTTATTTCCCGCTAACTTGGCACGAAAGTATTATCAAGCAAGGGTTTTCGTCGATTGATGTCTTTTACTAAAATTTTTGCCATAACTTCGTTATAGCATATTTTTACTCCGTTCTACTTTGAACATTTCCGTAACTCATATGAGTACATTTCCTTCTTTTCAAATTTTAATATTAACAAATAAACGATAGTTTTAAACTTATCCATCAACAACAATTAATACGATTTTCATCCTTTCTTGGTTTTGGTTCTTCATTAACATTATGTTCTTGCTTTGCATGCTTATTACCGGTAAATATTAAGTCCTCTAAGATCATTCTCCTTAGTTCTTTGGATCCTTCATTGATCCCCATTAACCAACAACATCAACCAATAAAGCACTTCTATATTAATAGAAAACATAAGAGATGATTTTAGGGTTTAGGTTTTTTTATTACCTTCTTGATGATCTTGATGGAGATGACTAACTAGATGCTAGCTTTTCTCCTTCCTTTCCTTCTTTCTTGATCCGAGCCTATCTCTCTCTCTCAAAATGTGTAGAGTTTCTCCTCTTAAGTTTAGTGAATTGGTAAGGATTGTGAAGAATAAGGCTTGTATTTATAGGTGGAGCAAGAGTTGGGGTATTTAGGACTTTAGGATAACTTTGCTAGGGTTTGCACTAAGTTTCCTTTGCTTTGGTCTTGCTTAGTCATTCCCCCAGTACTTCTAACTTCTCACTAACCAACCCTTAGCTAACTTAACTACATAACAATTAAACTAGCCTAGGTTGAGTTAACATCATCATACTTGGACTTTAGGGTTTTTAGCCTTAAATGACATTTAATTTCACCACCACTTACAAGACTAATTGGCTAAGCTTCCTTAGGAAGCTTGGTTGGCCGGGTACCACCCCCTTAGGGGCCCCACATGGGTTGCTCCATCCCTTTTGCCACCCATTGATCCATGGGTTGACTCATCTTGCTTGGGCTTGGTTTGGGCTTAGTTTAATATTGGTTTGGGCCATTCTTTGGGACTCCCTAACTAATTAGTTTGGGCCTTGATTAAATTATCTTGGGCATCCTACATTACTTCTATTCGGGCTCCCAATATCAAAGCCCAACGGATTAATAATTAATCTTGACTTTCGTTGACTTTTCGGTTGACTTTCGTAATTCGATCGACAAGCCGAAAAACTGCATTTTTCGTTTCTGAATTTTATTAGAGATTATGTCTCGTGACATCATATAAACGCTATGGAGTCTTTTGAAAAAATTAAAAAACGTAAAGGGCGTTTTTAGCGTGAATAGTGTTTTTCATCTATTTCTCGAAAAAAATTTATTTCTTCGTATGAAACCCTAATTCGTAAATTCTAACATATAATCACAGTCTAGGTCATAATATGATCTTTAAACACATAACACAGAGTAATATTCATAAATATTCATTTTATTCAATAAAACCCTAATTACAAGCTAAGTACAATTCTCGATCGTTACAAAGAGAAGCTCATGCAAGTTCTAAAGGAGCATAAGAAGGCCATTGGATGTACGATAGCCGATATTAAAGGAATAAGTCCTTCTACATGCATGCATCAGATATTGTTGGAGGATGCAGTGAAACCTGCCCGTCAACCACAAAGGAGATTAAACCCTCCCATGATGGAAGTTGTGAAAAAGGAAATTCTCAAGCTACTTGAAGTCAGCGTGATTTACCCTATTTCGGATAGCAGTTGGGTTAGCCCGGTACAAATGGTTCCTAAAAAGACTGGGATTACGGTTGTGAAACATCAAAATGATGAGTTGATTCCTACCTGAGTGCAAAATGGGTGGTGGGTTTGTATAGATTATAGAAAATTAAATGTTGTAACCCTCAAGGACCACTTTCCTTTACCTTTTATTGATCAAATGCTTGAACAATTGGCGGGTCATTCTTATTATTGCTTTCTTGATGCATATTCAGGTTATTTTCATATTGCAATTGCTCCGGAGGATCAAGAAAAGACAAACTTTACATGCCCATTTGGTACCTTTGCGTATCGCCGCATGGCCTTTGGACTTTGCAACGCCCCAGCTACTTTCCAAAGGTATATGGTTAGCATATTTTTGGATTATATTGAGCATATAATGGAAGTTTTTATGGATGATTTTACAGTTTATGGAGACTCCTTTGATAATGGTTTGCATAACCTTACACTTATTCTTCAAAGATGCATTGAAACTAACCTTGTCTTAAATTCTGAAAAATGTCATTTTATGGTTGAACAAGGTATAGTTTTGGGTCATGTAGTTTCCTCTAAAGGCATTGAAGTAGATAAAGCCAAAGTTGATGTTATTCAATCTCTGCCTTATCCCACTAGTGTGCGGGAAATTCATTCTTTTCTTAGACATGTAGGTTTTTATCGCAGGTTCATCAAAGATTTTTCTAAGATCGCATCACCCCTATGCAAGTTGCTATAAAAGGAAGTAGAGCTTGATTTTGATGGGCATCGTAAGAAAGCATTTGATAAATTGAAGGAATTTTTGACATCCACTCCAGTTATCCAACCTCCTGATTGGAACATGCCTTTTGACATAATGTGTGATGCAAGTGATTATGCAGTAGGCACTATTTTACGTCAAAGAGTTGGAAAAGCAACTCATGCCATTTATTATGCATTAAAGACCTTGAATGATGCTCAGCAAAATTATTCGACCACTAAAAATGAGCTTTTAGCTGTTATTTTTTCTTTAGAAAATTTTTGATCTTATTTGCTTGGTACTAAAGTCATTTTCTATTCTGATCATGCAGGTTTTTGTTATTTGATGACAAAGAAAGAGGTGAAACCAAGATTGGTAAGATGGATACTTCTCTTGAGTGAATTCGATTTAGAGATTAAGGACAAAAAAGGGACTGAGAATAGTGTTGTTGATCATTTAAGTCGTTTGGTGAATGTGAATGATGAACTTCCTCTGCAAGACACATTCCCTGATAAAAAATTATTCTCCGCCACTTCAACCTTGCCTTGGTATACAAATATTGTGAATTATTTGGCTACTAACATTTTACCTTTTGGTTTGTCTAAGGCTCAAAGAGATAAAATCAAAAATGATGCCAAGCACTATGTGTGGGATGATCCCTACTTATGGAAGCATTATGCCGACCAAGTGATAAGAAGGTGCATTCCTGAAAGTGAAATTACGTCTACTCTCACTTTTTGTCATACATATGCTTGTGGAGGTCACTTTGGATCCAAGAGGACAACAAGGAAAGTGTTAGAATGTGGGTTCTTTTGGCCATCTCTTTTCAAAGATTCATATTTATTTTACAAGTCGTGTCATAATTGTCAAAAGTCAAGTAATATTTCCCCACGAAATGAGATGTTGCAAACCCCCATACTATATTGTGAAATTTTTTATGTTTGGGGCATTGATTTCATGGACCGTTTCTTGTATCTTTTGGGTATATTTATATTTTACTTGTTGATTATGCCTCAAAGTGGGTGGAAACTAAGGCCACCAGGACTGATGATTCGAAAGTGGTTGCAGATTTTCTTTAGTCTAACATATTTTCTAGGTTTGGCATTCCAAGAGCTCTAATTAGTGATCGAGGGACTTGTTAGAGTTTATGCCCTAGAGGCCAATTATTTAATGTAATTGCTTAACATTTCTTTTGATATTTGATTGAATAAATGAATTATTTTATTATGGTTTCATTTACTATGTTATATAAATGTTAACATAATAAAAGTCCTTAGAATAATGATACAAATTATATAGCTTCAAGTATGTGACTTGAACATGAGATTATATAATTACAATAAGTATCATTACTCTTAAATGTCCCTAGTCGAGTATCATTGAGAATGAGACAATAATGATACATTGAGACTAGTATGTGGATTGACTGATGGCCAAATCTCATTGGTCATTAATATATGAGATATTAAGTCAATGCATAGGTACATGTTAGAGAACAATGTACTGGACAGACCCATCATGAGAATTCTACGTGGAGCATTATGCAAAGTGTCATAAGCAATTCTTATAGTGACAATGATGTAATGGTCCTCCGACCTGAAATCACTATATTACTATACGAGAATTTATGTACTTTGATATCATCAAAGTCACCTTTAAAAGGGTGGACAATAAAGGTGATTATTGGGTACATCATGAATCGTGTGAGGAATATGAGTGATCTAGATGGAATTTAACCCTCCTATATATTACGGGTGATATCCATAGGCCTCTTGATTGAGTAGGACTATGAAATGCATGGCCATGCTCAAATAGTGATTTGTTTCATATAGTCTACTCATTGATCAAGAAAACTCAGATTAAATTATGAAGAGTATGACACATTCCATGGCTCGAGTTTAATCTAGGATGTCAAGGTTAAAAGGATTAAATTACATTGAAACATTGGTCACGAAAAGGTTGCATCGAGTCACCGATCTTATTATTATTTGGGTAGCAGTGATGCATTACTAGATGCCACTCACTGTTTATAATTTTATAATATGATTTTAAAATTATTGCCAATATAATAATAACCTGTAGGGTCACACACTTAGAACATAATTAAAAAAGAATTAATTTAAATTGTAAGGATTTAAATATATCAATATGATTGATAGTATTTAAATTACGAATTTAAATTAACAGGATAATTTGTATATATATGTATATTAATTAAGTAAGACTTAATTAAAATATAATATATATATAAATTCGGATTTTACTTTTCTAATAGGATTAGGGTTTTGCTTAACCTTTTGGACTCTATATATATCAGATATATCAGCAGTCTTGTTTACGTGAAACTAAATAGAAAACCCTAGCCGTTTTAGAAAAGAGAGTTGAGAGCAACACTTGAGAAAATCCAGATCTTGGCGGCTAGTACCGGAGTTCTCTTTGCTACAGATCGTGTGACGATTTGTGGGACGTTCGTGTGGATACCGTAGAGACGCAGTTCCGTTGGATTGGGTTGGAGATTCGAAGCCGTTCAGAATTTCATCGTTCCATTCAAGCTCGAATAATCGGTAAAACATATCTAAACTTCTGAATTAATTTGTTCTTTTCGCATGGATCCTGTTTTAGGGTTTCGGAAATTTGTTTTAAAATTTTAAATTCCGCTGCGTTTATGTGTCCAAAACCCTATCAAGGTCTTGCGAAAAGATTAATTCAGATTATGTGTTTTAATTGTATTCGATATATATATGATATTTGATGATGCATGTTTACCGATCTGAAAATTGAATATACCCTATTCTGCATGTATGCGAGTTCTGGAAAAACAGTAATATATATGCATGTATAAGATGTTTTATGAATCGTATCCTAGAAGGTGGAATAACAATACAACTACTGTTCTAATTGGATTAGAAACATGATTAGGTTTAATATGATTAACCTAAACTGGACATATATGATATGTTCTGAATGTATTGTTATTATGTGTGTTTTGGGGTTTGTATATGAATCTGGAATTGTTTCATAAATTCGTGTGGAAAAATTCTGCAATAAAATTGGACCCCCCGTCGTAGCGCACGATGGTCGTAACCCTAATATTCGATATTTTTTTTATTATATAAAATTGTGTTATGTGCTTATTGTGATATGCATGGTGCACAGTTATGGCCCTTTTGACCCATAGGTTAGTGGTTTTTGTTTTTGAAATACGGCTTGCATGTCGTGCCTCTCTATAAAGTCTAATGTAATATTCTTTTCTCATCTAAATCCCCTCGAATGTAACTCGAGGTTTCTTTATCACATGTAATGTACAAATGAAACCTATCAAGATGACAAGATGATGACGGAGAGGAGACACATACACGAGGAAGGCCCGAGGAAGCTACTATTTTGAAGTTTTTTTTTATCACCTTAGACTGACCTTCAATCTTTTCATTAGCTTGAGAAGATTGACATAGGGTTGGGCCATAACTGTGACACATTTAATTTTGCACTTTATTTATGCTTGTATACGATATGATATGATAAATAATGTGCATGCTTAATGAGATTAAAAATTGGTGAGATCTAAATTAATTAATAAAATCCCTCATAAAATTATTAAGTCTTATCTGATGCCTTCCAATGAATAACACTCATCAAGACCTTGATCGATGGATGTAGGTTTGCCAAAGCAAAGTACCCTATTTATCTTGGTAAGATGCGATAGGATAATTGTGATATCCAAATTGTTAAAATCATTGGGCTTGACTTAACTAAGTTATCTCAATAGGATTGTGGACTTAGAGGCATAAAGTTTGGTAGATACCATTAGATGGACTTAGAACAAATGTTGTTCACCAAACTATTTAAGAGTTATATACGATATAATTGACAAAGGGTTGTCTACCTAAATAATTATGTTTTGAGAGAATAGCCAAAGCTAACTTAAGGCATAATGAAATATGGATCTTGGCTCACTAGAAAGATTTAAATAAAAATGCTTTCCGAATTAATGGTGAGGGCTATTAATTTGAATAAAATAGTGGGAGGTATATTTTGAATGTACTATTATCAATTTCATAATATCAAAAAACTCTGCAATTTGACTTATTATTTTTTGCACTTATAAATTGTAGATATCAATGGCAAACAACAACACAAATAGTCTTTCACTACGATCAGTCCTTGAGAAGGAAAAACTGAGTGGAATTAATTTCCTAGACTGGCATAGGAACTTGAGGATTGTCCCAAACAAGAGCGCAAGCTATATGTCCTTGATGGGCCCATTCCTGCAGCACCAGCTAACACTGCACCACGTGCAGAGCATAATTCTTATAAGAAGCATCAAGATGATGCTCTGGACATGAGTTGTCTCATGCTAGCAACTATGAACTCTGAGCTTCAGAAGCAACATGAGTTAATGGATGCTTATGAGATGATCGAGCATCTCAAGAAATTATTTGAAGGGCATGCTCGACAGGAGAGGTATGATATAAGCAAAGCGTTGTATCACTGCAAGATAGGTGATCGTGATCCAATTGGTCCACATGTTCTGAAAATGATTGGGTATATTGAGTACCTTGATAGGTTGGGTTTTCCAATTACTCAAGAAGCCCAAACTGATCTTGTTTTGCAATCTTTGAACAACAGCTACTCTCAATTTGTTATGAATTATCTCATGAATGAAATTGAGAAACCACTTACTGAGTTGTTGAGTATGTTAAGAACTGCCGAGAACAACATGAAAAAGGCAGGACCTGATCCCATAATGATGGTGCAAAAGGGGAATGCTAAGGGAAAAGGGAAAGGCAAGAAAAAGATAAGATCTAAATCTGGTGCCAAACCCAATTTCAAAAACAAGCGGGCTTTAAAGCCTACAGGTGGGGTGGCTAAAGAAGGTGATTGTCACTTCTGTGGAAAACCTGGACACTGGAAGAGGAATTGTCATGCTTATTTGGAAGAGCTGAAGAAAAAGAAAGGAAGTGTGACTTCTGATTCAGGTATATATGTTATAGAAGTCAATTTCTCTACTTCTACATCATGGGTATTGGATACTGGATGTGGTTCTCACATTTGTGTTAATGTGCAGGAACTCCGAAGAAGTAGGACTTTGGCGAAAGGAGAAGTTGACCTACGAGTTGGCAATGGAGCAAAAGTTGTTGCACTAGCCGTAGGGACTTATCATTTATCATTGCCCACTGGGATAGTATTAGAATTAGAGGATTGTTATTATGTGCCTGCTATGAGCAAAAACATTATTTCTGTTTCTTGGTTGGACAAGAAAGGTTTTTCATTTTTAATAAAGAACAACAGTTGTTCGTTTTACTTAAATGAAATATGTTATGGTGTTGCACAATTGTTTAATGGTCTTTATATTCTTGATTTTGAAATGCCTATCTATAACATAAATACAAAACGATTTAAATCAAATGATTCAAATCCGACATATCTCTGGCACTGTCGTTTAGGCCATATAAATGAGAAACGCATATCCAAACTCCATAAAGATGGGTTTTTGGATTCATTTGATTTTGAATCATATGAGAAATGCGAGTCTTGTTTATTAGGCAATATGACTAAAGCCCCTTTCACTGGTCATAGTGAACGGGCTAGCGATGTATTGGGACTTATACATAGTGATGTATGTGGACCCATGAGTTCGTTAGCAAGAGGTAGGTTCTATTACTTCATTATATTTACTGACGACTTCAGTTGATATGGATATGTGTATCTTATGAGACACAAATCCGAATCCTTTGAAAAGTTCAAGGAATTCAAGAATGAAGTTCAAAACCAATTTGGCAAAAGCATAAAAGCCCTTCGATCCGATCGAGGAGGTGAATACTTAAACCAAGACTTTGATGACCTTCTAAAGGAATGTGGTATTATATCACAGCTCACTCCACCTGGAACACCACAATGGAATGGTGTGTCTGAGAGGAGAAATCGCACCTTGTTGGACATGGTACGATCAATGATGAGTCATGCAGATCTTCCAATAAGCTTTTGGGGTCATGCCCTAGAGAATACTGCATTCACACTTAACCGTGTTCCTACAAAGACGGTTCAAAAGACACCATATGAGATGTGGACTGGAAAACGTCCCAGTTTGTCTTTCATGAAGATTTGGGGTTGCGAGGCATTTGTGAAACGTCTGGCTTCTGACAAGCTCAGACCCAAATCTGAGAAATGTAATTTTATGGGATACCCTAAGGAAACAAAAGGGTATTATTTCTACAAACCTTCTGAGAACAAAGTGGTTGTTGCTCGAACTGGTATTTTTCTAGAAAGAGAATTTGTCTCTAAAGGAAACAGTGGGAGGAAAGTAGAACTCGAAGAAATTCGAGAACCACAAAATATCATTGAACCTGAGTTGGAACATGAGCAGGGACCACAAGATGTTGTGGAAAGTGAACCTGCTCAAATTACACAAGGCATTCGTAGATCTGGTAGGACACGCCAAGAGCCCGAGAGATATTATGGATTTCTTGTGACTCAAAATGGCGATGTGATGCTCATAGATCAGGATGAGCCTGCTTCCTACCAAGAAGCTATGAATGGACCAGATTCTGAGAGATGGCTTGAAGCCATGAAATCTGAGATGGACTCCATGTATAGTAACCAAGTATGGACTTTGGTTGATCCACCCGAAGGGGTAAAACTAATCGGGTGCAAATGGGTTTTCAAGAAGAAAACCGACATGGATGGTAATGTACAAACCTATAAAGGCCGACTGGTAGCAAAAGGTTTCAAACAAGTTCAAGGTGTTGACTATGATGAAACCTTCTCTCCAGTGGCAATGGTTAAATCCATTAGGATCTTACTTGCTATTGCAGACTTTTATGATTACGAAATCTGGCAGATGGATGTCAAAAATGCTTTCCTTAACGAAAATGTCCTTGAGGATGTGTATATGACACAACCTAAAGGTTTTGTCACTCCAAAGGATGCTGGAAAGGTATGTAAGCTGCAGCGATCCATTTATGGATTGAAGCAAGCCTCTCGGAGTTGGAATCTTCGTTTTGATGAAGCAGTCAAAAAGTTTGGCTTTATAAAAAATAAAGATGAACCTTGTGTATATAAGAAGGTTAGTGGGAGTCACATTGTATTCCTGGTATTATATGTTGACGACATATTAATTATTGGGAATGACATTCCTTCCTTACAGGCTGTAAAAATATGGCTAGGAAAATGTTTCTCCATGAAAGATTTGGGCGATGCAACCTACATTTTAGGTATCAAGATCTATCGTGATAGATCGAGAAAAATGCTTGGCCTAAGTCAAAGTACATACATTGATAAAGTGCTGAAACGGTTCAGCATGCAAGAGGCAAAAAGAGGATGCTTACCCATGTCTCATGGTGTAAAGATCTCTAAGGCCCAATGTCCTAAATCACAAGATGATGAGGAGCGTATGAGAAAGATCCCTTATGCTTCGGCAATTGGATCTATCATGTATGCAATGATATGTACTCGTCCGGATGTCTCGTATGCTTTGAGCATGACGAGCAGATACCTGTCGAATCCAGGTGAAGGTCACTAGACAACAGTCAAGAATATCCTCAAGTACCTGGAAAGGACTAAGGATTCATTCTTGGTATATAGAGGTGAAGACGTACTGGCAGTAAAAGGTTACACAGATGCTAGTTTCCAGACTGATATAGATGACTATAAGTCTCAATCAGGTTTTGTGTTTTGTCTTAACGGTGGTGCTGTTAGCTGGAAAAGTTCGAAGCAAGAGATAGTAGCCGATTCTACGACAGAGGCTGAGTATATTGCTGCTTCTAGTGCGGCCAAGGAGGCTGTATGGATTAAAAAGTTCGTCACTAAACTTGGTGTTGTTCCAACCATTGTTGATCCAGTTGAGCTATACTGTGATAATGATGGAGCCATTGCACAGGCTAAGGAACCTAGATCTCACCAACGATCCAAGCATATACTTAGGCGGTACCATCTCATCCGTGAAATCATTGGTAGAGGACATGTACACATATGCAGAGTGCCAACAGATGATAATATTGCAGATCCACTGACTAAGGCTTTGTCACAGCAGAAGCATGAAGGTCACACTAGTTCCATGGGTATTAGATACATGAGTGATTGGCTCTAGTGCAAGTGAGAGATTGTTAGAGTTTATGCCCTAGAGGCCAATTATTTAATGTAATTGCTTAACATTTCTTTTGATATTTGATTGAATAAATGAATTATTTTATTATGGTTTCATTTACTGTGTTATATAAATGTTAACATAATAAAAGTCCTTAGAATAATGATACAAATTATATAGCTTCAAGTATGTGACTTGAACATGAGATTATATAATTACAATAAGTATCATTACTCTTAAATGTCCCTAGTCGAGTATCATTGAGAATGGGACAACAATGATACATTGAGACTAGTATGTGGATTGACTGATGGCCAAATCTCATTGGTCATTAATATATGAGATATTAAGTCAATGCATAGGTACATGTTAGAGAACAATGTACTGGACAGACCCATCATGAGAATTCTACGTGGAGCATTATACAAAGTGTCATAAGCAATTCTCATAGTGACAATGATGTAATGGTCCTCCGACCTGAAATCACTATATTACTATACGAGAATTTATGTACTTTGATATCATCAAAGGTCACCTTTAAAAGGGTGGACAATAAAGGTGATTATTGGGTACATCATGAATCGTGTGAGGAATATGAGTGATCTAGATGGAATTTAACCCTCCTATATATTAGAGGTGATATCCATAGGCCTCTTGATTGAGTAGGACTATGAAATGCATGACCATGCTCAAATAGTGATTTGTTTCATATAGTCTACTCATTGATCAAGAAAACTCAGATTAAATTATGAAGAGTATGACACATTCCATGACTCGAGTTTAATCTAGGATGTCAAGGTTAAAAGGATTAAATTACATTGAAACATTGGTCACGAAAAGGATGCATCGAGTTACTGATCTTATTATTATTTGGGTAGCAGTGATGCATTACTAGATGCCACTCACTGTTTATAATTTTATAATATGATTTTAAAATTATTGCCAATATAATAATAACCTATAGGGTCACACACTTAGAACGTAATTAAAAGAGAATTAATTTAAATTGTAAGGATTTAAATATATCAACATGATTGATAGTATTTAAATTACGAATTTAAATTAACAGGATAATTTGTATATATATGTATATTAATTAAGTAAGACTTAATTAAAATATAATATATATATATAAATTCGGATTTTACTTTTCTAATAGGATTAGGGTTTTGCTTAACCTTTTGGACTCTATATATATCAGATATATCAGCAGCCTTATTTACGTGAAACTAAATAGAAAACCCTAGCCGTTTTAGAAAAGAGAGTTGAGAGCAACACTTGAGAAAATCCAGATCTTGGCGGCTAGTACCGAAGTTCTCTTTGCTGCAGATCGTGTGACGATTTGTGGGACGTTCGTGTGGATACCGTAGAGACGCAGTTCCGTTGGATTGCGTTGGAGATTCGAAGCCGTTCAGAATTTCATCGTTCCATTCAAGCTCGGATAATCGGTAAAACATATATAAACTTCTGAATTAATTTGTTCTTTTCGCATGGATCCTGTTTTAGGGTTTTGAAAATTTGTTTTAAAATTTTAAATTCCGCTGCGTTTATGTGTCCAAAACCCTACAGGACTCACTTTTGTAATCGAACGGTGGGAGCATTGTTGAGAAAGTATCATGTAACTCATAAGGTGTCAACTTCTTGTCATCCGCAAACTAATGGACAAGCAGGAGTATCAAATCGAGAAATCAAAGCTATCATTGAGAAGAATTCATCCAAGCAGGAAAGATTAGAGTTTACGCTTGGATAATGCTTTATGGGCATATCGGACCGTATTTAAGACACCCATTGGTATGTCACCTTATAGATTAGTGTTTGGGAAACTATGTCACCTGCTCGTCGAGTTAAAGCATAAAGCTTATTGGTCTATTAAGAGCTTCAATATAAAGATGAATGCAAGTGGAGAACATAGGAAGTTGCAACTACAAGAGTTGGAGGAAATTCGTAATGATGCTTATAAGAGTGCAAGGATTTACAAGGAAAAAATGAAAGTTTTCATGATAAGATGGTCTCTAGAAAGGAATTTCAAAGTGGTTAAAAAGTTTTTCTTTATCAATCAAGACTTCGTTTGTTTCTAGGAAAGTTGCATTCTCGTTGGAGTGGACCTTTTATTATTACTAATGTTTTCCCTCTTGGTGCAGCTGAAATTAAAAGTTTGGCAACTTCTAAAGTGTTCAAGGTGAATGGTCATCGTCTCAAAAATTTCTATGAGGGTTTCCGAGAAGAAAAAGTGGATAATGTGGATCTTGCGGATCCGGTCTATATTGATTAACAAAGGGAAGCATTTAGTCGAGCCACTAACAATAAATAAAGGCGCTGCATGGGAAGCAACCCATAGGGTAGTATCTTTCTACCTTTTCTTTCCATTTTTACTTTACATTGGGAACAATGTAAGTTTTAAGTGTGGGGGAAGGATTTAGGTTATGTGTTATTTTATTAGGTCATATTTTTATGTTGATAGTTTGAAGCTAGAATTTTGTGGGCATATTCACTACAACCCCTCACAAGACAAAACTCATCCACTTGGGGTAATCTTGGGATTTAAAGGCTTGTTACACATGCTAAGTGCAATCGTGTTTCCTACAAAAATGGGGTAATTTTTAGGATGTGTCACTTGAGCAATAAGTTGAGTTTGGATTTTAAGTTTTGACTAATGATAAAAAAAAATTTGATTTCTTTTTGATAACTTCTTGGAAGATTGAGAGGCATTGTGTAGTATGAATTTAGTTTTCTTTGTTGATTATTACTTTATTTGAGACCCTTCATTTTTTAGCACATATCCATTTGGTCAACCTAGTTGTAACTTGGAAGGAATTTATTTGATTGAATGTTTTGGGGAGAAATTTTGGAACTATATTGTTTGTTTGATCATAATTTGAAGTGAATATGAGATATTATTTAAGATAGGGGAGATAATTTAGGCAAAATTTTGTAAAGTTTAAAAAAAAGAGAAAAATATATATGATTTATGTGGTTGGTTGAGATGGAGCGTAAAACGCACTCACTCATAAACACGTGACATGCGAGATGGAACGTAAAACGCGCTCACTGGTAAGATGGAGTATAAAATGCACTTACCGAAGAAAAAAAAGAAAAAGAAAAAAAAGCCTTTTGATCCTCTAGTGTTATCTGATTGTGTTAACTAAGAATAGTGTGAAAATAAGTGCTTGAATTTTTATTTTTCCTTCAAGGTTTTGATTTCATAAGTTTATCTTAGTTCGGATTAGGTTAGTACGTTTGGATTCACACACGTACAAAGTGTTGAGAGTAAAGTAAGATTAATAAAGGAGCTTAAGTACTAGATGGTGCATTGTTTTGAAATTTCTCAAAGTTATTGTTTAGAATCTTTGAGGTTAATCTTGAAATTCATATTCAATTGTGGCTTAAGGTTGTCAAGTTTGTTAGTTTATTTTTGATATGCCCGGGGACGTGCAAAGGATAAGTATGGGGGAATTTGATGAGTATAAAATTTATTATATTTTTATCTCTTAATGCTTAATATTTTGTCTTTATTTTGTGCCTAAATACACTCATTATTCTTATATTTTGATTTTAAGTGCAAATATAGGAACTTGTGACTTTGGAAGTGATATGGAGGACAAATGAAGCATTATTTGGACTTGAAGTGAATGGAGTGACAAAGCTGTAATTATGGTCGCGTGGGTTAACAGAAACTTGAGGGTCGCGGCGCCAAAAAAAGAGGGTCGCGGCGCCAAAAAAAGAGGGTCGCGGCGCTTGAAGGAAAAAAGGAAGAGAGTCGCGGCGCTGCATTAAAGGGCCGCGACAGTGGACTAGAGCGCTGCGGCGCTAGAGAAGGGAGCCGCGACACTGAAGCACGGATCAACTAGATTTTGTACGCGTTTTGCCATGCTGTTTGACTCCAAATTAGATTGTATTATCTCCTAAGTTAGAGTTTTCTTATGTAAGATATAAATACATGTTATTAAACACCAGAGAGGAAAAAAAATAGTTCCTAGTATACAATTCTTCTCTCTATTATTCTTGGTGATTTACATGGCTTTAGGTAGCTAAATTATATTCTTGGAATAAGGAGACGACAATCTCGGATTATTGCACTGTGAGATCTAATTAGTTTTAATGGTTCAATTTATATTTTGAATATTGATTATTCTTCTGCCCTTGGATTTTATGATTGATATGTTTAATTGCTAGGTTGTAAACTAATTTATTATTCGTTGAAATCTACTGCTAAATTAGATATCAAATCCATAATTGTTTGGTCACTCTAATTTGCGAAACAACTAAGGTTAATAATTAACTGTAGATCAGAAGATTATTATATCAAAGGAAGAATATACTCAACTAAATTAAATGCAACCGCTTGTGCTTGTATTGTTTAGCTTCATCGGTTTTTCTAATTCTTAAAGCTGTTATTAGATTAAACTTTCAGCGCTTGTCTAAGGTTGTTTAGTAGTTAGGGTTATTTAGATCGCTTGTTTCTATCTAACTAAAATTAAGGAAAGGCATGAAATGATTCTAAATGGTGAATTGATTCTAACGATGAATATTCAAAGTACTAATTGTTTATGCTCTTATCAATTATCAGTGTAATATTCTGAAGGTGGAAGTTAACTTAAATCGAGGCTTGTTTCTCTGATTTATTTCATAAGATTATTTTGCATTATTTGCGTATTTGTTTACTTTATTCAACAACATTCAAAACTCCCCCTTTTGGTATACAAAGTATAAAAGTAGATTAATCATTCTCTGTGGGATCAATTCTTGCTTACACTACTACATAAATATCATTCACAATAAGGTTTTATTTTTGGTTGCCTGCGACAGCACACCACGAAATTTTATGGCTTTGCTTGTTCGGAATTGATGATGACGTATTCGGATGTGAGGATGGTTGAAGCAATGATGACACTGCGAATTTGGGTTAGCACAAAACAATAATATGCAGATATATATATATATATATATAATAATACGCAATAAGAACAATAAAAGGATAAATAACCCGCTAGAAACTTAGCTCTGATGCCGAATGATAGACTCCACGACACACTTGCGTGAGGTGGTCGTCACCCGGATCGTTCTAGCAATGGTTATGGGTGGAACATCAACGACACCTTGACCCCTCGCTGATATTGAAGCGGTAACCTTGGTACAATCAACGATTGATGTATGGTAGAAGATGCCACAAACACCTATGGATTGATGCCTGATAAGTCGGATTGATCGCCACGGACACACCGATAAGATCAAGAGTTCTTGAAAAGAACAAAGATAGAATACTCTCAAGTAATCTAAAAAGAAGAAGTATTATTAAACCATTCAATGTCTAAAACCCTTGGCATGAGGCCTATTTATACTAGTATAATGACTTAGTTATGGTAATAAAAACCCTAAAAGTGTTGCCCTAATTTTACCCTAGTAGAAGTCTCTAAAATTGCAATCAAAATAAATCATACCCCCCTAGAATCATGCTAAATTACCTAAAAACAAAAGGAAACAAAATAAAATATAGTTTGCCTAATATTTTAGGAAACAAAATCTTCTCTAATTTCTGAATTGAGCTTGTGTCAAACTGAACCAAACTTGCGTCTTATGCTCCCTAGCCTCCTCCTTTGGTCTCCTTGAGTTAGCTTCAGCCCAAACATCTTGGATCAATCCATTGAGACCTTGCGTGAACCTTTTAGTTCTAGTCTTTGTAATTAGTCCAACTGGCACTTGAATTGGATCTCCCCACGCTCCTTTAGTTTTATTTGAATCAACCTATGTCATGTCCTCATATGTGACTCCCCTCGGGCTAGAGACATTTCCTAGTTATAGGTGGAGAGGGGTTCTATGACGTCCCCAAAATCAGGACCAACTTAATCCAAAATCAAGAATAACTTAATCCCGACCTTGCGCGTTAACGATTATCTTGCATTAGCTTTCTATCATTATTCAATGTTATAACTAATAAAAATGCGGAATAATTAAAAACTTTTCTTTCTATCTTTCTTTCGTTCCCTGAATCGCAACCTTTACGATTACTTATTTTAGAATCATTTTTATTCTATGATTCATTTTATCAGAGTTATTGAATAAGAATTCAAGTCTCAATACAACATTCTTTATATATATATAAATAATATATATATATATATATATATATATATATATATATATATATCAGATAATTCAATATTTAAAACCTTACTTTTACATACACACCACAAACCGTCAATAAAATGTGATACAATATTTAACTAAAGAAAATAATTTTCCTGTGCATATGCTTCAATTCCTTATCATCTTAACAGCAAAAAATCGCGTCGCATAACATACCTGCAAAAATTTTATTTTTTTGCAAGACTGAGCTCGACAGCCCAATATATCAGATAATTCAATATTTACAACCTTACATTTACATACACACCACAAACTGTCAATAAAATATGATACAATATTTAACTAAAGAAAATAATTTTCCTGCGCATATGCTTCAAATCCTTATCATCTGAACAACAAGAAATTCGTATAACATACCTGCAAAAATTTTATTTTTTTGCAAGACTGAGCTCAACAACCCAACAAATCTAGCAGTTTTCATGCATCACATAGCACATAATTTCATGCTCAGTTAATACTCATATTAAGCATGCATTATAACTTCAACAATATGATTTATATGTTTAGCATATCACATATCACGTCAAGACTGAGTTCCAAAACTCAATCTGTTTTAGTCATAAGTAGATTTTCATAATTCAATAAGCATAATATATAATTCATATAATCAGGTCAAGTTCATATAGCAAATAGGAACTGAAAGACTTGCCTTGTTCGATAATTATCGTTTATAGTTTCTCTTAACTTCTCTTTGCAAAACCTATATAATTACAATCACATATACACATACATTAGCTATACATTTATATTACATAACATGTATGGCTATATATTAGACAATCACATAGGCTCCATTCGTTGTCTTTCATTAATAATAATATTTTGTTCTTGTCTTAAAACTGTCCCACGTTTCTCTAGAAACTTTTGTCCGTTATAACCCTTTTATGCCCAAAAAGGTTCTCTCGCGACTTTAGTATATAAATACTTTACATATCGAGGCATAAACCATCTATAACCCATTTTAAGAATATTTCTTGTCTTTATTTGTAAACTTGAGATTATGTGGTTTATGGACGGTTTCTATTGCGTATACATTGCTCATTTCATTATTCTTTTATTTAGACACAAAAATGTTTCAAAACGAATTTCAAATATAAAACCATTATGCTTTTAGCTTATACACTGTTCATGATATACTACATGGATGTTTTCTATTTCCTATATAAACTTTTAGTTTCATAACGCATTTATAGTTCCTTCGCACATTAATCGAATTTACGCTTTGTATAGCTATTATAAATTCACATCGGTTCACTTTTATAGACTAAATTGCTAAAAACCCCGAAAATCACATAGCGAAATTGAAATCTGTCCATGGCTGGACAGTCTAGCCTTGTTTGGGCTTGCTAGGCTGCCAACCCTCCCATGCCTTGACGCTTGTTTTGCACATTTTTAATTTCTAATCCGCTAATTCGTTCCCGATGGATTTTGGATATGATATAGGTGGTATACCCACTTATTTTAGAAAAATACTAACTAAGCATTTTGGGTAATTTAAACGCATTAAACGAGAGGTTAAAATAGCCCCCAGCCAACTATTGTTGCAATTGTCGCTGCTACTGCTTGTGCGCTGGGGCTGCTGTTGTGCAGCAGCCCCCTTTGCGACGCAACTACTTTGCACAATTTTAATTCTTAGCTAACACGTCGGATTACTCCCATTTTTAAATATGTTATACATGGCATATAAAACTATTTAAAAAAAATACGAGTCACCCAATTCGGGTCCGATAATTAGTCCAAATAACGCGTTAAAAATGGGCGCACGCACTAATTTTTAGGATACGCGTACCTATCTTGGGTTTCGGTTCCACTAAATTATGCGTTTTTAGCCGAATTGGCTCTTTTAGGCCATTTTACAAACATTTCGCGTGCGACTTATTTGTAGCTGTTTTCATGGAATTTTGTTTTCGTTTTATCCTAAATTCGCCATCCTTATAACTCCGCACAACAACAACTAAACACCTTGGCTCTAATTTCATCAATAACCAACTGTTTTACATAATAAAACTATACATAAACTAGCTATTTACAAACTAACTTACATACTAATTATTACTAATTTACTAACTTTACAAAAATTCAATTTCCTTGATTCCAACACATTCATTACATTGAAATTTCAATTACCATAGTTGATCCATTCATAGATAACTAATTATCAATTGTTTTCATAATTACTTACCATCCAAATTAACTAATTTATATAAACTAATAAAATATAACAAAATTCAATATATACCTCTTGTTGCTTGATTTTAGTCTTGTACTTCTCTCCTTAAGACTTCAATTTCTTTAATTAGCCAAGTTAATGGAATTGGAAATGAGAGGGGAGGAGTTCGGCAGGGAACTGGGCAGGGGAGGAGGAGTCGGGGGTAGAGACAGGGAGAGTAGGAGAATTGAGTTTGCAATTTAGCTTGTTTTATAAAGCCCTTATTCTTGCCCCTTACTACACTAGATCCTCACGATTGCTTCCTTGCTCTATATGAACTTACCTTGCTCAATACGGTTTATAGGAGAGCTGAGTTCTCTTCCTATTTGGCTCAATCATTTGACAGCTCTTGCTTTTATTTCTTGAAGGATACTCATGAGCCCATCTCATGTTTTCTAATACTAAATCTTAGATTTAAAAACTTGGGCAACACACATGAAATATACATATATATATATATATATATATATATCATATATACCATATATTGCATTTTATATTACTTTCCGTACTTATCGCGTAGAAAATTATTACACATTAAATATTATATCAAAAGTCTTTTCCATAAAAATGGAAACTATATATTAAATGATTTATTTAATGTAATAAATTTATTTTATTAAAATAATTTATTTCCACCAATTATTTTAACACACTTGATTTAACGCATACAAATATTTATGTATATTAACTATTTTATTTTCACATTATAAATTGTTTTTACCAATTTAATTAAATATAGTAAATATAAATTATTATATTTACCATATCATATTCTTACACATATTACATCGCACGAACCCACACATACAATGTAATATAATATACCATTAAAATAAAAAAATTATTTTATTAAATCTTTATTTGAATATATCTGAAAATTTCGAATCGCTACAGGTTCCACCTACTTTGCACCTCCCTAGTTCTTTTCTTACTCATCTTTGAAGCTTCGTGGATGGGCTCATTGGTGCACTTCCGTTTTGAACGATAAAGTGTACAAGGAGAGATTGAAGGATGTTGGGGTACTTCATTGCATAGAGTTGTGCCGGGAGTTCCAAGTTTACAAGGATGATGCAACCCTTGAAGTATTAGTATCACAGTGGAATTCGAAGACTTGTTTTATTATTACTTCGTGGGGCGAGTTCACCGCAACACTAGAGGATGTCTAGATGTTGTACAAGCTTTATCCCGAGGGAAATGTTCCTTGTTCTATGGCCGAGTTGACTTTAGAGGACAAGGAGTGTGTGGCATACTTGGAGGAGGCACACAACAAAACAGGTAGATGTGTTTCTCGTTGGGACAAGGGCGTATTATCTTCTCCAGGCTTTCCAGAGTCCACTGCTCGCAAGTGTGGTTTGAAAGTAATATGTATACAAATCAATCGTATTTGATATGATGTAGCATATACTTTGTAATCTTAGTCATTTATTAATAAAAAATTGATTTATTAAAAGGCATTTTACTTTATCTACATGGTGCTATTATATTAAATGTGATAAACTCATAGTTTTGAGTAATGCTTTTAGAATCATGATGGTGATCATGCTAATGAGATCTAAATTCTAGATAGCTTACAAACTAAAATCGTTCCTAATCATTGGATGACTAAAAAAGGGGAGTAGTGAATCCGGATAGATTAGTACATACGTTGCTTGCTCTTAGGAAGAGGATGATTGATCTCATAATCATTTGTGTGGAGACACTAAAGCAAGTATGTAGGTGCTTATTGGAGAATAAGTTCACTGAACGTGGCTCGCTAAGGAATACCTAATGGAGTTTTACTCGCCTATCAATAGAAATTCCTCTAGTGATAGTAGTACAAGTGATTCTTGGACTTGAGATCATCATAGTGTCTTGTGTATGGTGAGTTATACTTTGACATGTCCCTTAAGACCTTTAGGGTATAACAAAGGGTATGATTGAGTATAATAAGTTGTACATGGAAATAGGTGAATGATCGACAAAGAATCTACCACGTCTAGTAAAAGATGTGAATGTCCTATGTAATTCGATAAATGACTACTCAGTAGTTCTTGGCCAAGGCAGAATGAATTTAGAAAGGAGTTTCTAATTTGCATTAATTAGAGTTGTGCATTTGGGAATCGAAATACATATAATTAAATAAAATAAGACTTGACAATAATTCCATGTCTTATATTTAATTGGAACATTATATGGTAGAAGGATTGAATTGTACGGTAACTATTCACTAAAAGGTTCTTTTATGATTAATGTTGAAATCTATATTATCTAGAAAGTCATTGATCGCTAAGGGGGCTTACCCTTATTGTATAATAAATGTTATTTATTTAAATGAATTAAATAGTTTAATTTATTTATTTAAATAAGGTTAGAATTATTCTAATTGATTTATTCACAACCGGTTTAATATGGAGAACTTAAAGGGTCACACAACAAAAAGAAAATATTTATTTAAGAAGTAAATGGCATAATTGTAATAATAAGTTAAGTGTATTTAATTTAATCTATGGAGATAAAATAAATTAAATAACTTAATATTTATTATTTAATATTTTAGAAATATTAAATATAAATTAATAAGAGGAGTCTTATTATTATTATTATTATTACTATTACTATTATTTAATTCTTAATACGGATTGAGAATTAATTAATAGAAGTACTCTCTCACGAATTCCTAATTAGATTAGGAGTTTAATTTAATTAAAGGAGTTTAATTAGAATAGAAATCCTAATCGTAAATAGTTTAGGGGAGGGTTTTCCTACATCTATAAATAAGAGAAGTCTTATCATAGATTAGTGTTACACACTCTTACATTAGAATTGTGGAGAGTACTTGCAATTTCTATAGAGATAGAAACTAGGGTTTTGCCAACACCCATCTTCTTGAACAAGTATTATTCCTTGGTGGATCACCTCTAGAGGCCAAACACTTGGGTGGCTAACGTTGATCAAACAAAGGAATTTAATCGGTGGAATTCAAGGAGAACGCGAAAGAATTGGAAGTAAACTTGTACCCGAGGAAACTTTGATTCACGAGGGTATAATTATGTATCTTTGTCTCTTTCATTTAATTGATAATTGAACACAAGGAAAGATCATGGTGATGGTTTGTATTAAAATTTTAAAATCCGTTTTATCGCACTTCTGCTCTATTTATGTAATTTGATTGCATGCTTGCGTATTATACAAACCTAACAGTGGTATCAGAGCCAATTCTTGTGTTAATTATTGATTTTGGTGAATCCATGTATGAATTGATATGCGATACGATCGAATTTTTGGGCTGAAAAAAATTTCTAATTCTGCGTCGCGGCGCGACCGCGCCACTTCCAGTTCATTCTGAAGTGCAGTCGCGCCCTAATCCAGAATATAGTATTCTATATGTGCCTGCTTACTATATAAATATATTATATATTATCCAACATGTTTCGCATGTTAAATAATATGATGCGTATTATATATATATATATATATATATATATATATAAATGTGCATGCGCGCTAAACAAGATGAGACAAATAATAACAAACCCCTCAAAGAAATCATATTAAGTCCTTAGTGTTAAAAGATATTTGGAATATCGAACGTCGCCTTCTAGCATGGTAAAGCAATAGAGTATTAAATATTTAGTATGAGTTTGTTGTGCACACACAAGGCGAGTATTAAATATTTAAGATGTTGTTTTATCACATTTGATGCTTATTAAGGAATTGAACATTACTGCTTTGTTGTGCACACACAAGGGCGGTGTTTTTCTCTTCACATATATAGAAGTGCTAAGTTGGACTTAACTTAGATTATTTTAGTTCAGATGTGCACACACTTGACCATTATAATCTAAGAGGCAAAATACAAGGAGTTACATAGTGATATAATTGATAATAGTTGTCCACCTATTTATTTATATATATTTTGTTGTGCACAAACAAGACTATATACATTTGAAATGAGATCCTTATTCTCACTAACAAATCTTTAATTAGATTTATCGAACTCTATATTGAGGGTAATATAGTTTGATGAAAATAGTGGGAGATACCAATTTAAATAAAGACCTAATTTATTTTAGTAATTAATAAAATGAATGTATGCTAAAATGTTGTCTTTTTCACATGCAGAATTTAAAAATGTCAAATTCACTATCACTGCATAGCATACTTGATGCTAACAAACTGACCGGAGCGAATTACACGGACTGGTTAAGGAATCTGAGAATTGTTCTCACTACTGAAAAGATTTCTCATGTCCTAAATTCGCCAGTCCCTGCAAATGTTGCAGAAGCAGCCTCTGAGGGAGAGATTGCTACTTTCAGAAAGTGGCAAGATGATGCAATCCTGGCTCAATGCATCATGCTCGCATCTATGAGTAACAAGCTTCAGCGTCAGCATGAAACTATGGATGCTCCTACTATATTGTTGTACCTCAAGGAGTTGTATGGTGAGCAAAGTAGGACTGCTAGATATCAGATATAAAAGGAGCTCTTCCAATCTCGTATGACCTAGGGCATTAGAGTTAAGTCAAGATTTGATCTTGCAGTCACTCTCAGACACCTTCTCACAATTTGTTGTGAATTTTCGTATGAATAAGTTGGACATCAGCTTACCTGAGTTACTTAACATGGTGAAAACTGCTGAAGGTCACTTCTCATTCAACAAGAACCAAGTCTTACTAGTGGATGATTCTTATAAGAAAAGGAAGAGGCCCAAGGTATCTTCTGAAAAGAAGAAAAACAAGAAGGCTAAGGGCAAGGCGAAAAGAAAGGATAAAAAGAAAGTTGATCCTGATAGCAAAGGAATTTGCTACTATTGCAACAAGCTGAGACACTGGAAGAGGAACTGCAAGGAGTATCTTGCGGACCAAAAGAGGCTTGGAGAAGCTTCAACTTCCGATCTAGGTTTGTTCATGATTGAAATTAATTTTTTTGAAAGTCAAAATTCTACTTGGGTATTAGATACCGGCTGTGTTTCTCACATATGTAATAATATGCAGGGACTAAGTAGAAATAGAAAGCTGAACAAGGATGAAGTCGTCCTACGAGTGGGAAATGGAGCAAAGGTTACTGCATTAACTATAAGAACTTATTGTTTAGCACTGCGTACGGGCAAGTCCATTAGTTTAAATAATTGTTATTATGTTCCAACACTCATTAGAAATATTATTTCAATTTCTGTATTGGATATGGATGGTTTTGATATTATAATAAAGAACAACAATTGTTCTATTTATAATAAAAATGTTTTATATGGTGTTGGCAATTTATTGAATGGACTTTACATACTTGACTTACATGAAAATATACTTCAAATTGAACAAATTAAGAAAAGAAAAAGAGATGATGTTAATTATACCTTTATGTGGCACTGTAGACTCGGTCATATCAATGAAACAAGATTAACCAAGTTGCATAAAGATGGACTTTTAGAGCTATCTGATTACGAATCATATCCAACTTGTGAATCTTGTCTCATTTGTAAAATGACTAAATCTCTTTTTAGTGGAACAGAGTTGTTAGCGTTGGTACACACAGACATATGTGGACCTATGATAACAAATGCACGAGGAGGGTATTCTTATTTTATTACTTTCACTGATGATCATTCTAGATTTGGATATGTGTATTTAATGAAATACAAATTTGAATTGTTTGAAAAGTTCAAAGAATTCAGAAGTGAAGTAGAGGAGCAAACTGGTAAAAGTATTAAAATACTTCAATCGGATCGAGGAGGGGAATACTTAACCAATGAGTTTCTCGATTATCTCAAAGAAAATGGTATAATCTCACAATGGACTCCACCAGGGACGCCACAGTTAAATGATGTATCTGAAAGGAGAAATCCAACATTGTTGGACATGGTTCGTTCCATAATGAGTTATACCGACCTTCCAGTATCATTCTAGGGTTATGCCCTAGAAACGGCTGCATATCTACTTAACAAGGTACCTACCAAATTCGTCCCAAAGACCCCATATGAATTATGGATAGGGAGGAAACCAAATCTTAAGTATGTTAAGACTTGGGATTGTTCAGCTTATGTCAAAAAGTTTGAGCATGAGAAGCTAAAGACTAGATCCGACAAGTGTAGATTTATGGGATACCCTAAAGAAACTGTAGGGTATTATTTCTATCATCCTACTGATTAAAAGGTGTTTGTTGCGAAATATGCTGCCTTCTTGGAAAAGGAGTTTATCCATGAAGGGGTCAGTAGGAGTAAGATATATCTTGAAGAAGTTCAAGAACCACAAAAAACTACGGATCAAAGTTAGGTACCTGATCAAGTGGAAGAACCTACTGTACCACAATCTATTCGTAAATCTGGAAGAGTACCGAAGATAACTGATAGGTATGGATTCATCATAGAAGATGATGATGAGGTACGCATCATAGATGATGATGATCCATTGACTTACGAAGAGGCTATGAGTAGTAAAGACTTAGAGAAATGGCTAGAAGCTATAAAATCCGAGACAGACTCCATGTATGAAAACCAAGTATGGACTTTGGTTTCACCACATGAGGGCATGAAGCCTATTGGGTATAAATGGGTCTTTAAGAGAAAGACTGGAGCGGACGACAAGGTAGAGACCTATAAGGCCCGACTGGTTGTAAAAAGTTTCAAACAAAGACAAGGAGTTGACTATGATGAAACCTTCTCACCAGTAGCTATGCTCAAGTCCATTCGGTTTTTACTTGCAATTGTAGCGTATTATGACTACGAAATCTGGCAAATGGGCATGAAAATGGCCTTCCTCAATAGAGAGCTTGAGGAGAATGTATATATGATACAGCCAGAGGGTTTTGTTTCAACGGTTGGAATAAATTAAGTTTGTAAGCTACAACGATCCATCTATGGATTGAAGCAAGCTTCTCGAGGGTGGAACATTCGTTTTGATGAGATAATCAAAAAGTTTGATTTTATCAAAAATGAGGATAACCTTGTGTGTACAAGAGGTTAGTGGGAGCGCTGTTTCATTCGTAGTATTATATGTAGACGATATATTACTGATAGGGAATGATGTTCCTATGCTACAGTCGATCAAAATTTGGTTATTTAAACATTTCTCCATGAAGAACTTGGGTGAGGCATCCTATATTTTGGGGATAAAGATCTATAGAGATAGATCTAAAAGGATGCTTGGCTTGACCCAAGGAAAGTACATTGACTCAATGCTAAAGAAGTTTAGCATGGAAGATTCCAAGAGAGGTCTCATGCCAATGAGCCATGGAATACATCTCTCCAAGAAACAGGCCCCAAAGACACATGAGGAGAGAGACCGTATGAGTAAGATTCCTTATGCTTCAACAATAGGATCTATCATGTACGGTATGATATGTACTAGACCAGATGTCGCTCATGCACTTAATATAACAAGCAGATATCAGTAGAATCTATGAGAAAAGCACTAGAAGGCAGTGAAAAACATCCTAAAGTACTTAAGAAAAACTAAGGATGTATTTCTTGTCTACGGTGGGTCTAAATTGAAACTAGAGCACTATACAGACTCAAGTTTTCAAACGGACCAAGATGACGATAAATCTGTTTCAGGGTATGTATTTACCTTAAACGGTGGCGCAGTGAGTTGGAAAAGTTCCAAGCAACAAACAGTTGCTGATTCAGTGATAGAGGTAGAGTACATAGCTACAAGTGAAGCTGCAAAGGAAGCTGTTTGGATGAAGAAGTTCATAACTGAACTTGGAGTGGTTCCTAACATTAGAGGAGTCGTACCTTTATTCTGTGACAACACTGGAGCTGTTGCACAGGCTAAGGAACCCAAGTCTCATCAGAAATCCAAACACGTGTTGCGGTGGTTTCATTTGATTAGAGAGATCATTGAAAGAGGAGATGTCACCCTGAAGCGTGTGGACTCTCAAGACAACATTGCAGGTCCATTTACTAAAGTTTTAATATAACAGCAGTTTGATCGTCACTTAGAGAAGATGGGTATTAGATACCATGGCGATTGACTTTAGTGCAAGTGGGAGATTGAAAGTAGTATGCACATAAGCCAATCATATTTGATATAATGTAGCATATACTTTGTCATTTTATTCATTTATTAATAAAAGAATTGATTTATTAAAAGGCATTTTACTTTATTTACTTGGCGCTGTTATATTAAATGTGATAAACTCATAGTTTTGAGCAATGTTTTCAGAATCATGATAGTGATCATGCTAATGAGATCTAAATTCTAGATAGCTCACAAACTAAAATCGTTCCTAATCATTGGATTATTAAAAAAGGGATTAGTGAATCCGGATAGATTAGTACATACGTTTCTTGCTCTTAGGAAGAGGATGATTGATCTCATAATCATTTGTGTGGAGACACTAAAGCAAGTATGTAGGTGCTTATTGGAGAATAAGTTCACTGAACGTGGCTCGCTAAGGAATACCTAATAGTGTTTTACTCGCCTGTCAATAGAAATTCCTCTAGTGATAGTAGTACAAGTGATTCTTGGACTTGAGATCATCATAGTGTCTTGTGTATGGTGAGTTATATACTTTGACATGTCCCTTAAGACCTTTAGGGTATAACAAAGGGTATAATTGAGTATAATAAGTTGTACATGTAAATAGGTGAATAATCAATAAAGAATCTACCACGTCTAGTAAAAGATGTGAATATCCTATGTGATTCGATAAATGACAACTCAACAGTCCTTGGCCAAGGCAGAATGAATTTAGAAAAGAGTTTCTAATTTGCATTAATTATAGTTGTGCATTTGGGAATCGAAATACATATAATTAAATAAAATAAGACTGGACATTAATTCCATGTCTTATATTTAATTGGAACATTATATGGTAGAAGGATTGAATTGTACGGTAACTATTCACTAAAAGGTTCTTTTGTGATTATTGTTGAAATCTATATTATTTGGAAAGTCGTTGATCGCTAAGGGGGCTTACCCTTATTGTAGAATAAATGTTATTTATTTAAATAAATTAAATAGTTTAATTTATTTATTTAAATAAGGTTAGAATTATTCTAATTGATTTATTCACTACCGATTTAATATGGAGAACCTAAAGGATCAAACCGCAAAAGGAAAATATTTATTTAAGAAGTAAAATATATAATTATAATAATAAGTTAAGTGTATTTAATTTAATCTATGGAGATCGAATAAATTAAAGAACTTAATATTTATTATTTAATATTTTAGAAATATTAAATATAAATTAATAAGAGAAGTCTTATTATTATTACTATTACTATTATTTAATTCCTAATAGGGGCTGGGAATTAATTAATAGAAGTACTCTCTCATGAATTCCTAATTAGATTAGGAGTTTAATTTAATTAAAGGAGTTTAATTAGAATAGAAACCCTAATCCTATAGTTTAGGGGAGGGTTTTCCTACATCTATAAATAAGAGAAGTCTTATCATAGATTAGTGTTACACACTCTTGCATTAGAATTATGGAGAGTACTTGCAATTCTATAGAGATAGAAACTAGGGTTTTGCCAACACCCATCTTCTTGAACAAGTATTATTCCTTGGTGGATCACCTCTAGAGGCCAAACACTTGGGTGACTAACGTTGATCAAGCGAAGGAATTTAATCAAGGAGAACGCGAAAGAATTGGAGGTGAACTTATACCCGAGGAAGCTTTGATTCACGAGGGTATAATTATCTATCTTTGTCTCTTTCGTTTAATTGATAATTGAACACAAGGAAAGATCATGGTGATGGTTTGTATTAAAATTTTAAAATCCGTTTGAAAGTAGTATGCACACAAACCTATCATATTTGATATGATGTAGCATATACTTTGTAATCTTATTCGATTGTTAAAGACATTTTACTTTATCTACATGGTGCTGTTATATTAAATGTGATAAACCCATAGTTTTGAGCAATGCTTTTAGAATCATGATGGTGATCATGCTAATGAGATCTAAATTCAAGATAGCTCACAAACTAAAATCGTTCCTAATCGATGGATTACTAAAAGGGGATTAGTGAATCTGGATAGATTAGTACATACGTTGCCTGCTCTTATGAAGAGGATGATTGATCTTATAATCATTTGTGTGGAGACACTAAAGTAAGCATGTAGGTGCTTATTAGAGAATAAGTTCACTGAACGTGGCTCGCTAAGGAATACCTAATGGAGTTTTACTCGCCTGTCAATAGAAATTCCTCTAGTGATAGTAGTACAAGTGATCCTTAGACTTGAGATCATCATAGTATCTTGTGTATGATGAGTTATACTTTGACATGTCCCTTAAGACCTTTAGGGTATATCAAATGGTATGATTGGGTATAATAAGTTATGCATGGAGATAGGTGAATGATCAACAAAGAATCTACCATGTCTAGTAAAAGATGTGAAATGTCCTATGTGATTCGATAAATGAAAACTCAGAAGTGTTTGGCCAAAGCAGAATGAAATTAGAAAGAAGTTTCTAATTTACATTATCAGAGTTGTGCATTTGAGAATCCAAATACATATAATTAAATAAAATAAGACTTGACAGTAATTCCATGTCTTATATTTAATTGGGACATTGTATGGTAGAAGGATTGAATTGTACGGTAACTATTCACTAAAAGGTTCTTTTGTGATTATTGTTGAAATCTATATTATCTGGAAAGTCGTTGATCGCTAAGGGGGCTTACCCTTATTGTAGAATAAATATTATTTATTTAAATGAATTAAATAGTTTAATTTATTTATTTAAATAAGATTAGAATTGTTCTAATTGATTTATTCACAACCGGTTTAATATGGAGAACCTAAAGGGTCACACCGCAAAAGGAAAATATTTGTTTAAGAAGAAAATGACATAATTGTAATAATAAAGTAAGTGTATTTAATTTAATCTATGGAGATAGAATAAATTAAATAGCTTAATATTTATTATTTAATATTTTGGAAATATTAAATATAAATTAATAAGAGGAGTCTTATTATTATTATTACAATTACTATTATTTAATTCCTAATAGGGATTGGGAATTAATTAATAGAAGTACTCTCTCATAAATTCCTAATTGGATTAGGAGTTTAATTAATTAAAGGAGTTTAATTAAAATAAAAACCCTAATCCTAAATAGTTTAGGAGGGTTCCCTATATCTATATATAATAGGAGTCTTATCATGATTTAGGGTGACACGGTTAGACAGTCAGACTGTTAGACAATTTACACACTCATCCATGATAATTGGAGAGAGAGAGTACTTGCAATTTCTATAGAGATAGAAACTAGGGTTTGCCAACACCCATCTTCTTGAACAACTATTATTCCTTGGTGGATCACCTCTAGAGGCCAAACACTTGGGTGGCTAACGTTGATCAAATCAAGGAATTTAATCGGTGAAATTCAAGGAGAACGCGAAGGAATTGGAGGTGAACTTGTACCTGAGGAAGCACGGTTCTACGAGGGTATAATTTATTAATCTCTATCTCTTTCGTTTAATTGATAATTGAGCACATGGATGATCATGGTGATGGTTTGTATGAAAAATTTTAAAATCCGTTTTATCGCGCTTCCGCACTATTTATGTAATTTGATTGCATATTTGCGCTATGTACACACCTAACAGTGGTATTAGAGCCTAACCTTGTGCTAATTATTGATTATGATGATTCCATGTGTGTATGATATGCGATTGGATCGAATTTTTGGGCATAACCTGTTTTCCCGAAATCTGCTACGCGGCGCAGCTGCGCCGGCTCCAGTTCATTCTGGAGCGCAGCTGCGCCGACTCCAGTTCATTCTGGGCGCAGCTGCGCCGGAAGACAGAATCCAGAAAAAATAATTTATTCTTCAATTAAAATAAATGGTTTATTTAATTGATATAAATTAAGAATAAAGGAGTTTATTCACATATGGAATATGATTCCATGTTTCCTTAAAAATAAAGATGTTTATTTTGATAAGGAATAGAATTCAACATATTTTATTTTCCAACAATTTTAAGTTAAAATAAAAGGTTTGTTTTGAACTTGAAATTGCATTCCATGTTAATTGAAATAAAAGAGTTTATTTTGATTTGGAATTTGATTAAAAATAAAGGGTTTATTTTTATTCAAAATTGGATAAAATAAAATAAATAAGTTTATTATGATTTAAATTTTGATTAAAATACAATGAGTTTATTTTTGTTTTAAAATTAGATTTCTAGTAAACTTTTAAATGCCCATTAATTGATATCAATGCATATATAAAATGGTTTTATTATTCATGAGATGAATGTTATTTATTGATACATATAGAGATATGTATGATAATAAATAGGGATTGATTGTGGACTATTGACCAATGTGTGATTGGATTTATTTTAGTGGATGCTTGAATGAATGGGTTTTTATAAATGGGGTCTGCGTACCTCGTCTTCTCTAATTTTTCTTAATGTAAATTCTATCTCCCTCCTATGTACTTCCCCTTGACTGCTGATCAAGGTTTCTATTTATAGTAAATAGTTTTTGTAATAGGATTAGTTAGAATTAATTTTTGAAGAATTGGAGACAAAAGGAGCAAGGAGCGCTTGAAGACCCGTTTGTAATGGAGCTCGGGTTTAAATGTAATAGTTATATTTAAATTTAATTCTTGCACCCTAGGTTTGACCTTTTGGTTCACTTGGTGGCTCTAGTGAACCAAACTAGAATAAAAGTCCATAATCAATCCGTGTAGAATATAGTATTCTATATGTGTATGCTTACTATGTATATATTATATATTATACAACATGCTTCGCATGTCAAATAATATGACGCGTATTTTATATATATATGTATATATATGTGCATGCGCGCTAAACAAGATGAGACTAATAATAACAAACCCCTCAAAAAAATTATATTAAGTCTTAAGCGTTCAAAGATATTTGGAATATCGAACGTCGCCTTCTAGCATGGTAAAGCGATAGAGTATTAAATATTTAATATGAGTTTGTTGTGTCACACAAGGCAAGTATTAAATATTTAAGATGTTGCTTTATCATATTTGATGCTTATACATAGACTGAACGATGCTGTTTTGTTGTGTCACACAAAGACAGTGTTTTTCTTTCGAATATATGGAAGTGCTAGGTTGGACTTAACTTGGATAATTTTGATTCGGATGTGTCACACTTGATCAAAATAATCTAAGAGACAAAATACAAGGAGTTACATAGTGATGTAATTGACAATATTTGTCTACCTATTTATTTATATATCGTTTGTTGTGTCACACAAGGCTATATACATTTGAAATGGGATCCTTATTCTCACTAGCAAATCTTTAATTAGATTTGTCGAACTGTATATTGAGGGTAATATAGTTTGATGAAAATAGTGGGAGATACCAATTTAAAATAAAGACCTAATTTATTTTGGTAATTAAGAAATGAATGTATGCTCAAATGTTGTTAAATTATAAATTCATTTATAGAATTTTACAATGTCTAATTCACTATCACTGCGGAGCATATTAGATGCTAATTAACTGGACCGAATTACACGGACTAGTTAGGGAATTTGAGAATAGTTCTCAAGGCTGAAAAGCTATCTTATGTCCTTAATACGCTTATCCCTGCAATGGTTGCAAACAATGTCTCTGAGGAAGAGATTGCTATTTTTAGAAAGTGGCAAGATGATGCAGAGTTGGCTCAATGTATCATGCTCGCATCCATGAGTAACGAGCTTCAGCGTCAGCATGAAACTATGGATGCTCCTACTGTACTCCGGCACCTTCAAGGAGTTGAATGGTGAGGAAAGTAAGACTATTAGATATCAGATATCTAAGGAGCTTTTTCAATCTAGAATGACCGATGGCACTACAGTACAGACATATGTCCTAAAATGATCAATCTGATTGAACAATTGGGACAACTGGGTTTTAATGGATGGAGAGTTGATCCAAGATTTGATCTTGCAATCACTTCCGGACTCTTTCTCACAAATTGTTGTGAATTTCCACATGAACAAGCTATATGTCAGCCTGCCTGAGTTGCTTAAACATATTGAAAACTGTAAAGAGTCACTTTCCAACCAAGAAAGACCAAGTCTTACTGGTAGATGATCTTCCAGGAAGCGGAAGAGGGCCAAAGGATCTTCTTAAAAGAAGAACAATTCAAAGAAGGTAAATGGAAAGGCAAAACAAAGGACAATAAGAACAAGACTGATGCAGATAGCAAAGGAGTTTGCTTCCACTGCAATAAGCCTGGATACTGGAAAGGAAAACTGTAAGGAGAATCTTACAGAGCCTAACCAGAAGAAGCTTAGTGAAGCTTCGGTTACAGATATAAGTTTGTTCATGATTAAAAATAAATCTTTCTGTAAGTCAAGGTTCTACTTGGGTATTGGATACCGGCTGTAGTTCTCATGTATGCAATCCAATGCAGAGACTAAGCAGAAGTAGAAAGCTAAACAAAGAGTAAGTAATCTTATGTGTGGGAATGGAGCAAAGGTTGCTACATTAATCATAAGAACTTATAGTTTAGCATTGCCTACGGGCAAGTCTATTAAGTTAATAAATTGTTATTATGTTCCAGTTCTCATTAGAAATATTAAAACTTTCGTTGTTGGACAAGGAAGGTTCTGGTATTATATTTAAGAATAATTGTTGTTCTATTTATAATGATAATATTTTGTTTGAAACTGGAAGATTACTTGATAGACTTTGAATACTTGACTTACATGAAAAACATTTTGCATATTGAATAAACTAATAAAAAAAAGGAGATGGTCATTCAAAGAGTTGAATGTGTGTATTTGATGAAATACAAGTCTGAATCATTTGAAAGGTTCAAAAAATTCAGAAGAGAAACAAATTGACAAAGTATTAAGATTCTTTGATCAGATCGAAGAAAGAATACTTGTGCAATAAGTTTCTAGATCATCTCAAAATGGTATTTTCTCATAATGGAAACCTCTTGATACGCAATAATTGATTGGTGTATCTAAAAGGAGAAATTGTACCTTGTTGGACATGGTGCAGTCCATGATGATTTTTACCGACATTCTAGTATCCATCTGGGGTTCTGTCCTAGAAACGGCTGCATATCTACAAAATAAGGTAACCTCAAAATCCGAGCCCAAGACTCCATAAAGGTTATGGATAGGAAAAATTCCTACTCTTAAGTATGTTAAGATAAGGGGTTGTCCAGCTTATGTGAAAAGGTTTCAAAGATAAGTTTGGGACAAGATCTGACAAGTGCAAATTTGTGGGATATCCTAAAGAAAGTTTAGGGTATTATTACTATAATCCTACATGCTGCCTTCTTAGATAAAGGTGTTTATCATTGAAGGAGCTAGTGGGAGGGTAATAGATCTTGAAGGAGTTCAAGAACCACAAAGCACTTTAAGTCGAACCGAGGAACCTGTAGATAGACCTATTGTACCACAACCGAATCGTAAATCTGGAAGAGTACCGAAGATACTTGGGAGGTATGGATTCATCATAGAGGATGATGATGAGGTACGCATCATAGAGGATGATGATCCAGTTATATACAATGAGGCTATGAGTAGAAGACACTCAGAGAAATGACATATGGCAATGAAATCCGAAATGGACTCCATGTATGAGAACCAAGTATTGACTCTGGTTACTCCACAAAAGGGCATAGTGCCTAGAGTGTGAATATGGGTCTTTAAGAGAAAGACTGGGGCAAATGGCAAGGTGGAGACCTATAAGACCAGACCTGTTTAAAAGGTTTTTCAAGTCAAGGAGTTGACTGTGATAAAAACCTTATTACCGGGTAATGCTCAAGTTCATTTGGATTTTGCTTGTGATTGCAGCTTATTACGAAATCTGGCAAAATGGATGTGGAGACGTCCTTCCTCAATGAAGACTTGAGGAGAATGTATGTATGATACAGCCAGAGGAATTTGTTTCAAAGGTTGAAGCAAATCGTGTTTTAAGCTACAATGACCCATTTATGGATTGAAGCAAGCTTCTCAAAGATGGAACATTCGTTTTGATGAGACAATCAAAAGAGTTTGAATTTATCAAAAACGAGAATGAACCTAGTGTGTACAAAAGGTCAGTGGGAACACTGTGACATTCCTAGTATTATATGTTGATATATTACTGATAAGGAATGACACACCAATGCTACAATCAGTAAAGATAAAATTGTCTAAACATTCCTCCATGAATGACTTGGGAGGAGCATCCTATAAATTGGGGATGTAAATCTATATAGATAGATTTAAAAGGATGTTCGGCTTGACCCAAGGAATGTATATTCATTTGATGCTAAAGGCGTTTAGCATGGCAAACTCCAAGAGAGGTCTCATAATGATGAGCCATGGAGTGTATCTCTCTAAAAAATTATCCCCAATTGAAAGAGAAATCGCATGAGTTACTATCATGTATGCAATGAATATACTAGGCTTGATGTTGATCAGTCATATTCTGGAGAAGATTACTGTAAGACAGTGATAAACATCTTTAAGTACTTAACCGGTATTGAAGATGTAATCATAATTCATGGTAGGTTTGAATTAAAACTAGAGGGCTAAACAGACTCAAGTTTTTCAGACTGACCAAGACGATAACAAATCCACTTTAAGGTAAAACGTTACTTTGAAAGGTGGTGCAGTGAATTGAAAAAGTTCCAAATAGCAAAGAGTTGCTGGTTTAGTGACAAAGACAAAGTATATAGCTGTAAATGAAGCTGCAAGTTGATTGTTTGGATGAAAAGTTCATCACAGAACTAGGAATAGTTCCTAAGTCTCATCTTGGATTCAAACATGTGTTGCGGCACTTTCATTTGATTAGTGGAATCATTGAAAGAGGAGAAGTCACTATAGAGATAGTGGACTCTCAAGAACAATATTGCATATCCATTTACTGAAGCTTTATCCAAACAGCAGGATGATCGTCACTTAGAGAAGAAGGGTATTAGATACCATGACGATTGGCTTTAGTGCAAGTGGGAGATTGAAAGTAGTATGCACACAAGCCAATCATATTTGATATGATGTAGCATATACTTTGTAATCTTATTCGATTGTTAAAGGCATTTTACTTTATCTACATGGTGCTGTTATATTAAATGTGATAAACCCATAGTTTTGAGCAATGCTTTTAGAATCATGATGGTGATCATGCTAATGAGATCTAAATTCAAGATAGCTCACAAACTAAAATCGTTCCTAATCGATGGATTACTAAAAGGGGATTAGTGAATCCGGATAGATTAGTACATACGTTGCCTGCTCTTATGAAGAGGATGATTGATCTCATAATAATTTGTGTGGAGACACTAAAGCAAGTATGTAGGTGCTTATTAGATAATAAGTTCACTGAACGTAGCTCGCTAAGGAATACCTAATGGAGTTTTACTCGCCTGTCAATAGGAATTCCTCTAGTAATAGTAGTACAAGTGATCCTTAGACTTGAGATCATCATAGTATCTTGTGTATGATGAGTTATACTTTGACATGTCCCTTAAGACCTTTAGGGTATATCAAATGGTATGATTGGGTATAATAAGTTATGCATGGAGATAGGTGAATGATCAACAAAGAATCTACCACGTCTAGTATGTTAGGTTTGTATATAGCGCGAACTTGTAGTCAAATTACATAAACAGTGCGGAAGCGCGATAAAATCGGATTTTAAAATTTTATACAAACCATCACCAAGATCAATCTATGTGCTCAATTAACGATATAAACGAAAGAGAAAGAGAATAAGAATTATACCCTCGTAGAACAAAGCTTCCTCGGGTACAAGTTCAACTCCTAGTCCTTCGTGTTCTCCTCGAATGCTACGGTGTGATTCCTTCCTTTGATCAACGTTAGCCACCCAAGTGTTTGGCCTCTAGAGGTGATCCACCAAGGAAGAACAAGTATTCAAGAAGTTTAGTATTTGGCAAAACCCTAGTTTCTATCTCTATAGAAATTGTAAGTACTCTCCACAATCTAATGCAAGAGTGTGTAACCCTAATCTATGATAAGACCCCTCTTATTTATAGATGTAGGAATAACCCTTCCCTAAACTATTTAGGATTAGGGTTTGTATTATAATTAAATTCCTTTAATTAATAATGCTCCTAATCCAATTAGGAATCCATGGAGAGTACTTCTATTAATTAATTCCCAATCCCTATTAGGAATTTAAATAATAGTAAAAGTAATAATAATAATAAGACTCCTCTTATTAATTTATATTTAATATTTCCAAAATATTAAATAATAAATATTAAGCTATTTAATTTATTCTATCTCCATAGAGTAAATTAAATACACTTAACTTATTTATTACAAGTATGCCATTTACTTCTTAAATAAATATTTTCCTTTTGCGGTGGTGTGACCCTTTCGGTTCTCCATATTAAACCGGTTGTGAATAAATCAATTAGAACAATTCTAATCTTATTTAAATAAATAAATTAAACTATTTAATTCATTTAAATAAATAATATTTATTCTACAATAAGGGTAAGCCCCCTTAGCGATCAACGACTTTCCAGATAATATAGATTTCAACATCAATCACAAAAGAACCTTTGAGTAGATAGTTACCGTACAATTCAATCCTTCTACCATACAATGTCCCAATTAAATATAAGACATGGATTTACTGTCAAGTCTTATTTTATTTAATTATATGTATTTCGATTCCCAAATGCACAACTCTAATTAATGCAAATTAGAAACTCCTTTCTTATTTCATTCTGCCTTGGCCAAGGACTACTGAGTTATCATTTATCGAATCACATAGGACATTCACATCTTTTACTAGACGAGGTAGATTCTTTGTTGATCATTCACCTATCTCCATGTATAACTAATTATACCCAATCATACCCTTTGATATACCCACAAGGTCTTAAGGGACATGTCAAAGTATAACTCATCATACACAAGATACTATGATGATCTCAAGTCCAAGGATCACTTGTACTACTATCACTAGAGGAATTCCTATTGACAGGCGAGTAAAACTCCATTAGGTATTCCTTAGCGAGTCACGTTCAGTGAACTTATTCTCTAATAAGCACCTACATACTTGCTTTAGTGTCTCCACACAAATGATTATGAGATCAATCATCCTCTTCCTAAGAGCAAGCAACGTATGTACTAATCTATCCGGATTCACTAATCCCCAATTTTAGTAATCCAACGATTAGGAACAATTTTAGTTTGTGAGCTATCTTGAATTTAGATCTCATTAGCATGATCACCATCATGATTCTAAAAGCATTGCTCAAAACTATGGGTTTATCACATTTAATATAACAGCACTATGTAGATAATATAAAATGCCTTTTAAGAAAATAAATTCCTTTATTAATAAATGAATAAGATTACAAAGTATATGCTACATCATATCAAATATGATTGGCTTGTGTGCATACTACTTTCAATCTCCCACTTGCACTAAAGCCAATCGCCATGGTATCTAATACCCATCTTCTCTAAGTGACGATCAAACTGCTGTTGTGTTAAAGCTTTAGTAAATGGATCTGCAATGTTGTCTTGAGAGTCCACACGCTCCAGGGTGATATCTCCTCTTTCAATGATTTCTCTAATCAAATGAAACCGCCGCAACACGTGTTTGGATTTCTGATGAGACCTGGGTTCCTTAGCCTGCGCAACAGCTCCGTTGTTGTAACAGAATAAAGGTACTGCTCCTTTAATGCTAGGAACCACTCCAAGTTCAGTTATGAACTTCTTCATCCAAACAGCTTCCTTTGCAGCTTCACTTGCAGCTATGTACTCTGCCTCTGTCACCGAATCAGCAACTGTTTGCTGCTTGGAACTCTTCCAACTCACTGCGCCACCGTTTAAGGTAAACACGTACCCTGAAACGGATTTACTGTCATCTTGGTAACTTGAGTCTGTATAGCCCTCTAGTTTCAATTCAGACCCACCGTAGATAAGAAATACATCCTTAGTTCTTCTTAAGTGTCGACGCCGGGTTCTCTCGCTTCTCGTCTTTTCCAATTTTAGCCTTTTGATTTAGATGACGTTTGGAAAAGGTCGGCATTGATGTCGACGGGGTTTTGAAAGATCGTTTTTATGATGAGCCAATTAACCAGAGCCGCCAGTTGGTATATTTGAAATGGATGTACCAACTCATCCGAATTTTTCGTGTTTTATAAATCGCTGGCTCATATGTGACTCCGAATTAATTGGTCTGCGAATCGAGATTCATAGAGTTCGGGGGCTTGTTTAAGTGAGGGGAAGGTGTTAGGCACCCCTCGACTTCCGTGAAACACGGTTACCGCAATCTTGATGCTTCTCCTATCCTTTAATTCATGAAATGTGTGTGTGTGTGCGTGCGTGTGTGTGTGTATGTGTGCTTATGTGAATGTTGTGGTGAGTTTGTATGAAAGAAACATTTGGATTTTAGGGAAAATCGTGTTTTACTTTGAGAATGCTTCGGAATGTCTTTTCGGCATACACGAGAAAGCTTTATGAGAAAAGGTTTGATTTTAATTATCAAAACTATGAGATTTTTCGTTAAGGGTCGTTTTAACAAAACAAGAGTCTTAAACCTTCGTCAAAATAGGAATCGAGATCTATACGTTGCTTTCATGAAATGATGGGCAATTTCTAGGATCTCTTTCACCCTATGCACAAAGATTTAATAAAACGTCAATTATTTATAAAATCATTTCGTGTGTTGTTTTGGAAAACGATTTTTCTTTCTTTAGCTTTCTCGTTAGATAGGAATCGACATTCATTAACATTTCTCAAATTTTAACCTCGTGATTCTAATATCCTACTTTGATTGATTTTATGAAAATCTTATCATTTATCTTTGAAATCAATTTCGTGTCGTAAATCAAATCAAGCATTAAAATGCGTTGGGGCTATTCATGGGCATGTAAGCCATCAAAATAATCCCAAACGCCTACAATCACAAGTTCCACTAATATGGGGCCTTAAATCCGATTCTCGCTTTGGCGTCGTTTTAAGGCCCGACGGTTACATGTTACAAGGAGGCTACATCCTACCCGCTATATACATCAAGACATGTCCATCATCGGATTTGGACCACGGGGTCGCTTTCCTAGGCTCACAACCACGATTACTACGTACTCACAAATCAAACATTACAATAAATAACCAACGCGGAAATTCTAACAATATCACGACATCCTAGATAGCAATTTAAAGGAACCACAACCAATACATCTCTTATACAACAAGCAAGAAATCAAAACATGAATATCATCGGGTTATTAAGAAGAATTTTGTTCCAATGGGAACCTCACACAAATAATCCCTAATTCATTGTTTCACAATAAATTACATGAAGACTACATTAATTTTTTAGCCAAATGATATGATAGAAGTTGCAAAAATAATGAGATTTTCACCTTGCAAATGATACCAAAATTGTGTAGAAACTTGTGTATTGAGGGAAATATGAGATATATATGATATAATCTAACAACAAAGGAAATTTCTCTCTTTTTCTCTCAATTGTTGCAAGAACTTTTGCTATTTCTCTCTATTTCCGAGCTAAAACTGCTGCTGATTTCTTCTTCTTCCGCAACTGAACTGCCCAACCTCCTGTATGCTGCCTGCTGCCGAGCTTAAATAGGCTGGCCAGAGCCAGCCGCAGATCTATCTGCGGCTGGCCGCAGATAGATCTGCGGCTGGCCAGCTGGCACGCCTCCCATCGCACTCAGCTGCTGAGTGCTGATTTCCCGGTTTTCGTGCTGGCGCACCCACTTGGCCGCAGATCTATCCGCGGCTGGCGGGCTTGACTTTCTCGATTTTCGTGCCACGCCTCGATTTTCGTACCGCAACGTCGGTTTTCGCCGACAGGCTCGTGTTCTGCAGTCCGGGAACTTCCGGCAGACGTGCCACCTCATTCGGAAATGCCTGCCTCGGACGGTCATGCTGTCACGTCGACTTGGGCTGCCCAAATCATTGCGGCGGGTCCGGGCGCTCGCCCTTGTGTCCGCTCCTTTGCTCCCGCAAGCTAGTTCAATTGACGATTTCGCCCTCCTGTCATGGTTAGTAGAAGGAAACGCAAAATTTGGGTGTCTACATTAAGTACTTTAGGATGTTTTTGACTGCCTTCCAATGCTCTTCTCCTGGATTCGACTGATATCTGCTGGTTACACTAAGTGCATGAGCGACATCTGGTCTAGTACATATCATACCGTACATGATAGATCCTATTGCGGAAGCATAAGGAATCTTACTCATACGGTCTCTCTCCTCAGGTGTCTTTGGGGCCTGTTTCTTGGAGAGATGTATTCCATGGCTCATCGACATGAGACCTCTCTTGGAATCTTCCATGCTAAACTTCTTTAGCATCGAGTCAATGTACTTTCCTTGGGTCAAGCCCAGCATCCTTTTAGATCTATCTCTATAGATCTTTATCCCCAAAATATAGGATGCCTCACCCAAGTCCTTCATGGAGAAGTGTTTAGATAACCAAATTTTGATCGACTGTAGCATAGGAACATCATTCCCTATCAGTAATATATCATCAACATATAATACAAGGAATGATATAGCGCTCCCACTAACCTTCTTGTACACACATGGTTCATCCTCGTTCTTGATAAAATCAAACCTTTTGATTATCTCATCAAAACGGATGTTCCACCTTTGAGAAGCTTGCTTCAATACATAAATGGATCGTTGTAGCTTACAGACTTGGTTTGTTCCAACCGTTGAAACAAAACCCTCTGGCTGTATCATATATACATTCTCCTCAAGCTCTCCATTGAGGAAGGCCGTTTTCACGTCCATTTGCTAGATCTCGTAGTCATAATAAGCTGCAATTGCAAGCAAAATCCGAATGGACTTGAGCATAGCTACTGGTGAGAAGGTTTCATCATAGTCAACTCCTTGTCTTTGTTTGAAACCTTTTGCAACCAGTCGGGCCTTATAGGTCTCTACCTTGCCATCTGCCCCAGTCTTTTTCTTAAAGACCCATTTACACCCAATAGGCTTAATGCCCTCAGGTGGTGAAACCAAAGTCCATACTTGGTTTTTATACATGGAGTCCATCTCGGATTTCATGGCTCTTAGCCATTTCTCTGAGTCTTCACTACTCATAGCCTCTTCGTAAGTCAATGGATCATCATCATCTATGATGCGTACCTCATCATCATCCTCTATGATGAATCCATACCTCTCAGGTATCTTCGGTACTCTTCCAGATTTACGAATAGGTAGTGGTACAGTAGGTTCTTCTACTTGGTCAGGTACCTGACTTTGATCCGTAGTATTTTGTGGTTCTTGAACTTCTTCAAGATATATCTTACTCCCACTGACCCCTTCGAGGATAAACTCCTTTTCCAAGAAGGCAGCGTGTTTCGCAACAAACACCTTTTGATCAGTAGGATGATAGAAATAATACCCTGATGTTTCTTTAGGGTATCCCACGAATCTACATTTGTCGGATCTAGTCTTCAGCTTATCATGCTCAAACCTTTTGACATAAGCTGGACAACCCCAAGTCTTAACATGCTTAAGATTTGGTTTCCTCCCTGTCCATATCTCATATGGAATCTTTGGGACGGATTTGGTAGGTACCTTGTTAAGTAGGTATGCAGCCGATTCTAGGGCATAACCCCAGAAGGATACTGGAAGGTCGGTAAAACTCATCATGGATCGAACCATGTCCAACAATGTTCGATTTCTCCTTTCAGATACATCATTCAACTGTGGCGTCCCTGGTGGAGTCCATTGTGAGATTATACCATTTTCTTTGAGACAATTGAGAAACTCATTGGTCAAGTATTCCCCTCCTCGATCCGATCGAAGAATCTTAATACTCTTACCAGTTTGTTTCTCTACTTCACTTTTGAATTCTTTGAACTTTTCAAACGATTCAGATTTGTATTTCATTAAATACACATATCCAAATCTAGAATGATCATCAGTGAAAGTAATAAAATAAGAATACCCTCCTCGTGCATTCGTTGTCATAGGTCCACAAACGTCTGTGTGTACCAACGCTAACAACTCTGTAACTCTTTCTCCTTTTCCACTAAAAGGGGATTTAGTCATCTTACCCATGAGACAAGATTCGCAAGTTGGACATGATTCGTAATCAGATAGCTCTAAAAGCCCATCTTTATGCAACTTGGATAATCTTGTTTCATTGATATGACCGAGTCTACAGTGCCACATAAAGGTATAATTAACATCATCTCTTTTTCTTTTCTTAGTTTGTTCAATTTGAAGTATATTTTCATGCAAGTCAAGTATGTAAAGTCCATTCAGTAAATTGCCAACACCATATAAAACATTTTTATTATAAATAGAACAACTGTTGTTCTTTATTATAATATCAAAACCATCCATATCCAATACAGAAATTGAAATATTGTTTCTAATGAGTGTTGGAAACATTAATAACAGTTATTTAAACTAATGAACTTGCCCGAAGGCAATGCTAAACAATAAGTCCCTACAGCCAATGCAGCAACCTTTGCTCCATTCCCAACTCGTTAGGACGACTTCATCCTTGTTCAGCTTCCTACTTCTGCTTAGTCCCTGCATATTATTACATATGTGAGAACTACAGCCGGTATCCAATACCCAAGTAGAATTTTGACTTTCAGAAAAATTAATTTCAATCATGAACAAACCTAGATCAGAAGTCGAAGCTTCTCCAATCTTCTTTTGGCCCGCAAGATACTCCTTGCAGTTCCTCTTCCAATGTCCCGGCTTATTGCAATGGTAGCAAATTCCTTTGCTATCTGGATCAGGTTTCTTATTATCTTTTTTCTTCGCCTTACCCTTAGCCTTCTTGTTTTTCTTCTTTTCAGAAGATACCTTGGGCCTCTTCCTTTTCTTGGAAGAATCATCCACTAGTAAGACTTGGTTCTTGTTGGATGAGAAGTGACCTTCAGCAGTTTTCAGCATGTTAAGTAACTCAGGCAAGCTGACGTCCAACTTATTCATGTGAAAATTCACAACAAATTGTGAGAAGGTGTCCGGGAGTGACTGCAAGATCAAATCTTGGCTTAACTCCCCATCCATCACAAACCCTAGCTGTCCAAGTTGTTCAATCAAATTGATCATCTTAAGGACATGAGTCTCAACAGCAGTGCCCTCGGTCATACGAGATCGGAAGAGCTCCTTAGATATCTGATATCTAGCAGTCCTACTTTGCTCACCATACAACTCTTTGAGGTGCAACAATATAGTAGGAGCATCCATAGTTTCATGCTGACGCTGAAGCTCGTTACTCATGGATGCGAGCATGATGCATTGAGCCAAGATTGCATCATCTTACCACTTTCTAAAAGTAGCAATCTCTTCCTCAGAGGCTGTTTCTGCAACACTTGCAGGGACTGGCGAATTTAGGACATAAGAAATCTTTTCAGCAGTGAGAACAATTCTCAGATTCCTTAACCAGTCCGTGTAATTCGGTCCGGTCAGTTTGTTAGCATCAAGTATGCTACGCAGTGATAGTGAGTTTGACATTTTTAAATTCTGCATGTGAAATAGACAACATTTTAGCATACATTCATTTAATTAATTACCAAAATAAATTAGGTCTTTATTTTAAATTGGTATCTCCCACTATTTTCATCAAACTATATTACCCTCATTATATAGTTCGGCAATTCTAATTAAAGATTTGCTAGTGAGATTAAGGATCCCATTTCAAATGTATATAGCCTTGTGGTGACACAACAAGCGATATATAAATAAATAGGTAGACAACTATTGTCAATTACATCACTATGTAACTCCTTTTATTTTGCCTCTTAGATTATTTTGATCAAGTGGTGACACATCCGAATCAAAATTATCCAAGTTAAGTCCAACCTAGCACTTCCATATATTCGAAAGAAAAACACTGTCCTTGTGGTGACACAACAAAACAGCATCGTTCAGTCTATTTATAAGCATCAAATGTGATAAAGCAACATCTTAAATATTTAATACTTGCCTTGTGGTGACACAACAAACTCATATTAAACATTTAATACTCTATTGCTTTACCATGCTAGAAGGCGACGTTCGATATTCCAAATATCTTTGAACGCTTAGGACTTAATATAATTTCTTTGAGGGGTTTATTAATATTAGTCTCATCTTGTTTAGCGCGCATGCACATATATATATATAAAATACGCGTCATATTATTTTACATGCGAAGCATGTTGGATAATATATAATATATATATATATATAATAAGCATGCACATATAGAATACTATATTCTACCCGGATTGATTATGGACTTTTATTCTAGTTTGGTTCACTAGAGCCACCAAGTGAACCAAAAGGTCAAACCTAGGGTGCAAGAATAAATTTAAATATAACTATTACATTTAAACTCGGGCTCCATTACAAACGGGTCTTCAAGCGCTCCTTGCTCCTTTGTCTCCAATTCTTCAAAAATTAATTCTAACTAGTCCTATTACAAAAGCTATTTACAATAAATAGAAACCTTGATCAGCAGTCAAGGAGAAGTACATAGGAGGGAGATAGAATTTACATTAAGAAAAAATTAGAGAAGACGAGGTACGCAAACCCCATTTATAAAAACCCATACATTCAAGCATCCACTAAAATAAATCCAATCACACATTGGTCAATCGTCCATAATCAATCTCTATTTATTATCATACATATCTCTATATGTATCAATAAATAACATTCATCCCATGAATAATAAATCCATTCCATATATGCATTGATATCAATTAATGGGCAAACGTTTTGCTAATATTTAGTATTGAAACAAAATAAACTCTTTTATTTTAATCGAAAACCAAATCCAAATTAAACTCCTTTAATTTTAGCAATCTGAAATCCTATTCCAGATAAAATAAACTCTTTATTTTAAACTTATATCAATTAAATAAACAATTTATTTTAATTGAAGAAAAATAATATTTTTCAGATTCTGCTTACCGGCGCAGCTGCGCCCAGAATGAACTGGGCAACGGCGCAGCTGCGCAGCTCCCCAGAAAAAAACGATTCTGGGTTTCGGCGCAGCTGCGCTCCAGAATGAACTGGAGACGGCGCAGCTGCGCCGTGCCGCTGATTCAGAAAATTTTTTATTCTGCCCAAAAATTTCGATCCAATCGCATATCAAGCATACATGGAATCATCAAAATCGATAATTAGCACAAGATTAGTCTCTGATACCACTGTTAGGTTTGTATATAGCGCGAACTTGTAATCAAATTACATAAACAGTGCGGAAGCGCGAAAAAATCGGATTTTAAAATTTTATACAAACCATCACCAAGATCAATCTATGTGCTCAATTAACGATATAAACGAAAGAGAAAGAGAATAAGAATTATACCCTCGTAGAACAAAGTTTCCTCGGGTACAAGTTCAACTCATAGTCCTTCGTGTTCTCCTCGAATGCTACGGTGTGATTCCTTCCTTTGATCAACGTTAGCCACCCAAGTGTTTGGCCTCTAGAGGTGATCCACCAAGGAAGAACAAGTATTCAAGAAGTTGGGTATTTGGCAAAACCCTAGTTTCTATCTCTATAGAAATTGTAAGTACTCTCCACAATCTAATGCAAGAGTGTGTAACCCTAATCTATGATAAGACCCCTCTTATTTATAGATGTAGGAATAACCCTTCCCTAAACTATTTAGGATTAGGGTTTGTATTATAATTAAACTCCTTTAATTAATAATGCTCCTAATCCAATTAGGAATCCATGGAGAGTATTTCTATTAATTAATTCTCAATCCCTATTAGGAATTTAAATAATAGTAAAAGTAATAATAATAATAAGACTCCTCTTATTAATTTATATTTAATATTTCCAAAATATTAAATAATAAATATTAAGCTATTTAATTTATTCTATCTCCATAGAGTAAATTAAATACACTTAACTTATTATTACAAGTATGTCATTTACTTCTTAAATAAATATTTTTCTTTTGCGGTGTGACCCTTTAGGTTCTCCATATTAAACCGGTTGTGAATAAATCAATTAGAACAATTCTAATCTTATTTAAATAAATAAATTAAACTATTTAATTCATTTAAATAAATAATATTTATTCTACAATAAGGGTAAGCCCCCTTAGCGATCAACGACTTTCCAGATAATATAGATTTCAACATCAATCACAAAAGAACCTTTGAGTAGATAGTTACCGTACAATTCAATCCTTCTACCATACAATGTCCCAATTAAATATAAGACATGGATTTACTGTCAAGTCTTATTTTATTTAATTATATGTATTTCGATTCCCAAATGCACAACTCTAATTAATGCAAATTAGAAACTCCTTTCTAATTTCATTCTGCCTTAGCCAAGGACTACTAAGTTATCAGTTATCGAATCACATAGGACATTCACATCTTTTACTAGACGAGGTAGATTCTTTGTTGATCATTCACCGATCTCCATGTATAACTAATTATACCCAATCATACCCTTTGATATACCCACAAGGTCTTAAGGGACATGTCAAAGTATAACTCATCATACACAAGATACTATGATGATCTCAAGTCCAAGGATCACTTGTACTACTATCACTAGAGGAATTCCTATTGACAGACGAGTAAAACTCCATTAGGTATTCCTTAGCGAGTCACGTTCAGTGAACTTATTCTCTAATAAGCACCTACATACTTGCTTTAGTGTCTCCACACAAATGATTATGAGATCAATCATCCTCTTCCTAAGAGCAAGCAACGTATGTACTAATCTATCCGGATTCACTAATCCCCAATTTAGTAATCCAACGATTAGGAACAATTTTAGTTTGTGAGCTATCTTGAATTTAGATCTCATTAGCATGATCACCATCATGATTCTAAAAGCATTGCTCAAAACTATGGGTTTATCACATTTAATATAACAGCACTATGTAGATAATATAAAATGCCTTTTAAGAAAATAAATTCCTTTATTAATAAATGAATAAGATTACAAAGTATATGCTACATCATATCAAATATGATTGGCTTGTGTGCATACTACTTTCATAGTAAAAGATGTGAAATGTCCTATGTGATTCGATAAATGAAAACTTAGAAGTCTTTGGCCAAAGCAGAATGAAATTAGAAAGGAGTTTCTAATTTGCATTATCAGAGTTGTGCATTTGAGAATCGAAATACATATAATTAAATAAAATAAGACTTGACAATAATTCCATGTCTTATATTTAATTGGGACATTGTATGGTAGAAGGATTGAATTGTACGGTAACTATTCACTGAAAGGTTCTTTTGTGATTAATGTTGAAATCTATATTATCTGGAAAGTCGTTGATCGCTAAGGGGGCTTACCCTTATTGTAGATTAAATATTATTTATTTAAATGAATTAAATAGTTTAATTTATTTATTTAAATAAGATTAGAATTGTTCTAATTGATTTATTCACAACCGGTTTAATATGGAGAACCTAAAAGGTCACACCGCAAAAGGAAAATATTTGTTTAAGAAGTAAATAGCATAATTGTAATAATAAGTTAAGTGTATTTAATTTAATCTATGGAGATAGAATAAATTAAATAGCTTAATATTTATTATTTAATATTTTGGAAATATTAAATATAAATTAATAAGAGGAGTCTTATTATTATTATTACAATTACTATTATTTAATTCCTAATAGGGATTGAGAATTAATTAATAGAAGTACTCTCTCATAAATTCCTAATTGGATTAGGAGTTTAATTAATTAAAGGAGTTTAATTAAAATAAAAACCCTAATCCTAAATAGTTTAGGAGGGTTCCCTATATCTATATATAAGACGAGTCTTATCATGATTTAGGGTGACACGGTTAGACAATCAGACTGTTAGACAATTTACACACTCTTCCATGAGAATTGGAGAGAGAGAGTACTTGCAATTTCTATAGAGATAGAAACTAGGGTTTGCCAACACCAATTTTCTTGAACAACTATTATTCCTTGGTGGATCACCTCTAGAGGCCAAACACTTGGGTGGCTAACGTTGATTAAAGGAAGGAATTTAGTCGGTGAAATTCAAGGAGAACGCGAAGGAATTGGAGGTGAACTTGTATCCGAGGAAGCACGGTTCTACGAGGGTATAATTTCTTAATCTCTATCTCTTTCGTTTAATTGATAATTGAGCACATGGATGATCATGGTGATGGTTTGTATGAAAAATTTTAAAATCCGTTTTATCGCGCTTCCGCAGTATTTATGTAATTTGATTGCATATTCGCGCTATGTATAAACCTAACACCGTTTTATCGCGCTTTCGCTCTATTTATGTAATTTGATTGCATGCTTGCGTATTATACAAACCTAACATGGTTGGCTTGCTAATCCATTTTAGGGTATGTGTTTACCCTAAACAGTGGTGCAGTGAGTTGGAAGAGTTCCAGGCAGCAAACAGTTGTTGATTTAGTGACAAAGGCAAAGTACATAGCTGCAAGTGAAGCTGCAAAGGAAGCTGTTTGGATGAAGAAGTTCATTACTGAACTTGGAGTGGTTCCTAGCATACGAGATTCAGTGGCTATATATTATGACAACACTGGGCTGTTGCAGAAGTCAAGGAACCTAGGTCTCATCATAAATCCAAACATGTGTTGCGGCACTTTCATTTGATTAGAGAAAACATTGAAAGAGGAGATGTCACCTTAGAGAGAGTGGACTCTCGGAACAACATTGCAGATCCATTTACTAAAGCATTATCTCAGCAACAGTTTGATCGTCACGTAGAGAAGATGGGTATGAGATACTAAGGCGATTGGCTTTAGTGCAAGATTGAAAGTAGTATGCCCTCAAGCCAATCACATAGGATGTGATAAGCATTTACTTTGTAATCTTGTTCATTTATTAATAAAAGAATTTATTTAATTAAAGGTATTCTTTATCCATGTTTAGTTGGTTGAATTAAATAAATGTGATAAACTCATAGTTTTGGAGCAATGCTTTTAGAATCATTAAGAGTTCATGCTAATGAGATCTAAATTCTAGATAGCTCAAAACTAAAATGTTCCTAATCGTTGGATCACTAATGTGGGGCAACTGATTTCAGATAGATTAGTACATACTATGCTTGCTCTGTTAAAGAGTATAATTGATCTCATAATCATTTGTGTGGAGACACTAAAGCAAGTATATAGGTGCTTATTAGAGAATAAGTTCACTGAACGTGACTCGCTTAAGGAACACCTAATGGAGTTTTACTTGCCTGTCAATAGGAGTTCCTATAGTAATAGTAGTACAAGTGATCATTGGACTTGAGATTATCATAGTACCTTGTGTATTCTGAGTTATACTTTGTCATATTCCTTAGGACTCTTTGGGTCTATCAAAGGGTATGTTCGGGTATAATAAAGTATACATGGAGGTAGGTGAATGATCAACAAAGGATCTACCACTTCTAGTACAGGAAAAGAATATCTTATGTGATTCGATAGATGACAACTGAGAAATCTTTGGCCAAGGTAAATGGAAATTAGAAAGGAGTTTCTAATTTACATTAACTAGAGGTGTGCATTTTAGAATCGAAATGCATATAATCAAATAAATTAAATAAGACTTGTCATAAATCCATGTTTTATGTTTGATCGGGACATTGTATGGTAGAAAGATTGAATTGTACAGTAACTATTCACGGAATAGGTTCTTTGTGATTAAACGTTGATTTCATATTATTCGGATAGTCATGATATGCTGAAAGGTGTCCCTCGTGATGTAGAATAAATATTATTTATTTATATTTGAATTAAAGGAGTTTAATTTATTATAAATAATATTAGAATGGTTCTAATTTATTTATTCTACTACAAGTATAATATTGAACCTAAAGGATCACACCATGAAAGAGAAATATTATTTTAGAAGTAATTAGCTTAATAATAATAATTTAGTATTTAGAGAAATACTAATATCTATAATTAAGTATTTGGAGAAATACTAATTATAAATTAATAAGAGGAGTCTTATTATTATTATTATTATTATTATTATTATTATTATAAATACTAATTGTAGGTGATTATATGTTCTCTGTTGGTTTGCAGATTTAAGAACATATATACAATCACACACACACACACAGATATATATATATATATATATATATATATATATATAAAGTGAAAGCATGACATAAATTATATTTAAAATTTTACTGCAATCCCGGGATCACCTTGATGCAATATTATTAATCGAGGAAGGATAAGAGATATACCTTATGAAAATGATTCAACTCCTTGATGTAATCTTCAACTTCCAATCCTTTGACCTTCCTTGCTTCTTCAAATCCTCGGATCAAATGTTAGCTACTCAGTGTGTGCAGTGCTCTAAAGGTGATCCACCAAGAGATTACTGATTGAATAAGTAAATTTAGGTTTCTCCAAACCTTGGGTGGCTAGCCCTAATTCTCGCTCCCACTCCTAACTCTTTAGGTTGCAGAGAATTATAACATGGTATCTCTATACTCATAGTTGTTGTGTCAACCCTTAATCTATCATAAGACATCTCCTTATATAGACTTCTCCCTTCCTAAACTCTTTAGGACTTAGGGTTTTAATTTAATTCCCAAACTATTTAGCAACTAAATTATTTATAATAATAATAATAATAATAATAATAAAACTCCTCTTATTAATTTATAATTAATATTTCTCTAAATACTTAATTATAAATATTAGTATTTCTCCAAATACTAAATTATTATTACTAAGTCAATTACTTCTAAAATAATATTTATCTTTTATGGCGTGACCTTTTAGATTCAATATTATACCGGTAGTAGAATAAATAAATTAGAACCGTTCTAATATTATTTATAATGAATTAAACTTCTTTAATTCAAATATAAATAAATAATATTTATTCTACATCACGAGGGACACCTTTCAGCATATCATGATTATCCAGATAATATGAAATCAACGTTTAATCACAAAGAACCTATTCCGTGAATAGTTACTGTACAATTCAATCCTTCTACTATACAATGTTTCGATCAAACATAAAACATGGATTTCTGACAAGTCTTATTTATTTGATTATATGCATTTCGATTCTAAAATGCACACCTCTAGTTAATGTAAATTAGAAACTCCTTTCTAATTTCCATTTACCTTGGCCAAGGATTTCTGAGTTGTCATCTATCGAATCACGTAGGACATTCTTTACCTGTACTAGAAGTGGTAGATCCTTTGTTGATCATTCACCTACCTCCATGTACAATTTATTATACCCGAACATACCTTTTGATATACCCAAAGAGTCTTAAGGAATATGACAAAGTATAACTCAGAATACATAAGGTACTATGACGATCTCAAGTCCAAGGATCACTTGTACTACTATCACTATAGGAACTCCTATTGTCAGGCAAGTAAAATTTTATTAGGTGTTTCTTAAGCGAGTCACGTTTAGTGAAGTTATTCTCTAATAAGCACCTACTGTAATGACCGTAAATTTTAAACTCCATTATCAATTAAATATAAATTTTAATTTTTAATAAGTTAGCTTTGTATGCTTATTTAAATCTTGTGTGATTAATTGGCTATGTGATTATATGACTTCGGGTTAAATATTTTTTTAGTCATTGTACTTTAGGTCAACTTACAAAGGGATAATTGAACTTTTTTTCTTACAGTCAACTCACTATACTCTATTTTTCTTACAAACCGTTAAAAAAATGTCTTAACCGTTAATTGACTAACAGAATAATGATGTGGCAGTGGTGACATGGTGCTCATTTCTGATGTGGCCATTCTTAAATAAAAATGAAGGAAATCTAGGAGTTGGTAGTATAAAAATTAAAATAATTCATAAACTTTAGGAGAAAAAGAAAATTAAAATAAATCATGAAATCTAAGATTTGGCCATTCTTATTATTATTATCGTTATTATTATTATTATTATTATTATCGTTGTTGTTGTTGTTGTTGTTATTATTATTATTATTATTATCATCGTTATTATCGTGATTATCATTATTATGATCATCATCATCATCATTATTATTATTATTATTATCGTTATTATTATTAGTATTATTATTATCGTTGTTATTATTATTATTATTATTATTATTATTATTATTATCATTAGTATTATTATTATTATTATTATTATCGTTATTATTATTATTATTATCGTTATTATTATTATTATTATTATTATTATTATTCCACGTTGGATCATTATTGCCACATCAGCCTTTTTTTTACAACTCAGCGTCATATGTGTCCAATTCCGTTTAAAGTCAAAGTACTTAACGATTTTTGTAACGGTTTGTAAGAAAAATAGAGTACAGTGAGTTGACTGTAAGAAAAAAAAGTTCAGTTATCCATTTGTAAGTTGACCTAAAGTATAGTGACAAAAAAAATATTTAACCCATATGACTTCACATAGTTGCCAAGGTTATTAAAGTGAGCCACTGATGGTTTAATTAAATTAGTGGACTAGCCTTAAGGTTCAATATCAGAAGAATTGATAAAGTTGTTTATTAATTAAATATTCAATTTATTTGAATATAGTGGAGGAATTTAATTGGCATAGATTAATTAATATAATTATTAATTAATGTGGGCAATATTAATATTATTATGTAATAGTCTATTTAGTAATTTAATACTAAGTGGACTAGAATAAGTTATTAATTCCATCTTTTATGTATTTACGAATTGGGTAATAAATATATACTAGATTAATTGGGTTTTTAATTGTATGATTTATTTATCTAAGTAACAATAGTTTGGGACAAGAGTTATGGGACAAAACCCATTTAGTTCTAAGTCGTGGTCTGCAATAAGGGAGAGAGAAACCAAATAGTATATACACAGTGGGAGTCACATATTCAGCCATGTATAGGCATGAGGCCTAAGCTTGCTTGTATCAGATGGTGAGAATAATGAAGGAGGGTGTGGGTGATTTACCAAACCTTCAATACCCATCAGCTTCTTCTTCTTCTCGTTGGTTCTTCATTTTGGTTAAGAGCATTGCCTGGGTAATAAATTCTCTATAAATTGGAACCAATTCTTCAAAATTTCAGTTGCTACAACTTCTGATAGGTTAGTATATAGAGTGAGTATTGCTGAGAGTGAGAATAATCTGTTATTAAGCATTTACGGATTTCAAATTTGCATCAAGAAGGTACACTGTGTTATCAATTTCTTAGATTGTTAAATTTTATGAAATCCATGATTCTTGCTAATTAGTTTGTTAATTAGTGTAATGATGTTATATGGGTCTATATTCATGTTTGGGACTAATGTGGTTGCACTGAATTGCATTTAGAAAGGTTAGGCCATATTAATTTTCGAGTTCTGCAGAAGCAGAGCCGAACCTGAAGCAGTGCAGGAGTGGCGCGGTCGCGCCAATCCCAAGGCCAAAACCAGCGCGACCACGCTGGCTGCCAGAAATGGCTGAGGTGTTCTGATGTTTTGAGCATACTAGCTTAGTTCCTTCATGCATAAAAATAGGTTACTATGTATCTAGAATCCCTGTAAATACCATGAGTTGCATATGTTACTCTATGTATGTAATTTCAAAAAGTAAAACTTAAGAATTTCGAAATGAAATTGTCAAATGGGCGTCTCTTTATAATCTGACCATTTGAGTATGTGTATATAGCTTAAATATATGTTCAAATGCATATGAGTTATGATTAAGTTGTGTTCTGACCATACAAACATAATTGTTAGGACTCATTATGCCTC